>CM071961.1:3999554-4159554 GCA_036784905.1 Acrossocheilus fasciatus
TGGGAATTTAGGTCACGGGAGATGCAGCGGAGACTGAGTGGTAGTGAATGTAGACGTTTTATATTATTTAATGTTTATATTATTCTACTTAAGATCGCGTTGCAGTTGTTAAGGCTTACTGTATCATCAACTGTCATATCCCTTTGCATGGCTGGTGTGAAAAACGTGCTTTCTCTGCGTTAGAAAGCCGAAAAAGCAGAGGTTTTACCTGCAGACATTGATGATAAAGGCTGTGGTAATTGATCATTACAACGCGATCTAAGTTAAATCATAAACATTAAATATGTCTACATTCACTACGGAACTCACATGAAAATTAAACTGAAAATCGGTATGGTAAATATCTAAAATAAAATGTGGCTTTATAATTCATCTCTGTAGATTTAATATATTATAGATACAGTGATTTGCATTAAACTGTAAATCCTCACACCACTAATAGAAGGAAATCGCATGTTATTTGCGGCAGCTCGTTAATACCAGGCGACTTTTTGTATGGATTAAGTTTCCTTCATTTATTTGATCGCTCGCATCACTAGTAGGAATCTTCAACTTAGTTCGGTCAAGTCAATGTATTTATTTGCATAGCATCCACAATACACATCGTTTCAAAGCAGCTTCTAGTAAGTTCTGTTACCTCTATAATGGCCTAACTCTTAACACCGAGCAGTTTTACCAGGCAATATGATGATATAAAATGATCCACTGTTTGAGATCTAGCTGTTGTGTATCCTCCCCTTACAAAATTAGACATGGTTTTGCTACTCTAACCATAGTTTATCCATAGTATTTAATAGGATTGTGGTTATAAGAATGGTAATACATACACCAAAAACACGGTCGCTACACGTTTACTATAGTAAAACCATGGTCAATTGTAAGTGTTTTAGCAGTTAGCATATATCAGCACCACTGTAGTGAAAGAGACTGATTAGTAATGAATATTTGCAGCCTCTCAGACAAACAACAGAGCGATTTTTTTTATTATTTAAAGAGATCTACACATTAGTCTGTTTTATTCTAAGCGTATTTAAGATGTTTTTCAAAAAATATGAACGTAAAACGGTCGGCTTTTTCTGTGGTGATTTGCATTTGTTCAAGCTGTGTGCTCCTGAGTGACCTAAAAAATGGCGGAATCTGACGCGGCGTGACGTAGTTTGCCAAGCTCTATATGTTCTCTGCAAAATTGTGCAAAAACACATAATATTGTTTAACATATAACACAATACACTCTAAAAAGTGAAAGTTGACTTAACTTAAAAAAAAAATTAAGTACATAATTAAAAACCTTGACAATTCAATTAACTTATTTTTTACATTATCATTTACTTAAAAATTTTAAGGCAACGGGTTTCCTCAATTTTTTTTATGTTAAGTCAACTTATCACTTTTTACAGTGTATCAACTTTTTATTTACTGAACTGTTGAATGAAATCACATTTAAACTCGTGATATTCAGGACAAAATCAACCATCGTCTGATACTGCTCTCACTGCTGGAGTGATATCGCTTATCATGTGATATGCCTATAAATATGAGACAAAAACTCATACAGGGGCATTTTTTGCACAAATATCTTGAATTTTAGGGCATTTGTGGAGTTTTTGCCATGCATCATATTTGGTGTAGGGGATATTTCCAACATGAGAGAGCATTAACTTTTAGCGACACTCATTGGATATTTGAATTATGAACCACCGCAATACATACCTGAAGCAACTTAATACAAACACAGCAACATGTGCCGATAGACCTTTTTCTGAACGCGGAAGTCTCCCTCGATTAGAATGATGCTTTCTAGTCACATTTACATATTTTCAGAGGCAATAATATAATGTGAAACCTATGAAAGTCATTTAAAAAAAATCATGTGGCGCCATTGTTTCATCACTTTACAGTGTCGCAATGACCGTCTTTTTGCAGTAAAGGACCAGTCATAGTTCAATGAGTGGGAAAATGACATGAAGCGACGCTAGGTTAAGCTGCATTGAAAACAGATGAGAGCACATACAGCTCCCGATCGGTGCAAAGTTCACAGATTGTGTACACAGAATGATAAGACCAAATGTTATTTTAACATATATTATTATTTCACACTCAGTATTTTAACTTAAGCACTGCAAGCCATATATACAGTGCCTGACAAGACACATTTTCTGATACATAAAAGGAATTCCTTAGCTTACTGCCGTTACTGTGGCAGCCAACAACAGCACAGCAACACTATGCACATGTTTATATGTAGTTATATTGAAAAAGTTTCAATTCAGTTTTTTTTTTTTTTTTTTTTACCCCGTTTTAACGGATTTCTATGGAGACTGGAACACGAGAGCACCGAATTGGAAGTTAGAATCCATCATGGTGCCGCTCATCGGTTATTCAGGAAAAAGGTCGGTTTCAACGGCAACAACATAAACAAACGTTACTGCGCATGCGCGCTTTTGTGGCCCTAACTTAACTTCCGGTAGACATCCAAATACAACAGCTAAGTCCCTCTTGAGTAGATTATGTTTTGATAACATGCAAAACTGAGAGGAAAGGACTGAGATGCAGCTATAACTACTTGGACGGACTTATTAAAAATGCAAATTCATTCTCTGCCAGCAGGAGGCGCTTTAAAGCAGGTTTCCCCGGAAACGGCTGTTGGGCTGTAGCAGCGCTGAGCTTACAAACGCCGCTTTATCAGGCATATAACATGCAAGATGAAATGAAAATGACATCGAACATTTTCTAAAGACCGTGTTCCTTCAGACATATAGTGATATAAAAACACCTGCGCCTCGTTTTGATTTTTAAACGTGCATTACGTGCTCATGTTCATTCAAAGAAGCCTTTTGGAAAATCGGTCAGTTTTGATATCGCGGCGGTCGCCACAAATAAATAAATGTATGTGAAACACATCCCACAGCACAACAACCTGAGCCCAACTTCATTACTCATCACTTTAACTTTAACTGTGTTTGTAGCCGGCGCCACTAACAAGACCGATAAACAAACACGGACCGGAAGTTAACTTCGGTCCAGGCGCGTGCGCCCGATGAAACCGTCTATATCAACGTAACAAAAATGTTTTGAGTTTTTAAACGTTTTAGAGTTTTAGCGCCACTCACTGGACATTTCACTTTGAAACGTGCATTAAGGTACATAATATCGGTCCTGCAGTAATGTATTTAGAGGTATTTCAAATGAGCATATTAAAAGTTTGTCTTCATAAAATTCTATCAAAATCACAATGTTCATTTGGAAATACATCAAAATGGCTTTGACACGCTTATTTTTGCTTTTTTTACAAGTAAAGACTGTCAAACTAGTCTAAAGACAGACTCATCTTAATGATCAAATGCATTAAAGTCATTATGATAATCACAATGTTGCGTAATTTAAATTGTAATCTAATTATTACAAACGTATCATTCATATTCCATATACCACCTGAAATAACATGCCAGCTTGTTACATGAGGTACACCACATAGCATACATGTGTAATCTTCACAGTGTTACATATGTAAAACTGTACATTTATGTTAAGCGTAAACATGGCATGCTGTGATTTGATTCCCCTCTCCTCATTTGCATGTCTCTTATGACAGTAAGTGTTCGTCTGTTATTTACTTATTGTGTTCATGGTGCGGATTGTGTATTCCTCCTGTGTGTGAAAAATGAGGCATGAAACAGCGTTGTCATGCTGAACAGAATTTTAATTACTGACTGTCGCTCTCCTCCAGTGTTAGTACGCCCCAGCAGCTCTGAAACAACTGCAAAATAACCCGACGCGAGGCAAGTCACCATCATTACAGACGCTACCGGCTCTCTTCTAAAATCTGCAACACAATTAAAAACCCAGCAGCCAAGCTACCATTATACCACCTTGGTTAAAAAAAAAAAAAAAAACTGAGGTGTAAAAAAAAACTAATCAATTCTTAACCATGGCGTCCATCTGGAATATGAAGTCTGGGTAGTGGGGGGAAAAAAAGAGAGTCTTCTTTTGATAAAAGCTCATTCATTTGCATTTAAAATGTGAGTTTTAATTGAGACTGTTTGCGTAATTAGGAGAGAAATGGCATTTTTTGCACGCATGTGAGACACACAAGCTTCTGCCAGGCAACCGAGTGTTTCATGACAGCGTTCCCGATCCCCAGCGGAACCCATGCATCCAGGCCTCTTAACCAAGGTTAAAGAGACTCATCAAAATAAGCCCTGTTCATTAGCAGACTTCGCTGGCTGACACCCACGCCAGCCGAGAGAGCTATTGCAGTCACGCACACACACACACACACACATCCAGGCCTGGTAAATCATCTGCACCCTTGTCTTTGACGTGGGCTTCTTTTATTTCCTCACGGCCTAAATTGAGTCGTAAAGACGTGTAAAAATAATGGCGCGGCGAACCTTGTTTCAGCCACCCATTTTTATTTCGCCACAGGTCCCCTGTGGGCTGTTTGTGGCCACATTAGAACGTTGACACATTAATAAGTGTGGAGATATTTACACACGTTGACCTCCATCCCGACAGCGCCGTAGTTTGGGCTTGTTGGCGAGCGCTAAAGTTGAATTATGTCTAATCACCTCGAGGGCTGATAGTGTGAAGCGTGTTGTGCTCAGTGCATGTGTGGCTATATGTTTACCCACGGGATCTCGAGAAAGGAAGGTGAATAGGTATACAGACCAACACAATGGTGCTCTGGTTAATCTTTAGTCCGGTGGGAGATCGGCTGATAAATCTGAAATATGACAGGCATTTTTGTCCCTTCCACCCCCTTTGAGTTATCCATTAACAGAATGGCAGGGTTACCTAAAAATATATTCCTTCAGAAATGACTATTTGATTTAATGACACACAATATGCATACAGAAGACATGACTTGTCTTATTTTTAAAAGTTATTCGTTAGCATGTTTCTAAGCTAACAACATGACACCCTAAGTATAAGTATACAGTACGTAGGTCTACCTAATGAAAATGATCAATTTTTTATGTATTATAAAAATGCAGAAAAGTTGTAAAGAAAATTATTTCTATTTTGATGCATATTTGTACTGAACAACAGTTACCTGTACAGTACTAACATGAACTGTTAATGAAACGTGGAAACTGCTCCTGAATAGAATTAACATCATACCTTCATGCAAATCCTTCCCAGCTAACACACTCAGTACCAGTATGTGATTTATCAGTACTGTACTTTTATTTCATGCTCGTAGTTTCTGCACTTTAGTGAAGTGATACAGCGCAGCGCGGTGCCGCGTTCACACATGCTATCAAAGAGTGCGTGCTACGAACACTGTTTTGGCCCACTTTTGGGTTGTTTGGCTTCCCATATAACATCTGGCAGGACAGGATAGTTCGCTTTTCTGTAGTTCGAAGTGTCAACAGCTTTCATGCACGTCTTTTAAATTAAAAGTATATATATAAAATTACGTTTTTTTTGGTGTTGATGTCGTTTCTTTGGCCGCACACCTGCTAAAAAAACAAAAAAACAAAAGAAGCCCAATAGAAACCATCACAGAAATTCTAATGGTTTCCATTAAAATACCATTATAAACCATTAGCTTTTTCCAGTAAAACCATTTTGGCCATTTTTCCGATAGGATTTAACATCCCACCAATATAATCCATCACATACCAGTAGACACCATTATAGTTTCCATTAAAACCAATACAATTCCAATAATAACCATTAAAACCATTACATTTTCTATTGTGTTTTGGGCAGGGTTCTATTGTTTTTTTCAGCAGGGATCTTTGACCATTGCATTCTCATCTCGTGTCGTTTACACCGTCTTACATGCAATGCAGCATTCTAAAAGGAATTCAGCTTTAAAAAAAAAGTCTCTAAATAACTTTTTTAAACACAAAAACATGTTCTACGTGAATGGCCCCTTACAATTTGGCAGCTAGTAACATTATTTTGTTTGTTATACATAAAAAAATGCTATCATGTAGTCATTCCCATGTTAAAAGGTGTGATCAATGTGCGTTTTTTACAGCTATAACAGGAAACATTTTATATTCTGGTTATGTAATGCTGTTCCAAGTAATCTATAGGGAGTAACTAACTGAAAGTAGCTGAACATAGATTATGTAGTAATATAATGACTTTTATAGAGTAGCTTTTCCAGTAACAAGCTACATTTTCTTGGTTTTTGTGTCTCAATGCACTTGTAGCTTTACAGCTAAGTAAACTGAGGCAGAAACCAAACATGCTTTCCTCGAATGTCTGTAGGAAGTTAATTCTATTTGTAGTCTGCAGTTTGGGAGAAGTGTTGACAAATCTGCAGTTTTTATGTAGAATTAGGCTACCTTTATACTGCTTCTATAGGTTGTTTTTAAGTTTGTGGACTGGAATGGTATTTAGACCAAGGTGGAACACCCTGGAAATAAATTCTAACCCCCCGGAATGTGACTTTGGAGCAACAGTCATTTTCCCATGGAGCACGATTGGACTAGTTTTGAGTACCAGTTGGGCTGGTTTTGTTACACAGATCTGGCAACCCTTTTCAGGAGGCTATTTTTTTTTCTTTCAACACTGCTCTCCAAGCCTGTCCATTACTAGAGCATGCAATTCAGTGCGCTATAATGAAGCAGTGGGACGGACATTGCTGCCACCCATAAACACTCTAATTCCTTGATTCATTAGGCCTCATTCAGCAGACAAGGTGCACAATAAATTACACTCTATATTGGCTGCTCAGTGGACTCTGATTGAGACAGACTGGGAAACAGTTTATGTGTCTGCTGCCTCCTCGGTTTGAATGCCTGCTATCTTAGTTGCTTGTTCGTCCAGGGAATTGGGATATTCTGTCCGTGTTCGTCATAGGGAAGGCTAGCCAGGCTAATCTCCTTCAGAGAGCGGCCATCTGTAAAGGAGACATTCACACAAACACGCATGCACACACACACCGAGCGGCAGCAAGCATGCAAACGGCTCGACCGTTTTCGGATGTCATCCCGTCATTGGTTTACTCATCTGTTGAAGCCTGTGGAAATGTAGCAGTCTTCAGAAACGATTCAAAGTAGTCTGGCGAAGACTCAAACACGCACACGCAGACTTCTATGTGACAGATGACTCAACTGGATCTCTTCCATTACTCAGAGTCACCGCTGAGGAAAATCATATTTCATGTTCTTATTTCACAGTTTCATAAATATGTTACTGAAAGCTTTATCATAAACTCAGGTGAAAAAAATGCTGCATTCAGCGACGTTGTTAGTACACAGATGCACATTGATGCATTTGATCAATGCGTTTAAAACCCATCAAAGGCTGACTCGGTGAAAATGTTGCTATCTACATGAATTTGAGGAATATTATCCAAAGAGCTTATACTTTGCTGTGTGTTTTTGAGGGGTGGCTGTCCTTCAAATATCTCATTTAATCTACAAGTAACTCTTTTCATCCTCAGGTTTCCATGGCAACAAAGCGACGAAGAGGCAGTGGAGACACATGCATGTATTAGGGGGTTTTGGGGAGGGTCTTGTACTCGGGGGCTGCTGGTTTTTTGGGGTATTGCTGAGCAGAATGAGGTATCTCACAATCACTTCATCTCACTCTTTTACTTCTTTTCTAGTAAAATGGACAACATAGGCTCATTGGAAAACTGTGGCTGTAAAATCATTTTTGCAAAACTCTAAAAACATCTCCATACATATATTTCAATACAGTTTCCAGCTGAAATGAACAAGTGGCAGTAAAACACCAATAATTTTTTAATGATTTCCGGCACAATACAAAGTGATGACCTCAAAACGCTTGTACCGTTGTGTATTATTTGTAAATACCGATATATTTATGTATTTTCATCAGATAAACACCAGCTCTTCTGATGTAGTAAACTTGCTCAGTAGCTCATTTCTAATGAGAAGAGCAAATAGAGTAGAATGTAGGACATTTTTACAAAACTACAAACAAAAAATGCTGTCATGTATAAAGGCCCCAGCATACTCACTGCAAAGCTACTTTCTTTCTTTGTTTAAAGGTAAAAGCATTTTGATATATGGGTCAATATCACTGTAGGGTGCCTTTTGGTGTCCTCTACATAAATAACTCATTTGCCATGATAACTTAACACAAAATGAAAGGGTCTGTTATATTAGGCTACGTTTTTATATTCATAACAAAAGCATTACTTGGCTCTTTAGATACATTTTCTAGATTTATTTTTAGTTTTGTGTAAGAGGAATTGTGTTATTTTGCTATGTCCCATACACTGCTCATTAAATTTGAATGATAGTAGAATATTGTCAAATCATAAAATAAAATTTAAAAAAAATCAATGCGATTGAGGAAGTAATTATATTATTTATTATTATTATTATTATATAATTTTTTAATGATGCTGTTTAGGAAAGGGACATCATACCTTTCAGAAAATATAATTTGAATCTTAATTTTGCAATGAAAACGTGTTTAACAGTAATATATGTGCCCATGACAGGGTGACATATCTTATGGTTCATGCTTCAAATAATGGCCCATAATTATCTAAAAAAAAAAAAAAAAAAAAATGTGTGGGAGCTCAGCTAATATGTTTCTATTGTACTTGAGTGTCTACTATTTATGATATGACATAAAGCGAATGGGAAATTAAAACCAAACTTTTTGAGTATTGTGAGGGTTGAAAGGCACATGGTGATATTGACCCAGTAGTGCTGCACTCAATAACAAAATAAAGACAATAAAAATGAAAGCATGAGAAAATAGCAGTTAAGCAAGCATCTGGCTATAGTGATGTGGACGTTGACAAAAGCTCTGCAATCAGCACTGTAGTAAAGTCATGCCAGCTTTATAGTATTAAACACGGACATTGTCATTGTCGCATTCAGTTAGAATTCCCTTTTTTTTTTCTTTTTTGCTATGAAGTAGATCTTGATGTAAATTAATATTTATAGAATTTTTATAAGGCAATATTTTAACAAATAGCAAAAGCTGAATAGTTATAAAAGTGCAGCCCTAATTAACACTATAAGATACAATTAGTGTGGGTAGTTCATTATTTTCAAATATGATTTCATGAACTTTTTAGCACCACTCACCAAACATTTAATTTATGTATTACCACGATACATACAACAACCAACCAAACCAACTGAAATAAAACATTACCAAATTCACAGTTGATCATCACCCATTAGACATTTGTGACCCTGACCACAAAACCAATCTTAAGTCGCTGGGGTATATTTGTAGCAATAGCCAAAAATACACAGTATGGGTCATAATTATTGATTTTTCTTCTATGCCAAAAAATCATTATGACATTAAATAAAGATCATGTTCCATGAAGATAGTTAGTTGTAAATTTCCTACTGTAAATATATCAAAACTTAATTTTTGATTAGTAATACGCATTGCTAAGAACTTCATTTGGACAACTTCAAAGGCCATTTTCTCAATATTTCGATTTTTTTGCACCCTCAGATTCCAGATTTTCAAACAGTTGTATCAGCCAAGTATTGTCCTATGCTAAAAAACCATACATCAATGGAAAGCTTATTTATTCAGCTTTCAGATGATGTTTAAATCTCAAGTTCGAAAAGATCCTTATGACTGGTTTTGTGGTCCAGGGTCACGTTTCCCTTTGAAAGTGCCAAAAATGTGCAAGAAGCAATGTAATATTATTTTGAAAAGTTTTCAAAGTTTTCCGATGAGCCTAGGATGAAAATTTAGCAGATGTTCTTGAATGTGTATCAATGCAGATGGAACACCGTTGTTCAATGCATTACTGTGCAAACGGTGAAGTCCAATTCTATTATGAGTTGATTATTTTTCAAAGTTCCGTAACAAATAGCACAACCAGTGAAGCTTGATTATTAAGCTAATGATTCCTATAAGCTGGTTCTTTTTAGTGAATCAGATGTATAAAGTGTGACCAATAAAGTTTCATTCCCAAGCTCATGGTTCTTTTAAATAAATAATAATAATAAAAAAATGCCAGTGTTCAATTTTACAATTAATTTCTACAATTTAGTCATATTCATAGTTTTAAGAAAAAAAAAAAAAAGACATACATATTGCATCCTTTGAACACCTTGGTGACTGACGTTAGCAATTCCTTGTTCAAGACTAACACATTCAAGGGACCAGTGCAGAGCAATTGTTCCTGCCAAAAACTGCCTTTTCTTCAATGAAACTGGAAGAGGGGATTCTGACTCTTCTCATCTGACTCTTTTATCCTGAGGCCGGATAAAAGCTGCCTTGCCGAGGTATTTATCAGTCCCGTGCCCCTAATTAGCATCCAATTAAGAATTCCTTTTGTGCGGCCAATGTAATTCCGCACAATGTTGACTCCCTGGGGATAGTGCGGGCAGTGAGTTTGACACCTAAACACTTTAAGGCCAAATATCTCTGCCCTCACTAGATCAGCCAACCGAGAGTGTGAAGGCTTTCTAGTGAACCCCTGCTAACTCCACAGCAGAAATTCACATTGGCACTCATTTGAAGCTTATTTTGGAAGATTTGACACTGAATTGGCTTTGAAAACGGAGGCAGCTTAGCGCACTGGATTCTTGACGCATAACAGCGTCCGGAAGCCTTTCATGTCAGTGATACGGTTTCTAAACACACGCCTTCGTCGTTTCAGTCCATACAGAGGTCTCGTACAATACCACCCACCAATCCACAGGCGTTCTCTACAGACTTTTCTTCCAGCCTGACAGATGCTGAGTCGCCGGTTAATTGGTTTGCTTTGGAGATGGCCAATGAACCACCGCTGAGGCATGTAAGTGGCTTCTTTGGCTTGTTTGCATGAAATTATCCCACCGCACACGCCACGACGAGTGAATTAGCCCAGAACCCTCAGAGCTACATAGAATTATGATAAGTACGTTATTTACGGCATCCTCCGCCATAGATCTCACTGAGCCAAACGTCATTACAGAAGAGTGAAAAATTTCGGCTCCGGTAACAACTCAGTCAATCTCAGCCGTGCGTTTAGAGCAATTTACATCACATCAAATTTCTGCCCCACAACAGGATTTCCTCGCTGCCCCTGAAAATTGTCAGCGAGATGACTGACCTCATGTAAATTCATGAACACGGGGGAGAAATGAGTGTATGGTGTGTCTCATCGAACAGGGGGAGGTGCTGATGTGTTCCCAGCCTCGCGTCGCACCCGCTGAACTGGCTGCACCGATGCTGACTCAGGCGTTTCGGCCCGGGCGCTTAAAGCACTGCAAGCTTTTAAGAAGCGCAAGCCTATATCTGACATAGATGCCCCCCTCACAAGCAGGAACGATTACCAGCCAGACATTAAAAGAAAGAAGCGAGGGGGCAAAACCGTTGATCATCAGAAGGAAACGCATTACTCAGGCGTCCAAGCTAAATAAGTGCTTTTTCATGCAGTTTCTTCATAGTTGTGGTTGATGTGTCAACGTCAATTCATTTTTGCTGCGACGCTCTCATCTTAGACTCTATTTTTGGTTCCCACAATTCCAAAAGACAGATTACTGGCAATTTGTAGACAGCGGTAAGTCTCCTCAGCGTTTCTTTAAAATCTGTTATGCTGAGCGTAATTCTTTACTGTAACCGAAAGCTATTTAGGTAGCGTCTGCTGACACTGTTTGTAATAGAGCTAAAAGCCCTGATTTAATTGAGCTCATTTGAGACGACGTGGAGCAAAACCTTTTCTTTTGATGTACTGATGAGATTTCATTAGAACTAATAGTTTGTTTAGAGGCTGCCGCTCTTAATCTGAGAACACGACCCGTATTAGTGTGGCCTACACTGTTCTGTGCAATACCTTCATTGATTTTCATTAAACAAATTATCACTAAATACACACACAAAGCACCTTGCACCAACACATCCTAGTTGCCATGGATATTCTATTTAGTCTGAAAGAGCATGTGCAGTGTTGTCCTTGAAGTAACATGAAAAGTAAGGTCGTTGTGCTTCGCTTTTGGAAAGCCAAGGGAAACCTTCTGCGAGAAAAACCAAGGTGCAAAGGGGCCAAAAACACGCACACACACACACACACACACACACACACACACACGTACACACAGCATTCACTAATGACCTTTTGTCTTCTGACATTTTCATTAAGGCACAAAGTAGGTTTCTGTTCCTTATCAACAGCATTTGCAGCCGGAGGGACAGTGCTTTAGTGATAATGGTCTTGGCTGCTGTGGTGGTCTAGGTAGAGATTGCTTCAGGTGCAAAAATATGAGATGGAGAAACTAAGATTATAGAGTGTAATAACAGGAGATACTGCAGCTGTGATTCTATGAATATGACTACCAAAAACAGATAAATCAAGGACTATTAAAGCTTAAAAGAATCATTCACCCAAAATGAAAATACGGTCACAATTTTTCCCCCTTATGTTGTTTTCCGAACCTGTAACTCAACTTCGTTTTTTTTTTTTTTTTTTTTTTGGTGAGACGCAAAAAAGTACTTTTGCAGAATGTTAATGCAATTGAATGGAGAACAGAGATTCTGCAAAGCTCCAAAAATTACAAATAAAAGCAACTCAGTTGCAGTAATTTTCTCCTGAAGATACATGATTTGTTTGCGCAAAGCACAAACTGGGATGTAAGCATTTAACAAACAAACAAACAAAAAAATCTCACCAAAATATATTTCGTGTCTATACAAGACAAGGAGTATATTATGGAATGTATGGACTGCGATATATTAGTATCAGTCATATATTATTATATATTTATATACCTCATTAAACACGCCCCCACAGGTCTACGTCACGATGTGGAAATATTTGCGTAATGCCGCCCAAATTTTCACGCAAAGAAAGAAGGTGTGGTTTCAGTAGTGTTGATGCAGCGGTGTCAGGGAGACGCTGTGTGTTTCTGTGCGAATGCAAAAGCACTTTATTCGGCCTTCCGAGAGTAGATGCAGTTAGGAATCATTAAGATTATTTACAACAGAACAGCGCAACTCAAATGTTTGAATTTGTGCAACGTATTACATGGACGACAGGTTCGTGAACCTAGGAGAGTTCTGGCTGTGCAAAGGCTAGATCTAAAAAAAATGGGTCAATTCTTACTTTGCTATGACAATCTGGCGCTTCTGAATCAGCGACTGTAAGTATGTTTTGTTAATAGTTGAAGTATTTGCTATTGACTGTTCAAATGCGGAGTTTTGCGCCATGTAGAGTATCGCATTGTGTGTGTGTGAGAGAGAGAGACAGGGTCACACATCACAGTTGAGTCAGTTTTCTTAACCGCGGCTTGTGTGCAAATACAAGCATCATCACTGTGTCTGTCACGCGACTCTCAGGCTTGAACTGATGATAAAACTAAGGACATTATTAACTGTCTTTACATTTATTTTGAAAGCTGAAGCTAGCGATTATGGAAAGGGGCGTTACATTTCCGATGTGTGCTTGTGGTGTTCGGCCAATCACAATGCACTGTGTTAGCTGGCCAATCAGAGCAGACTGCTTGTCAGAAGGAGGGGCTTTGTAGAAAATGACGAGTTTGAGAGAGGCGGGGCATAGAGGACCTACAATAATGTACAGTATTTGAAAAAAAAAAAAAAGTGTTTTTTGAACATTAAAGCACGTCAACATATTCTGTTACACCAAATACACAAAATAATAATATTTAAATTAGCATCATATGACCCCTTTAAGAAACACAACTGGTGAGGGTAAAAAGCAGTAAGCTGTCAAAAATGTAATTTTGAAATTCAATAAAATTAAAACAAGCAGGCATATCTATTATTCCACAGACACACACACACACACACACACACACAAAACCCCCAGCATAAATTCCATCAAAAGATACCCCGTTTAAAAAAAAAATAAAAAAAAAGGTCAAGGTCTGCCGAGTGTAACTATACAGGATTGACTGACATAAAATCAAAATAATTGCCCAGAAATAACCCTGCCAATCAAGCAATCACCCCGTCTGTAATTGTCAGGATGGCGACTGGCACTATCAGCATGTGCAGCCGTATCAACACCTGGGCCAGTCTCACAACACAGGCGCTCAAATCACAGGCCTGTGACAGCTATAATTATACACTTTCCACAATAAAGAGAAAAATAAATAATAAACAAAATATTTCAGCGACTAAAAGCTACAATGGAACATCGCTGCAGGCGATACGATGCCTCGGCGCAATCACATGAATGTTAAATGTAAATTTCTAGTTTTTTTTTGTCTAGCTACACCTTGGCAGCGAGCATGGCCCTTGCTTGACGCAACCTTTCTTTCACCCCACACTCTTCCACTCCCCCTTCATTCAGTAAATCTCCCAGGGGCCTTTAGCTGCGCGCTGGTGTGCTTGCGTGTCAGCGGTAAACTTTCAACCTCAGGGCAAATCTACAGAATGTTGGGGGGAAAAAAAACCCAGCAAGGTTACAGCCCTCCTGGACCCACACGAGAAGATGAGGAAGCCAGGAAAAAAATATCACAATCAATACAGTCACTCTGATTTAATTAATATACCAGAGTTTCTCAAGCGATAAGAGCTCTAATGTGAGTGTTTCGCCGTGAGTTTTCAGACTGATATCTGTTTATGCCCCTGGCTTCTTACCATTATACCTTTCTGAGTCAAATCTCACTAACACACTCTGAGTTCGAGTGTGTCGAATCCATTATTATGAATGATTACGTTCTATAAAGCACAAAGAGGAAGAAAGTTGTTTTATAATGTCGTTTGAGGTACAGTAATAGAGGACATAACAAACGCTCTGGAGGGTCTATTATGTTGTTTCTGTCGATTTGCCCTGTTCTGTGAATACGTTCCCTTATATTTATTTAATTTCTGACAAATCCCTTTTGTGAAACCGTGAAAGCAGCATTTAAAAGGAAAAATAAACAGTCTGCACAAAGAGAAAACTGCAGATTTGCACAGTCCATATGGTTTTGCGTAGGCTGAGAAAACATTTGGAAGACGATATGTTGCCGAGCCAAAGACTAACTGTAGATGTCTATATCTATCATATTTACATGTGTGGTCCAATCAAATCTGGTGATAGATGATGAGATAAATATGACCTTATAATGTACAATGTTTTCCCCATATTTTCTCTGAAGCATCACAGTTTGTTGTAAATCTCAGAACCTTATCTTCAGCCTGGATAATGCTAGAATCAATGTCACAAACAGCCAGACCGTGAGAGTTTATTCCAACCCGATGCTTATCATTTCTAAAATGGTCTTTATCTACAGCAGTAATCCATATCTGGGCAACACCGCATGTGCTTTTATAGTGTTTCAGAGTATGTATCACAGATCATCATCACGTTCCATCATCATCAATCTGCAAACTGCAGACAGATACAGTCAGCATTTGCACACAAAACCATGGTTTATCTGTCCAGTATCTGTCTGTCCGTCAGTCCATCCATCCATCAAGCTGTGTACAGTATTTGTAACATTGCCATGATGTCTCCGATACTCTCAATCAGGTATATTATTGTGTTTTATTGAATTTTCAGTAGCCTCTGTGAAGTTGACAGTTATTTCTTCACATTTCTCCAGGACTGCATTCCTTATAGCAAAAAAAAATATATATATATAAATAAATAAGTTTATGCCTATATATACTATTTGCTGCAAGATGCTAATGGCTGTCCTGTGCGGTGGAGAAGAATATGCACCTCAGTTTTCAGTCATTTATGGCAGCTTTTAGAGCGTCATGTCACTGTCCCAGCCAAAAAAAGTGAAATACAGAAAAACACAACTACTTCTTAACCAGTGTTATACAATGCAACTGCAGTCGTAGTGAAGAATGTGAACTTCAATATGAAGTTCTGTCTGATTTACTCTCTCAATTGTGGAACACTTTTTGGTTGATTTGCAATTTTTTTATGGACTGTATTTTGTGCAAATTCCCTTCTAGGTGATGGGGGAAAAGCTGTAAGCACTGATGCTTTATTTATTATTTATTAAATGAACAAATATTGCTATATGAACTGTTATGTAGATACTGGAGTAGCTTTTTTGCTGGCAGAACATATTTTTGCCCTCATGCCCCTAATAGCTTATGCCAGATTATTTTCTCTTACAAATTGGACCTATCTAACTAACTAAATCAATAAATCAATGAAATTCTCTCTTGCCTCCCCTGAGCCCATTGAGTTTTAACACACCCCCTAGAGCGTGCAGTGAGTTTGGTGGGGGGTAATTGAGAATGAATGATGGAAAGTCACGTGAGATGAGGCAATGTATCGAGATATGATTGATATGACTGGTTATGTTCGGCTGTGAATGGCTCATGTGATAAATCTCATGTTCATGCGCGTTCGCGAATAAACAACTCACACACTTAGATATAACCACTTTTTGAGTTAAAATAAGACTTGAAATGGCATGAAAACATGACCTGTGGGACTTTTTAGTGAGTAATCAGCTTGGTGAAATTTGAGGTTAATCTCCGTGTCTGTGATCAATATTTACCCAGCTTTGATGACTGATGATCTGAAAAATATTTCAAAGTTAACTATTAAAAATAATTATTTTGGGATAAATGTAGAATGCTTAAAAACACTAACTTGATGAGATTCATACTTGGCTTTAATAAACAAACATCTCAGTGGAGTGCAGTAGTGTTCTGAAATGAGGAGGCAAATTATTGTTTTGTATATAATAATAATAATAATAACCGTTTATATCTGCTGACCAACATGACTAATCTCAAGCATTTATGTCTATGACTGTAGGCACGATATCATGAGTGTCTGGATTTGAGACTGGTGTATTCCTACCGGTGCAGTTCATCTAATTACGCAGACTGAGAAGGACAAATCTTCTAAACTACTGAGAAGAAGTTTGGAGGACTAGGGCATTAAATTATGCAAATTTCAATATCAATGTGGCCGTAATTATTTTAAGGGAATGGATCTTGTGCGTCTGTGTATGCGCAGATGACGCGAATACTAAAAGCATTTGCCGAATACATTTTCTTATTGCTAAATAGCTTTTCACGGACTTTAACACCAATAATTTGAGCCTAAATCTAATTTATGTGAATAATTATTCGTAATCAAGTTTAATTATGCACTTAATGCTAATATGACTATTAATATAATGTAAATGAAGACAGGCTTGACAATTCATAATTTACCGGGCCAGATTAACATGCATTGTTTAAATATAACAAAAAACGAATTAACATTAATTAAATCCATGCGAGTCACGAACCACCCGCCTCTTCCATCTCGCACAGTAAGCATTAGGAAGCGTCTCGAGTGTAGGTGGTCTCTTTCTACCCGGTGGAACAAACCAGGTCAGATTTTAGTGCAGGGTCTGTGATCGTTTGAAAGGAAAGAGGTATTCTTAGAATAAACGGTGTGCAGAGGTGGTAATTTAATCAGTCACCACTGTAATTGTGAGCTGGCCACACCAAAGAGGGCAGAGGGTCACTCTGCATCTCATTTTGGCAATAAAGAGGAAATAGAGATATGACCTTTTCAGTGGTGTGGCAGAACCATTAACTAAAGGTCAGTAGAAATGACACATTAAACATTACAAACCGCCGGACTTTCAAATTAAACAGATCCACACGGGACCCCAGCTGGACCTTGTTAGGAGGTACAAGACATTAAGACTTAATTATCAACACTCAACGAATGTGTAAAAGAATCTTGCTCATTTGAAACTTCATGTTTTAGTCTAGATAGACACTGCGGTTCTGTTCCAAAGCCTTGCGAGCTGCCTCAACATACATTGAAAGCAGCATGTGGGCCATATAAATAGCACTACTCATATGAAGTAGATGATAAATAAAACTCAATTGCTGTATATTTTGGTGTTAGCAATTTGCTCAGCCAACACCCAGCTAACAATGTGTTCCAATAATATTTTGCTAACATTCCAGTTCCGTTATAAAAATATTATTTCTGAATGTTATCTGAACATTCAAAATGTATTTTTTTTTTCTTTTAGAAACATTTTTCTTAGTTATGCAAACATTAAGGAAACATTGCATGAAACATGGGAAAGCTACAAGTTCAAATAAAAAAAAAAAAAATAATAAAAATAAAAAAAAGTCAGTCACATGTCCAACTAAAACATTTTAGGAAAGAAAAAAAAAAAGTTCCATAAATGAAATTACATTTACACTAATTAATTTACCATACACTTTTATCCAGAGCAACATGTTAATGTTTTAATTTAGCCAACAACTGAAACCAGGGTATTTGCAGGATTTTTAAGGTCAGATTTAATGCTATTTAAGACTTTTTTAAAAGACCTGCACAAATAAAATTAATACTGTGAGTCAAACATGAGTCAAAAGTATCAATTATATTAATTTTAACCAATATTATCAAGCAATTAAATTAATTAAATAACATATATTATAAATATATATATATATATATATATTTTTGTCTTAATTGTTTAGATTTGTATAATGCTTTAGCTGCTTGTCGATCCACCAGTTCACATTTACAACTCTGCTTGTTTGCTGCCTAAAAATATGGGTCGATTTTTCCTTTTGGTCTGAACCAAAATAGCAGACAGGTCGATTGAAAATGTAAATTCACTCTCTGCCAGCAGGAGGCGCTTTCAGAATGGCAGAAATATAGCAGTTTCCTCTGTAAAGGCAATACACAAAGCAGCGCATCACCTGACTTTGACAGTGCAATGCTCATGTTTACTCAATGAAATCATTGCCTTTTGAAGTTTAATTATCACATTAAGCTGCATCGCAACCCTTGCTTTTGTTTTTTCACCCCCAAATTGAAACCTCTTGACATCATAATTAGGACTTCTTGTACCAATTTATTACAAACTATATGTAAAACTTTTAAGACTTTTTAAGGATAATCCCATCAATATGGGTAATTAGGTAACTGAACTCTTTTTCTGCAACAAGCTGCCTCCATATATTTTAGCCGAAGAAATGTTTATGTGTTGTAGCTTACCCACGTTGTGTGCATGATATAGACAATGACATAGTCAAAATGTGTCATTGGAAAATCATTAATTAAACGGAACTTTCCAAAACCGAAAATTCATTTTTTTTTTACTGTTTCAGTCAATTATTTGTTTGTTGCATCACTAATAAAAACATCACTAATAACAAAATCAAATGTTGGGTGAAATTTTCATCTCTACGTATTTTAATTTCCTTTGATGTGATGCATTTTGGGATTGCACATTCTCACAAACACATTGCTATCTTTAAATGTAGTTGTATAACAAGGTATCTTAGCCTAAGATGTTCTAAAGTGCTGTCTAGATATGCAGCTTGTTAGGTTTTGAAACAGAGCATATACATTTATACAATATTTTTCATTTTCAATTAAAAAGACACCTTTATTCTCCTCTTGATGCAAGTATTAAGCACTATGCAAAGAGACAAAAGTCACATTGTTCTGACCACCTTTGCGGGAACAATCAAGGGAAGTCGACCTTTGTGATGAATTAATAATTAATAAAGTAATTGGTCCAGCGAGTGGCCATCCATTGAGTACACACCAATGTCTATCCACGGACAAGCCCAGCACTGATTACTTTGGTCTGCTCAGCGTCAGAGGGCAAACAGGGTATCAAATATTCACCATGGAGAACACACACAATTATGTGGAACTTAATAGAGTTTACCCTGAAAAAAAGAAGCTATATTATAGAAAGGACTGGACAATGGTATACGCACCTGTAGACGTGGAAAGGCAGTTAGCGGCTGAGGTGACCTTGCGTGATTAGCACTGCCTCATTAAACAACCCCCTTTGGTATGGTGAAATCAGGCCATGTGTGAGGATGAGACCAGACTCATTTGGCCATAAAAAGGGTCAAACGACTGGACTTTATATTGAGAGACACTGCAACTACCAACTACCATACTGTAGCCTTAAAATAATTTAAAAAATCAGCTCTTTATAAAGCAGTTCACATTTTATATTCTGAATGGATATAAGCCAAATTCTAAGTTGTTTTAAAATGCCAATAGGGACTTTAAAGGTGCAGTATGTAATATTGACAGCTATAGCGGTTGAAACGGGTACTGCGGTCCAAATTCCAAAAAATGGACAGAGTTGTTTTTTCCTGTTCCCCCATCCTCAAACTCAACACTCTCATAGGTTGTCAGATTGAAACACACAACAGGAACAAGCGCAATTGACAATGGAAGGTGACGAGCCTTACGCTGTAAGTTTATGAGTTGATTTATCTCAGTTTTAATACTCCTCTGGTCATAGAGCTTTTTAGATGTATGCCGAGAATTTTTAGGTTGGGTACAATCTGCGGTTTGTGTGTTGGCTTCCATGGCTGCAATACACTGTTTTCCATCAACAGACAACCTGGAGAGTGAAAATACTATTGGGTGAATTGGAAGTGGGTGGAATCAACAAAACCAGACATTCTGACACTGAACGCACATTTCAAAGTAGAATAAACGGCTGTCGTGTTGTTTTTCATAGAATCATGTATATGAACTTACATGTTTCTTATATTTCTGCTAACATTATGGTGTTTTTATTAGGGATGCACGATATTGGATTTTTGCCGATATGCAATATGCTGATATTTTTCAACTAATTTTTGCCGATAGGACTGCCAATACCGATATATTTCCTTTTGTTTGGAAACAGCACCAAGTCTCTCCTGTGCAGAGATTCTAAACAAATTATTTTAAATTTTGGTTAGTTTTTAACAAAAACGTATTTGTTAGAATTTAAATAAACAATAATGAAGTTATTTTATAATGAGAGTACATTGAAACCTTTGAAAATTATAAATAGACTATAAATCAAACACTTTCTTTTTCATACAGATGCAGTGGTAACCTTAACATTTTATTTAAATATTTAACATTTGTAGATGGTCTAAAGAAAAAGAGTTTCATTTCAAAAGAGTAAACATTCTGCTCATAATAATCTCATAATCTGTTTGAAAAAAGAAAACAAACATTTTACACTTTAAAAAGCAAATCTGTCATGTGTCATGTTTGTGATTTTTCTTCATGTAAACTATATCTTCTGACCTTCAGAGAGAGAAAAATGCAGAGTGTGTGCAGAGCAGGCGACTCAAGGAACAGAATTGAGAACCGCTGCTTTAGAACATTGATTTTGAAACTTATGAATCCATTAGAATCATTAGAAGACATAATTACGATTCATATATGAATAGATTTTAACATGCACCCCTAATTATCTCTTCCTCTTCTCAAAAGCAGCACAACATGGCCTCACCTCCTTTGCTGCATGTTCCTGGGGGCGGGGTTTATCTGGGTTCATGACGTAACAAACCCGAGAAGTAGCTAGTTGTAGTCCATACGAGCCGTTTTTGTAGGCATTATACTGCCAGAATTTTAAAAGACGATATTTCTGTTTGCATTGAACTTTCAGTGCCGCAACTTTGCAGATATTGTTTATGCTCAAACAGCAGCATTACACACTAACGATAAAAAAGTGAAATCGCAATCAACCACCCCTTTAATGTTATTTGTGTATTTTACTTTCAATTTATTACAAGCAGGCCAACAGCGCCCCCTAGGGAATTAAAACTACATACCTGATGGGCATTAGGACCCGGGGAAGCTGCCACTGCTGTATGCGCTGGTGACTGTTGAATTTATTGTGCACCGGACGAGTCATTCTGTTCATGCATTCTCAGTTTAAATGCAGCGATCAAAAATTCGCTTCAAGAATGACCACTGACTGCTGAATGCTGACTTGATCTTATCACTAGCACACCCTGAGCACATGTGAGTTATTCGTTTTATTGGCAAGACTTATCGGCATAATTGTACATATTGAACCAATGCCGATGTTTACATGTTAAGCCATTATCGGCCGATTCCGATATTGTTCCGATAATATTGTGCATCCCTAGTTTTTATGCTTTAGTACAGTCAAAAATGTTACATACAGCACCTTTAGGCAACAGCTGCTGATGGAACAGTGACTGAAAGTAAACTATGAGCTGCTGTGGTCAAATCGTTAAGCAACAATAGAGAGGACAGCACAACTTAGTATTCAATCATTTTTCAAAGTGCCAAAAGAACTCACCGTGATCAAACCTCATACAGTACCTCAAAACAATGTTATCTGGGCAACTCTGCATGTGTTTTTATAATGATTCAGAGCATTTATCACATATCATCATCACATTTCACCAGCAATCCACACACCAAATAAACTGGAGACAGATTAATTTTACAGTCAGCCTTTTCACACAAAACCATGTTTTAAAAGGTTTCTGTCTGTATGTGTCCTTCCATCAATCAATCCATCTTTCAAGAAATACAGTATTTGAAACATTTTGATTATTAATATTAATGACAGTGATTTTACCATGGTAAACCATTTTAACACTGTTTAACTGTGGTAAATTTAATGATTTGAAAAAGCAAACAAAGAAACAAACAAACAAAAATATGTTTTGCCTGCTCCAATTTACATATGAAAAATATTTTTGGGTGCTTAGATTAAGTAATGAATAAAGCAAAATCCAAAGAATCCAAAATCCAAAATTAATTTTTACAGAAAATTCACATTGAAACATAAACAAAAGTGTACTAACAAAAATGCAACTGTGCAAAAAAACAAACAAAAAAAAAAACGGTCCATTTTCATCTATCTTCAGTGCTAACTTCAGTCATAGGTGGAAGAGTATTAACAACTAAACTGAATAAATATTTTAATGTTTTTTTTTTTTTTTTTGTATCTCTGTTTATTTATGTATTTATTTGACGATGGAGTTGAGTTGTAAAATCAACGATTTAACATTTGACAGTAAAGACTACTTAAAATGAGATATAAGGCTATGGAAAGAGCCAGTTCAGTTTGCATTGAATCACCTCTGAAATTCTCATTTGATAAAGGAATGCATAGATCGTTAAAAATTCAAAGTACTTCAAAGTTTTAAGAAAAAAAAAAAAACTTGCATTTTTGTCCTTGCGATATGATTGACTGAAATCAATCGATTCGTTGCCTTCTCTGACACATTGTAAAACTAGCGTGCACATAAACATGCACACATACAGTAAACACTGCCACTGATCTGATGTTATACTCGTTATTCTGTTGTTGTTTCCAGTCACTGTTTTGGACTGATATATTTCCAATCGTGGCTGCTTTTATCCACAGATGAAGACTCAACAATTCCGCCCTAATATCCATTTAGATGTAATTACGTGAAAGATCCTGTATCTTTTATTTGATGCTTAGCTGTCCATGCAAATTGCAGCGAGGTCAGGCTCTAATCGAAGCCTTGCACTCGGTGAATCTAAGTGCCTCAGAGCTTTGCTAATTGGCCCTTTGAACGCTAATGCTAAAGAATGATTGATGTGCTCTAAAAAATGAGACTCTGCAATCAGCATTTGGCCAATGAGGGAAATCTGAATGACAGCAAAGGCGAAGTCTGTCTCTGAGGCGTTTCGGCACCTACGGAGGGACCGGTTGGTAAAAAACAAGAGCAGAAAATAGGTTTGTGTTAGACGGAGTGTAATTATGATGATGGAAAATTACGCTTTTGTTTAGCGCCTGGGTTTTGTACACAAATCAGATGGCGGAGCAGCGAAAACAGCTTCATTTCAGGAGGTTCAGAGGTGAGGAGTCTAGAGGCAGATGTACTAGAGGGTTTTGCTGATTCCATCCATTCGCACTGAATAAGCTCTGTAATGATTTATTCCTGTTTGTATGGCATAGACTGCACTCCCTCTTGCTAGCCGCTCATGTATTATTTGTTATGGTAGTGGTTTCCAGCTGTGAGCACCAGCTCGTTGCTTTAAAGTGAAACGCCGGGGTTTCCACTCACTTTGCTTTCCTAAAATTACCGCAGCTAAGACAACACATTCATAATGCAGCGCAAAATGGTAGCGTGGAATTATTAACTTTTTGTAAAATTCTGAATTAATGAAGAAGCAGAGTCTGGCGTGGGAGTGTTGTTTGTGGTGTTTTCAGCGTTGGCAGCTAGGGGGGCTTTTGCACATCACCTCATAATTTTTTTTCCCTTCTTTTTCTTTTTTGTGTTATTTTAGATAAAAAATGAGATTATTTTGTTTTTAAAGAAAAAAAACTTGCTGCCAAAGCAGCTAAAAAGTAGCAAGACATTTTTAGACAAATTTAAATATGAATATACAAGAAAAATAACCATTTTTTATACAAGGTGATAACGGAAATTAAGGGTGGGCGATATGACCAAAATCTTATATTGTGATATGAGTAATTTTATTTCACAATAACGACATATCTGTGCACTTTTTTAAAATTCATGTGCCTTTGTAATCTTTAATTAAAAATGTTAACCTCTTCTCCCCCTCAAAATGACTAATCTTCTCTTCTGGTCACGAGCTATGGCGCAAGGGTGGAGCTAGTGACGTAAGGGGTAAACACTGCGATAAAAAACAGGGGGAAAAGCTAAAGCTGATGCTTCACTTTATAGAAATAAATGCATTGACCAGTGCTGACGTGAGCCATGGGGGAGTACACTACCCTTAAAAATTTAAAGGATAATAGGATATTACTCTTAAGACATCGCAAACTATTTTTTTTTTTTTTAATGAATATGACTTAACCTGATGGAGGATATGCTCAGTAATTCAGGTAGTCTCTCTCTCGCGTCAAGTCCTGCCCTCTCATTTCAGATGTCGTTTCACTCGGATGTCACAGCAGAGAAAAAAAGACAATAGCTACTTCCGTTTCATGCTGACTTTAAGACCGAACATCCGGATCCAATATACTGTTACACATGCGGTTTCTTTCTTAGCTGTT
This sequence comes from Acrossocheilus fasciatus, assembly GCA_036784905.1. Taxonomy (NCBI): domain Eukaryota; kingdom Metazoa; phylum Chordata; class Actinopteri; order Cypriniformes; family Cyprinidae; genus Acrossocheilus; species Acrossocheilus fasciatus. The sequence continues at coordinate 4,024,193 of CM071961.1, forward strand.
TACTTTCACTTAAGACCTAAATGACTGTGTTTACGAGGATGCATGCAAAAACAGACATTTTGACACATATAAGACACAGAATAGTGTACGTAAACAATGTATGCTGTTCTGTGTCAGCAGCACCGTATGCAGATACACGGTTTACATTGTTTACGCTTTGATCTGAACATAAACAACATATCCATACGTTGTTTACATATGTGATACTCTCCAAAATGGTGGTATAGGGTGATGCAGAGGAGACAAATTGTTGAATAAAGTCATTATTTTTGTTTTCTTTGCACACAAAAAGTATTCTCATAGCTTTATAACATTACAGTTGAACCACTGATGTCATGTGGATTATTTTAACATTTCTGAGCCTTGATCGTGTAAGGATCCTTGCTGTCTATGGAGGGTCAGAGAGCTCTCGGAATGCATCAAAAATATCTTAATTTGTGTTCCAAACATGAACAAATGTCTTATGGGTTTGGAACAACATGAGAGTGATTAATGACAGAATTTTCATTTTTGGGTGAACTATACCTTTAACCATTCAAGGCCAATAAAGCAACAAAAATACTCACACGCTCTATGAGCAGCGGATTCATATGCTCAGACCGCGCTCAAAAAACAGCCTCACAGACAGCGTGTGCATATAGCAGTGTTGTTTACATTCCAACAGTTTAAAATCACTTGTTTTTAAACCACAATGCTAAAATGTGTGCAAACTATCATTTTTCATGACCACGGCACATAGAAATATGACATGAGTGCATAACAGCGATAAAGACAATAGTCCAAAATCTCGACCAGTTGACAAATTTCTACCAGTTAATCGTGTCTCCTGGTATATCGCCCACCCCACATGCAACGTGGTGAGGTCATGACAATATAGCAACTGTCTGAAATAATAGTATGCAATATATTACAAAGTTATATCCCCCTTACCACTGGACTGGTTTGTTTTGGCATGCACATTGCAAATGAAAGTTTTAGCATCTTTCCAAAGACTTCCGTGGTTATCTTATAACCTTAGGAGTTCTTACTGATGACGTTGTAAGTTGTTCATTTTAAGGGAATGAAACTACATGACATCTTAGCTACATTGTCAATTAATAACACTAAAAATGATCAAAAAACACCAATACATTACATAACTTGTATGTTGTGCTTTAGCTGGGAGGGTTTACATGCAAATGAATAAACTCGTCAATATGCGCACTTCTAAGGTGACAGATATTTAAAGTGTTAACATGAACAGCCAAACCAGAGTAACTAAAAAAAATTAGGTGTTTACAAGAAGTTGTGCTTATGCAATTTAAACTTAAAACAGAAATAAGATAATTGTGGAATTGTTTATGTGGTGTTTAGTGTAGCTTTAACAAGAGTTTTTGTATGTCACAAGTATTCACGAAACAGAAAGTGCATTGTTGTGTTTGTGAAATGTGTGGTTCTAGCTGGCATTTAAAAACAGAATAAAAATGGAAAGAAAATTGAGAATATTTCCTTTTTAAACTGTTTTGGCACATCCTGCGGCCACTGTGGGAATAGACTTGAAAAGAAACTACCAAGACTCATTCAGCGGGTGGTCACAGTAAGAAGGAAAAAAAAAAAAAAAAAAAAAAACATAAAAAGGAGTGAGTGAGAAAGAGACAAAAAAGGAAAAAAAGAAGTCTGAGGTGAACTACTCTCCAACAATAACGGGGCGGATGAAAACAGGCCTCGCTGTGAGTGAGGATCAAGAGAAGTGGGGTGTCTGCGCTGAAAACACGCTAGCTGAGTTTGCAGGAGCTCTGCCTCATTACGGATGCTGAGCTGCAGTTGATTCAGTCGAGGCCAGGTGGGTTGCAAAAAGCCCCCACCAGATTCCCGCAGAGATGAGAGGGAGAGAGTTGTCACACACTGATGTTTTTCTTTTTTTTAGTTTCTTGATCAGAGTTTGTGTTGCAGTGAAGTCAGGTTTGGGGGAGGAGTGGAGAAGGCCTTTGAGAGCTAGTGGACCAAATGCACGTCAGACTCTTTAAGAGAAAAGAACTGTGCTGCAAGACTCTAGTGTTTCTGCGTAGCGATTTCACACAGTTGTTCTGCACAACAGTTGCATTTATTAACTAAACAGAACCTTTGCTTTCTGTGTTTTCACTGTTATATGGTAGGGGGCGCTATTACACATCTTCTGAAAGAGTACTGTATCTCTTAATCAAGCACAAGCGAAAGAGAAGCAGAAACAAGTGATTGCATATGTAAGCAGATGTGCGAACTTTGAGGGAGTTGATGGAATCGTTCAACTCCATCAGTGTTTTGATCAGCATTATGAATCGAATCCAGATGTAGTCTTGTACAGAAACACAATTTTCTCAGCTTTTTGTTCAAAATGTTGAGCTTTTTATGAAACTGAAGTGTGACATAATATACCTCTGTAAATAAATACAATTTAAATTCACATCTTGCACACTTTGTATGGAACATGCTCACTTTGAACTGGAATCATGGTGGAATGGTGATGTCCACTTCGCAGGGCACTTATGACTTAAAGTCGAACCGTCGGACGTGATAAGATATACATCTGAAATGTGCAGAGCAGGGAGGGTGCGAGAACTGTAATTGGAAATCGTTGATGTAGTCTATTGTAGTAATTTAATGTTGTCTCTGGTATTCTGCTCTTTGAGCGTATGTGTGTTCAGGGGGCGTGGCTTTGGACGTCGATTGCAGGGAGGGTGGGACGTTCACTCTCAGTGCTATCAGGCTAAAGTTAGCATTTTCAGAGATCTCCTACTGCACCTTTAACTACGAATTTTGCTTATTAATAGTTAGTAAGGTAGTTAAGTTGTAGTATTGGGTAGGATTAGGCTTGTAGAATATGGTCATACAGAATATGTGCTTCAAGTACTAATAAACAGCCAATATGTTAATAATAGGCATGCTAATGAGCAACTTGTTAATAGTGAGAGTTGGTCCCTATACTAAAGTATACCTTATTTACTTATTTATTCTTTAAATTTATTTATTTATTTATTTATTTTTTAATGCAATGGCTCTGTTCTTTCTTTTGACATATTGCCTGTTCAGATATTTATACAATAAAATATTATGGTGGCCATGAAATTTTTGTGAAAATGATCAGAAATGCTGGCAATGGCTGGCAACTTTAAAAATAAATAAATAAATAAATAAATGCAGCAGGGAAAGAGTTAACTAATTGTCTATGCCATGCATATTTAAATAGTCATTTTCAAATTGGTCTCTTTTTATGTAAATTACACAGCAGATTTCATTCACAAACTCATCACTATTTACCTTCCAGAACTAGAGCTGTACTACTACTGCTCATGGAAAGTTTGTGGTAAACAGAATTTTACACAACCATTTTCTATTAATAACAGAAGCGATGATTCATCTGATGATGGAGAAGAGCATTCTAATTCACTGTGTGATGGATATGTTTGTTTGAACAACGTAGTCAATATCTGGTATATATACACACACTGGTTGCCATAGTAATGACTCAAGTGCTGCCACAGTGACAGGAGACAAGAGAAGAGAGCAACTGTCAATGTGGTAAGAGAGGACAGAAAACTGGACATTTTGCCTTTTCCCAATATGACATCTCACCATCATGCAGGTACATCCTGAGAAAAAAACAAAAACAAAAAAAAAACTCCTTGCAATCTGACAGACTGAAGCGCAGTTCCAAATTTAATTGCATTTCAAACTACATATGAATGTAGTTTGATTAGGTTTAAAAATGAGATTTTTTCCTGTTAGGACTAAAAACAACTAAATAATTTTGAGTTTATAATTGGGTGCTGTTGTATAACTTACAACAGCAACTGGGGAATGATAGATGAGCGGTGAACAGATTAAAAAATAAATAAATAAAAATAAAACTACACTAACAAATAAATTGAATCTGAAGTAGATAATTGACTAATCCAACTAAAACATGGACATGAGATTTTTGTCTTTCTGTCTACCTAATCCTTATGATAACAACCATCCACTCTAGTGGTGCGAATCATCAGGATCAAGGTTATCTTCATGGTAAGGTAATCCAGTGTGCCTCAGGTTAAGACTAACAGTAATTTGGTTGAGTACCTCTAAAGATTTGCTCTATGAATCATAATAGTCTTATCGCTAAAGGGTCAGCATTATAAGAACATGTTCCCCTCAAAAGCAACCAGATGAACACCGTCAAGCAGCATGAACTCTTAACTGACTGAAATCTTATTCCAGGCACTTGCCAAACAAAGAACATCCCTAAATTGCTACAGCAGACAGCCGACCAACATCTGACAACTTGAGAGAGCTGTTCTTTTGAGTAATCTCTGAGGGATCTTTCGGTCCATCACACTTATGAAGTCGGAGAGCAGAGAGGAAAATAAACAGTTTTGGCTGATGCTCGGGAGTCATCTCCTGTTAACCACCTAACGTAACCCCATTCTCTCCAGCACACTGCCAGAGCAGCGATTTCATCAAACCTGCTGAGTGGTCAAGTCCCCAGGCACACCGGAACAATGGCTGTAACAAGCCGTGCTCTCATAGACTGAGCCAGAGTGATCTGCAACAGTTATAGACCTGAGACTAACTGCAAGGCTCTGATAAGCGACATCTGATGAAATGCATGCACATGTTTTTTTGAGAGCTGCCTACATCTAATCCCAGGCAATGCGTTGAGCGACTGAGTGCTTTCCAAGGAAAGACAACTGAATCTTGGCAAGGAACCAATATCACCTGGTTCATCTTGCCCTTATACTAACCTTTAGAATGTGTCTCGACTGGAAAAATAAACTCAGATTAGCTAAATCAACTGGAGGCCACCTTAAAGTGTGTGATTTCTGCACCACTGGTGGCACCAAATGAAACTGTAATTGGGTCATATACAACAACATTAACTCTTCCAATTGGGTGGCACCTGTTTGTCCATGCATACCTGTTTATGAGTGCACTGGCAGACAATACAAGGTATGCTGTGAGCACTTTTGAACCTCAAAAATTAGCAGAATATTTTATGTTAGATGAGTAGACATCCTTTACTGTTGTTTAAGATATAGTAGCCTTGACAGCCAGAGGTGGGTAGTAACACATTACATTTACTTCATTACATTTACTAGTAATTTTTTGGGGGTAACTAATACTTTTAGAGTATATTTAAAGACTGGTACTTTTACTCTTTTTAATGAAAAAAAACCCTGTACTTTTACTTTGTTACTGTGGGCGACGCTCCTCTCATTATTTTACCTTAATGCAATTCACGTTAAAAATGCTTCAATTTATTCCAAACATGCCATCTACTTTTCTCTGGGCAGTGAGCGATGCCCATTCGCGAATGATTCATTATTTTGAGTCAGTTCTGTTCAAAGGCTTGATCAAACCAGTTGGTAAAAATTGGTTTGCGAATCAGTTTGAATGATTCGTTCGAGTCGTCTGAAGCGGTTCTCACTCAGATACCAGAAAGTTTTAAGAACATCAAGAGCATTGAAGACATTGCTTTGTATCTACAGTCAATTGAAAGCAAATCCGCAAAGGCTATTGTTTGCTAGCTATGAAGATCTTTATTAGATGAACACCGCGTGTTCTGTCTATGGTTCCACAGGTATAGGCTACATTCAATTACAGTACACGATACTACTATGACATTACCAGTTTGTTGTACATGTACCTTATACAATAAATACAATGTTTAATTGATACATTAAACAAGCTATCACAGAGTATGAAATGAACACCCGCCAAACCTGCGTTTGCTCTGCGCAGCGGCGCGCAACCTGTTCCAGGAGGAATGCCTATTTTCACAATATACATTTGTTTACATTTTGCAAAACAGATGGAAGAAGATCCAATGTGCATTTGTTTCGTTATGTTCAGATGTTCGGTGGCGGTCATGTGAGGAATTTTCACTCTTCTCTGTGTCAGAGGTTATTTGTGACCCTAGACCACAAAACCAGTCTTAAGTCGCTGGGGCATATTTGTAGCAATAGCCAAAAATCATTAGAATATTAATTAAAAATCATGTTCCATGAAGATATTTTGTAAATTTCTTACCATAAATGTATAAAAACTTCATTTTTGATTAGTAATATGCATTGCTAAGAACTTCATTTGGACAACTTTAAAGGTGATTTTCTCAATTTTGCACCCTCAGATTCCAGATTTTCAAATAGTTGTATCTTGGCCAAATATTGTCCGATCCTAACAAACCATACATCAATGGAAGGCTTATTTATTCAGCTTTCAGGTAATGTATAAATCTGAAATTCGAAAAAAAAAAAAAAATTACACTTAAGAGTGGTTTTGTGGTCCAGGGTCACATATATAGGCTATATATAATACATAATTAATATACTTTAAAATATCATTTAATTCAGTGATGCAAATCAGAATTTTCATCAGCTGTTATTCCAGGTTTCAGAGTCATATGATCCTTCAGAAATCATTCTAATATATTGATTTATTACCAGTGTTGGAAACAGTTTTGCTGCTTAATATATTTTGGAACCTGTGACATTTTGATCAGGATTCTTTGATGAATAGAAAGCTAAAAAGATCAGCACTGATAACAAATCAACATATAGGAATGATTTCTGAAGGATTATGTGACACTGAAGACTGGTGTAAAGGCTGATGAAAATTTTGTTTTGCATCACTGAAATAAATTACATTAAAAAACATTATATGTGTGTGTGTGTATATATATATATATATATATATATATATATATATATATATATATATATATATATATATATACACACAGTATATGTACACACACACACACACACACATTACATAAATGTTATCTATATATCTAAATAAAAATAGACTATAGATATACAGTATATGATCCAAGGTAACTAATAACTAACTATTTGAGTAGTTTTTTATTATTATTTATTTATTTTATTTTTTTTATCTGATACCCTTTTACTCTTACTCAATTAGTCTTATTCAGACTATTACTTTTACTTGAGTAAATATTTCTATAAGTACTTTTACTTTTAATTGAGTACAGTTTTTGGGTACTCTCTGTTGACAGCCAGTTATGTTTTGTTCTGGACCTTGTTTAGACCCAAATGAAGCTCTGACTTCCAGGATCTTGTTGAATAAAATGCTTAGATTTTTTAAAGATTGGTCCTAAAACATAGATTGGTCATTTTAATCCAAAAGTAAGACTGATTACCCATTGCCTAATTGGTAGTTGGCCAGACTTAAGCAAGGTTGCCAGGTCTGCGTAACAAAACCAGCCCGTTCCAGGGGAATCTTGAATCTATCAAAATCGCATTTTGGGTTGGTCCCCCTCAGTCTGGGGGGTCAGGGTTTTGACTCACGGCAACAGTATAAAAGTAGCCCAATTCCATGGGAAAACCGCAGACTTGGCATCACTATTCTTAAGAAACAGTTTTGGCATTCGAAGAAAAGTTCAAAAGCTGTCACTGAGGTGATCCCTTTTCAAAAGGTACTAGTATATACCAGTGGCGTTCCGTCCATATAAGCTGCGAATGCGCCGCATACCCAGGCTGTTCATGGGCTAATTAATATAAACATGGTTATAAGTTGATCCCTTTTCATTTGAGATGTGACTTAAAGTTTAATAAAGTGTTGGGAATAAGTATGTACAATTAGTTATTTGAAAACAATGGTCATTTTCTGTAAATCTACGTCAGTGACGGAAGCTTCCGGGTAAGCGGATTCTCCACGGCTTTGGCGCCTCCTCTCTGTGGTTATGACTCGTCAGGATTGTAGCGCGTTCTCAGTGTTTTGCTGGTATGCGGCTGCAAGGTAAGCTGTCCTCGAAGCGCTCGCCCAAGCGGAAAAATGCACTATCGCTGCCAGATCTCGATTGCTGAAAATTACATTGTGTTTGATGCAAAACTAACCCGACGAAATCATATGAAAAAATAACTAAACAAAACAACAACAACAACAACAACAAAAACACCATAACTGCATTTTTCCATGTCGCTTACAGTTAAAGTCATTCTGTGATTTCATTGTTGTTTGCAACGTTACTTGGCAATATTTTAAATATATTATTAGTATTATTTATTTTTATTTTCTTTTGCATTTTGCATGGAATATTATTGTCATCCGGGTGGGAGTTTTAATTTCTACTCACTGGGAATAAAAAAATAAATGAGGAAAAAAAAAAAAAGCATTCAGTTGATGCAGAGACCTATAGACCGGTGGAATCCCCCATCTCCCCACACTCTGAATATTACTTATCATAACGTTATTTGACGGGTTTACTTGGAAAATAAGCTGTTTTCTAGCATTCGAGTAACTATAGATAAACCTGAAACGATAGAAGAAGGATTGGAGATGAATTTCATTTACAAATAGCCTAAGGTAGGAATGTGCATACTTTTAAATCGACACCTGCCACAGTGTTTTCCTCTTTGAGTGTGTCTTTTATTTCTGAGAGAGTAGTGACTATGTTTATGCAACCAGGTGTAAATGGGACCAGGGATCAAACATGGAATTCCCACAGTAATTTCTTAAACAACCAATATTGTGTAGTCTTATATCTTGAGTTCAGTAAGATCTTAAGCATTTTCCTTGACCTGAGCCTGGGGATAACAATAAGTGGCCACTTAGGACACTTAAACCACCCCTCACCACACACACTGGCACAAACACTGCAACACATGTAGATGAACACCTCTCGGGGAGCCATTTCCTGAGATCTTCAATGTGATAGTGTTACTGAGATGAATTGCAAGACCTCTGGATATTAAAACTTAGACAAATTCCACCTTGTTGCCAGCCATTATGGATCTGCTCTCTAAACAATCCACACCATGCTTGCTGCTGTCTCTGCTATCAATCAGAGGTCCCTCTGTAAATGCCAAGCCCAATAATTAATGATAGATTTACAACACTGGCGCTAATGAAAGGTTTACAGCCACAAAGAATACTTGGCAACAGAGCAGCCGTAGGAGCTATCTGAGCTATGACAGCGAGCCCCACATCAATTCTTGCCGGCAGACAGGTGCACATGATGGGCAGTCCAGTCGAGGCAATGACAATTGTAGGAGAGGATAAAGAATGGGGACGCCGCAGACGAATGGTGACACGCGTCAAAAGGGAAGCAATTGACATCGGCATCGCAGACAGCCGTTTAACCTTCAGCCTCGCGGCTCCGGTGGCACTCGCAGTTGGGACCATGCTTGACAAACTATTTAATTCAGTTTCAACCCCACCCACACCCCAATTCTCAGGCGAAACAACACATTTCTTTCCTTCTGACATCTATTCTGTCTCTCTTTCCACATATTGCCCCGCTTACAATTTATTACCTTTTAAAACCATGGTTCAGTAGTTACCCCAGCTAAGTCTCTCTGCAGCCGGTGGCTTATTAAGTTTCTATGGCAACCTGCCACATCCATTCGTGCTGTATTCCACCCGACTGGGACCCCACAGGGTAAATGTGTGGGAGGAAAGATGGGGGGGTTACGTAGGGAAGGATTTGGGGATAGGCAAGCAAACAGGCTGTGCTGGTGCTTATTGCACTGTGCTCCATTTAACTGACAATTGACTACCCAGTGTGGTTCACACTTTGACCACAGGAACTGCTGCTGTTTTTCATCATTTTGCCCAAAAGTTGAAAGGATCATACACAGACATACATACTTTGAGAGCTTTTTTGCCACAAATAGGCATAACCGGATAAGCAGACAGTGATTAGCTAGTGAAATATTCAACACCTTTGCTTTGTCCATTTTAATAGTCACTTTGAGACTAGATGTGATATAATAGGAGAAAAAAATAAATAAATAAACCTCATTTGATTACACATTTCAATATTGCATGATAAATCAAAGTATCTCTAGTATATAGTTTTCTGCACCATGGATAATTAATTATTCTGATTGCTTAAAATAATCTGTCTTCAGAATATTCTTGGAGCTACGGCACTTGATTAAAGTTCCTAAGTCCAATTTAGCACAATCATTTTCAGGCTGCTCTGCTAACGTTGAAACATTAATATCTTATATGATGAGAGGGTTCTGTGGTAAATTTTCTATAAATTAATCCAAATTGATTTCGGCGGATGATAGCTATATTAATACATTTGATGGATTTGCATTTTTAGGGTTGCAAAGATCTAAAGATTTAAAAAAAAAAGTTCAACTGGTTTCTTAAACTGCGACACTCTTCTATAACTTCTTCCCAGGACTTCCAGCCTTCCATTGATTTGTTACTGTCACGTGCCAGCATTAGGCCATTATTGTTTATCACAGTTGCACTCCTTGAGACAGCAGACACTGTGTACATTCCTCTTCAAATATGTGAAACTCAGAAACCCACAGGCTGCATTCATAGCATTGAAGTGATTTCTCAAACTCCTGGAACAGTCTGTAACAGGGAGGCCTGCTACCAAGAACAGGAAGTTTAGATAACACAGGTACTGATGTAATGAAAAACACACGCAAGGAATGGAGCGATAGCGAGGCTTGAATAAAAAAACAAAAGGTAGAAATGTATGGCCGTCTTGGATTTAACAATGAAGATACAGTTTTACAGAGCCTTGTTCAAGGCTGAGCAGCTTGTATGATTAATGCCTTTTGTATGTGTTTTGTCCAAAGGTTTTTGCATTCTTTAAAAAAAAAAAACACATTGACATAAAATATCCATCTAACTTTTATTTGCCTTCAAAATAAATTTTCAGCACAAGAAAACCAACTTCATCAAACAACACAATTGCATCAGATAACAGTAACATCTCTTTATATTTGAAGAAGTGAAAGAAAGAAACACTAGCAAATGATGTCTGCTTTAATAAACAGAGGGTCAGCGGGATGAGCTCCATCCACGGGCAGCTTGTTTAAAAAAAAAAAAAAGTCCACTCCGAAATGGGGGCCAGATACACTAGTAACCACATAAATATATTTATTTATAAAGAACATAATCAGTTGGAATTGGTGATGTTATGTTTTATAGCCAGAATGGAGGGTTGCCTAACAAACCTTCCTCTCCCTATCCTGTTTCCTCATCTTTACACCTGGGCTGATAGGAGAGGAAGAGGGTGAGGTGGTTCGAGGGATGACAACACCGGGACAAGCTCCAGTTTATCAGCTCTGCATTCGCAATGTTGCACATTCCTTCCGTAATCCATTCACTGCCCCCAAGCAGCCCTGGCAACAAAGGGGTCATTCTGCGAGAATGTAGTGAGCTCATGGCAGAGGCATCCGCTGGGTGGTGAAGACCTTGGCTCGATTGCCAGCTCTATCTCTCCCGGCAGTCAGGGGATGGTGACCGTGAGTTTTGCCAAGTAGGACTTGTTCCTTGATCAACATCTTTTAATGGTCCAGCATCAAAATTCCGGTCAAAGACAAACAGTCCTAACCTTAACTTAGGAGTAACCGACCCTACTCCCACTGGAGAACTACCTTCATGCAGACTACAGGTCCTACACTATTCCAACACACCTGCCGGTTATAGAGTGCTGCAGGGATCATGTATTTTTGTAGGCCAAAACCAAGAAATGAGTTAGCATTTTAGTACCCCTGGTCCTGAAGTCAATGGGATTTTGAATGTTGTGTTCATTTGTGAAGATAATCATGATGAATAAAACGTGTAAAGGCTGGACCATACTAAGCCAACTTCAAAAATCTAGCGCCGACCAAAACTGAAAGTGCTGTCGCATCGCGTCGGCAGCATCTAGACCAAAAGGCTGCACTTGAACACACCGCTAAGACTATAGCCGACTGCAAACGTGTGTTCTGCGTTGGCGTGAGAAGAATTAACTGTCTATATCAGCAGATATCAATAGTATATATTCATAATTCAGAAGGAGAAACCAAAACAAGTATATGCGAGATATACAAAATGTAATTTTGAATATCATTTTAAGAGGCTCATGTTGTAATATATTAAAATATTCACATATCGGAACACTTGGGAAAGATCACATAACATCAGAACAGCCTTCTGTCGGTGCTGCCTTCATTTACTTGCTCATTTTCATCACTTTCGGTTTAATTCTCGGGCACTGTTTGCTAAACTGAGCATCCTATCAGAGTTCTTGCTCTCTCCGGCGGCCCCGATACCGATTCAACAAACTGCCATCGACATGAGCCCGACCATCGGCTTGGTGTGTCCCGGCTTTAAGAATCATAAAGTTATGTTGCAGAGCTTATTTTCTGCAACACTCCATAAGCCAGTGGAATAATCCTATTGGATTTTTGTTGAGGAAACCAGGGTGATTCTAACTTCCAGGTTGGCCTACAGAAATACGTCATCACTGCCACACTCTATTTTAAAGTAATCCTGAACACCTTTATTAGCTGGTTCAGGTATGTTTAATTAGGGTTGGAGTTGAGCAATGGTAGCCCAACAGGAGCAGATATATTCCTTCAACTAACTTCCTTTATCTAACCAGTGGTTCTAATTATTGTTTCTCCTAAGCAAGTCAAAAATACTTATCCCAGATAGCACACGTACGTCCTATAAATATGTCTGTTAAATATCGCCTCATCTGGAAAGCATCTGCTGTGTACAAACATCTGATAGATGTCTTTAAGATGTCAGTTTTACACACATTCTAAATGAAACAACTTAAAGACACTTTCTAAACGTCTATTTGACATCTGATAGGCAATGTCCTATAGACATACTGCAGATGAGAAAACACTCTAAAAATACGTCTTGCCGATGTAAATGCAGATGTCAAATAGATGTCTCCGTGATGTACGTGTCCTGTCAAGGAACCTTCAGTTTCAAAGTTTACATTTTGACAATCTTGACCTGCCTGACACATTGGGGCGCAACTACTTGTTTGGCGGAAGAGGAGTGTTTGGGAAACCTGTTTGAGAACTGCATTACCTTTTCAACTGTACACTCTTTACTGTAATTACAACTACAACGAGACTTAAATTATAGGTTGTTATGAATGTTTTTTATATCAACTCAATTCCTATGACTGGTAGATAGGAATGCCATTGCAGAACCAACAAGGATGTAGATCATAGGCCTTCAGCCCTGCTGCTGGAGACCCACTGTCCTTTAGAGTTTAGCTACAACAATCAAACTCTCAAGGTCTTCAGGATCACTTAAAATAAAAATCCCAGGTCAGGTGTGCTGAAGCAGGTTGGAAATAAAAATTGCAGGACAGTGGGTCTCCAGTGGCAGGGTTAAAGACTTAGGATACAAGAACATGAAGAACTGTCAAAATCAGGCAAGTAAAAAAGAATTGGCGCTGGAAAAGATTTCATAATAACTTTCAACCACTCAGAAACATTATGTGAGTGCAGGTAAAAGGCCTTCACTTTACACCCATGGGAATTCGTGTTTGTGGACTTTACAAGAAGGATGGAGAACAATGGATATAAAGAGAAAAAAGGAGAGAGAGGGAGATGGAATATGAGCTTGGGCTGTAGTATTAGGGAGGCAGCACAACCCACATTCCAATAGGGTGTAAATATTGACTCAGCAGTGGACAACTGGTTTCTATTGCTAGGCAAACAAAGGCATTGTGCTGCAGCAGAGCTTGAATGGTCTATGTGTACGGATTATGCTGATGGTAGATAAGTGGGCTGGCTGCTGCACTGTGAGGGTCTTCTGTCCTTTTCACTCAGCGTGATGCAGGATTAAACTGTACAAACTGGACTATAAACCTGGAGAAAAGTGATGATGATTTGGCAACAGTGACTCACAGTTTGCTCATTTGAACTCAGACTATACACTTCACGAATTCATCACATTTTGACTTGTCTGGCAGGACTGTGACTCACCTGAGCTGCAAGATGATAGGTTAGCAAGAGCATGTGCAATGTTTTCCAAAATTGAGTCATTCCGAGGTTTATGTCATGTACAGTACCTGTTCTAAGGGTGTGACGGGGATGACTCTTCACTGCTGTCTTGCAGTGGATTACTGTTTGATGCTGTGAAAAATGGCCTTGTGCCATCCTAGTGTCTGAAAGGCAGGGTTGCGTCCACTTCCTGTGTCAAAGCATTGATGGATGACACAGGCTCAGTGTTGCACCACAAGCATTGCAAAGTGAATTACAGAGCTCTTCTTCCAAGCAGAACACACACGTCTTGTTTCACCAGCACAGAATTTCATCCTTCAGAAAACACTTTATTGATAGGTGAAATAGGTAGCTAATTAGTTTTAGGTTTATTTATTTATTTATTTATTTATTTTCATTTCTACTTTATTTTATTGATTCCAGTTTAGTTTTCACTATATGATTGTTTTTTTTTTCATTTATTTGTAGTTTTGAATTAGTTTCAGTTTTCACAGTATTTTAGCATATTAATTTTTATTGTTCCACTTTACTGAAAACAATCAAAATATTCAGTCAGTACAGTGGGCCCTTTTCAAGAGTCCTACTGTTTTACATTACTACTGTTTTACATTACTTTATTTTAATTAGGTATTTTAAATAATCCTGTTATTTAATATTTGGCTCTTCTATTCTTATCTACATGTAGTACTTGTGGGCACATGATACTTGAAATTGATATAAATAATACCAGTTTTTCTTAAGGCCTGTTGAGAATTTGACAGGCACATCAGAGATGGTATTTTTATTTTTTATTAACATTAATTATTAACAACATTAATTATTGCATTGACCAACTAGTTGATTGAATTTATCTAGATTTTTTTTTTTTTTAATTAGTTAAAATGAGGTCTATGTACTCATCCACATGGAATTCTTGACCTTTTTTACATTGTTTCTCACTGTCGCATTTTAAGATGACATGTCAAGTTGAAAATAGTTCAGCCTTTAAAATCTCAAAACCCTTGCATTTTCTTGCACTCATCCAGCTGTTTTAAAACAAGAATATGGAACGTGTCGTATGTGAACAGCCCTTAAAAATGTGTTTGATTGTTGTCTTGTGAACATGACCCTTTCATTGTAATTGTACAGAGTTTACAACTCACAGACTAGAATATTTTGAAAATATGTCCCTAATTGAAAGGAGACCAGACTGTTGGGACTTGGTCTTGACAAGAGGTTTTTGCCATTTTGCATTTGATGCCTGTGTGTTGTACACAAAATTTGCTTCATACTCCACTTGTGTAATCAAGTGAAGAGCAAAGGACTTGTTACGCTAAAAGCTGTCAGAGAAAGAGAAAAAAATTGTAAAACCTGTCAAAACACAATGTGTTCGCTGCACAGACTGTTAGATATTAAAATGTTTTCTCTGTGCTCTCACTCTATCCTGTATCTCTCAGTTTCACAAACTCATGCATACACAGGAACCACATAGGAACACGTTCAGAGTGATTAGAGTGATGTGACTTGACCTTTTCACTGTTGTGGCGATCGCTGGGCGACAGGGAGTGAAACGTGTCCAAATTAAATATTTAATTCATAAACAAACATGCTCAGGAGGTCTGTCATACATGACCATGACAGAATACACCTTCTCTCTTTGTATTTGCTGAAAAAGTGGCTAAATATCAGATTTTAGCATTTCATGAGCTCAAAAAAAAAGGGGGAAAAAAAAGTAAGAGAAAAATGAGGAGGATGATTTGAATAATGTTTCTGTCAAACGCTAGCCCTCTACTTCACCACATGTCCCCAGGGAGAAATCTGCTACGATTTACTACAGCAGCGTTGCGTACACTGGCCACCCGTCTTGTCAATGAGAAGACTTTTTACTGGGTCAGATTTCACAGCCCACATCGATTTATACCCCTCTGATTCTTTTTATCTTTTTTTTATTCTTGGTGATATAAAGTTTCCTTGTACAACGATATTGCCGGGGATGTAGCATGAATAAAGAATGGGGATGTCTTTTTCTAACAGGCGTCACAGTTTTTTCGGCAGGGTATCGAATATTGCTCCCTCTCCTATTATTATCGAGTGCTTTGAGTCCTGGGCACATGATATTTGAAATTGATATTAAAAAATACCAGAGTTTTGCTTAAGGCATGTTGAGAATCGTAAGAGAACAGCAGAGTCGGTAGTGCTCTAACGAGATGATCTTCTGAATGCTAACCTGATTCCAACTGTGTTTCACAGTCACACAAACAGTAGAACTCCACCTGCACCGCCCATAACACACAGATCTCTAGGCCTTAAAGGGACAGTTCACCATTATCAAAAAGAGAAGTGCATTTAATTATATTGAATGTGCACTTGTACTGTACTTATATCTCAAAACAATTTTTAACCATACTTGCAGATAGTATATTAATGAAATAAAAGGGAACTGAGGTGCACTTAAGTGTTCCCTTTTCTGTTTCTTAATGCACTTAAGCACACTTTTAAAAAAGTACATTTTAAATCATAATATTTTAATAATATTTTGTAATGCTGTAAAGTAGACTTATTTTGATGTGCTGACTAGCATACTATAGCAAATGTAAAATACTTACAATTGTAACTGTTATGTGTTATTTGACATTACATTTACTAGAGCCCGACTGATATGGGCTTTTTGGAGGCCGATGCCAATACTGATATTAGGGAGTTAAGAAAGACCAGTATCAATATATCGGCCGATATTCTTTATGTGTAGGCTATATTATAGTACAGTATAGTCAAAAGTTTGGACACACTTTCCATTCGCATGTCCAAACTTTTGACTGGTACTGTATATAATACAGTATATACATAAACAGAATATATAAATATAAACACATTTTTTGCAATGATAACTCAAATGTGGTGATCAAACACTTATAATGATATACCGATATCTCTGTGACAGGTTCATATCGGCAAAACGATATATCGGTTGGGCTCTAACATTTACGGAAATGACATCAAAGTATATTTTAGCTTACCATAAATGCCTTTCAGTACATTTGGCAGTACATTTTAATCATATTTCAAAGACAATAGAAATAATTATAAAATTATATATAAAGATGACTCATAAAACTCAGCTCATTACATTTAATATAAATGTAAACTATAATACATTTAGGATTACATTTAGTTAGGTTATTCTTTTCAAATATCCTTTGAAGTATATTATTTTAAAAGTATACTTAAGTGCACTTTTTCAATGGCTGTCATCACTTACCCACCTTCATGATGTTACAAATCCATATGACTGGCAACCATTTGTTTATTTATTTTGCTTAGCAGAATGTCCAGTTATTATTATTTTATTATTATTATTATTATTATTATTATTATTGTATTTTGGGAAAAATAATAATTTTAAGATTTTTTGTACATTTTATGTTAATGTTTCCCTCTAAGCCATTTAAATTTCAGTATTTTTTTAATAAATATATATCATACACTTGTTTAAAGGAAGTCATTGTATCTTCTCATCAGTTCGTGTTCAACCAAACCTTGCTAGGAGCATCTATGTACAATAAGATTTGAAAGATAATTTTTTTACAAAAAAATCTGTATCAAATTATGCTCACACAACATGAAACACTGCACTGCGGGAAGTCGATGCCATCAGCCTCTGTTTGAGGGAGCCAGCGAAAGTCTCTAAATGGCTGTGCCGATCGCTGCTGAATTTCCTGCAGTAATTAAAAACAATGAGAGTGCAAAAGGCATTCGACAAGGGGACAAAATCACACAGTGCTAATTAAGCCTCCAGTATCTTTCTGTGGCTCATTTGCACATGCAGCATGTTGACTAGCAGCTGCTGTACTGTGACAATGACAGATATTGGTTGCTCTGTTGCATATATATGATATAGGACAAAAGCAGTATGAACTGGAAGTTCAAGTTTTTGTTTCATGATTACTCTCACAGAGGACTGGAGGCTCCATATACGTCTGGGGTATCAGAGGTGAAAATGATCCCTACTACAGGTGTCACTTAAAGGTCGGAATCCTATCAGATGGGAAATAAGGGCTCAACTTGAATTCTCCCATAGCTCAGGTTAAGAGCCACATCACCTCAGCATGGATAAAAACGGATCAAATACAGCGAAAGTACCAGAAACAAACCCAGAGTAGAGATGATATTATTGTTCATGCCAGTTATATACTCTTCAATAAGCGTTTTCTTTGTGATTCCTCTGTTTTATGAACAGAACATTGTGCAAGATGCATTTAATGAAGGCTTCTTTAGCACGATAAAAGGAATTTACTCAACTTAAACTTGAGATAAAATCTAACCTTGCACAATGAGAAAGCAGCCACACAGGGACATTCCACGCATAGTTACACATGTGCAACTATGTAATTTATTAACCAACTAGAACCGTCTGGAACTCTGATGATGCAACGTCCATGCCAGTGTGACTTTGTTATATTAATGAGATTAAAATAACAAATTGGCATTTCACAACTTCAGAATTTGTTATGTTATTAGTGAGGTTTGCTTCAGCAAGCACTACTAACAATATTGCTATTAAGGGTATGAATTTTTATTTATTTATTTTTTGCCATTTTTGGTTTTACTTTGATAGGACAGTATGTTGACAGGAAGCAAAGTGGGAGAGAGAGGGAGGGATGGGATTGGGACAGGTTTGTGAGTCAGGACTCCCAAAGCACAACAGCGCTACTGCATGTTGACACTCTGCTTACAAGGCAATTGGCGCTAACAAGTTTTGAAATGTTAACAATATTTTGGTCTATAATTTGGTCCATACCTATGGAGCCAAATATCCTAGAGACTTGGCAACCATTTAGACCACCCTAGTAGCTGCACCCTAACAATCACTTAGAGCACCCAAGCAACCACATATAAATGCCCTGGCTCCACTCAGAACACCCTAGAACCACCATAATAACCACCAAAAACACTCAAGAATTGCCAAAGCACTAAATCACCCAAAGCACCCTAGCAACCAACTACAACCCCATATAAATTCCATCAAAAGCTAGCCACAACACCTAAGAAATCCTCTATCAACCTCATGTCAACATCCCAGCAATGTCCAGCAGTGTCCTAGCAAGCACTTAAAAAAAGCAACACCCTATAGAATGGAAACACCCTGACATCCAACATAGCAATTCCCTGGAAACCACCCAGAACACCCTAGCAACCAGCCACAACGCCTTAGCCACTCCCGAGCAACCACAATGCAACACCCTGACAAAAAGCCAGAACAAAACCAGCAATTATTTAGAACACCCTTTAAACCACAAATCCCATTGCAACAACCCAAAAACCTAGCAACACCATAGCAACCACATAAAAGACTCAAGCAACACCCTGAAAATCACACAGAAACTGCATAGCGATTTGCCCTTGGAACACCCCAGCAATCACCCAAAACACCTTAACAACCACATAGCGACACCCTAACAACCACTCAGAGCTCTCTAACAACCACATTGCAATTCCCTGGCAACCACCCTCAACTAATACCCAAGCAATCACCCAGAACACCCTAGCAACCATATTGAACTTCCTAGCAACCACACAACAATACTCTGGCCTTTCACGAGTTTGTGTGCCCATATAATCTTAACATTAGTGGTAAACGGATTTGGCTTGATGTCTGCAATGGAGGGCTCAGAGAAACTATTCTACTTGAGCTCCGATAGCCCCCCTATAGACAGAAGGATAAATGAAATAAATATGCATAAAGGAGGAGATGGGGAGGTGGAGGGATGCCGGAAGAACTAAAAAAACGCAAATGGTAAGCTGGAAGATTAACTGGAAGATTAGATTAATTACATTAATAACTTCTCTTAAAAACACCATAGGAAATGTATAGAAACAACCTAACAACCACATAGGTATTCCCTGGCAACCAACCCCAAGTAACACCTCTAGCAATCACCCAGAAGACCCTAGCAATCACATAGCGCCACTTAGACACCACATAGCAAGTTCTGTCACCCATCCAGAACACAGAACAACTGTTTTGCAACACATTTCAGAATTATAACTGTAATCATGAATCAAAAGATGAATAAAAAGTGAAAACTGATTCAGTCATCATGTCTTGACAAATAATTGTGACACAATCCATGAGCTGAAACACAAATTTAATCGACTTCCTGCTTACATACCATAAGAGTGTATGTGCAGTCGTCATAGCAACACAGCAGAAACTGGGACAGTGAGATAGGTAGTATGTCTGGTATGCTCAGCCTACTTGTCAAAGCATTCAAAGTACGGCTGACCCGTGCAGATACTATCTACAAATCGTCATGTACCTTATATGGTGAAGGGATGTCTGTAAGGATTCCACCGCTTTCATTGACTGAACGTGTTGAAGCCTAGAACTGTGTTATTTGAGAACAGCATGATAACAGCCTAAAGTGCAGGATGTCCTTTCATATGAGCTGTATGGCTGTTAAAGGATAGTTCACTCAAAAATGAAAATTCCGACATCATTTACTCAGCTTCATGTCAATCCAATCCTGTAAGACTTTCATTCATCTTCGAGACACAAATGAAGATATTTTTTTTGAAAATTTGAGCGATTTCTGTCACTCCTTTGACAGTCTGCACAACTACCGATTAGACCAGGGGTGTCCAATCTTGTTCCTGGAGGGCCGCTGTCCTGTAGAGTTCAGCTTCAACCCAAATTAAACACACCTGAACTAGCTAATCAAGGTCTTACTAGGCATACTAGAAACTTTCAGGCAAGATGGAGTTTCGACACCGCTGAATTAGACACTTCAAAAAGTTCCTAAAGTGATCGTAAAACTAATCCATATGAATTGAAAGTGAAAAAAGTGAAAGTGAAAGTGACGTGACATACAGCCAAGTATGGTGACCCATACTCAGAATTTGTGCTCTGCATTTAACCCATCCAAAGTGCACACACACAGCAGTGAACACACACACACCGTGAACACACACCCGGAGCAGT
Organism: Acrossocheilus fasciatus; assembly: GCA_036784905.1. Classification (NCBI taxonomy): domain Eukaryota; kingdom Metazoa; phylum Chordata; class Actinopteri; order Cypriniformes; family Cyprinidae; genus Acrossocheilus; species Acrossocheilus fasciatus. The sequence goes on from CM071961.1 coordinate 4,044,878, forward strand.
GGGCAGCCATTTATGCTGCGGCGCCCGGGGAGCAGTTGGGGGTTCGGTGCCTTGCTCAAGGGCACCTCAGTCGTGGTATTGAGGTGGAGAGAGAGCTGTACTTTCACTCCCCCCACCTTCAATTCCTGCCGGCCCGAGACTCGAACTCGCAACCTTTGGATTACGAGTCCGACTCTCTAACCATTAGGCCACGACTCCCCACGACTGAACAGTTTAGTCCAAATTTCCTGAAGAGACTTGATCGCTTTATACTATGAACATATTTAATTAAGGCTTTTCAAGCTCAACTGTACTTGCTCGCTTTATGTGATCCATTTGAAATACTTAATCTGAAATCAAACAGTCAAATAATTCCAGATGCTGTATTATCCAAATTGGTCTTATTTTCCATCAAACTAAAATTTTAAATTCAAATTTAAGTTAAAATTTACCACACTGACGACAGCAACAAAACTAACAGACAGGCTGAATGAAAGAGGAGCATATTGTTAAATACCATATGCACCATATGACATATTCATTATATTTAATTTTCTGTTCTAATTTATGTTTGAATAAATCCATCATGTTTTTTTTTTTTTTTTTTTTATGAAAGCCACCATTTAAATGTTTACATTTCAAAAAATGAATTGGAGTAGAAATATAATTATGTAATTGTAACTAATTACAAGATTAAAGTCGTAATATTTCGAGAATAAAGTCAAAATGTTTCGAGAATAAAGTTGAAATACTACGAGAATAAAGTCGAAATGTTTCGAGAATTTAAATCGTAGAAATGAAAGTTATAATATTTTGAGAGTATAGCCTATATTGCACATGTGAATGGCCCGCATTGAGAGCACCGGGAGAAGTTGCCAGGCAACCAGAATTGATTTGACTATTGTTGCGTCCGAACAGCCGTATCATCTTACTGGGATGTCAATTTTAAGGATTCGCGGAAACAGCTTAATAGCAAGAATATGATATTTATTAACTGAACAGGAACAACTGTTTATCTTAACATCAGCTCACACACTCAATCGACATTCCTTTGAGGGACACTGTAGCTCTCTTATTTAACCCTTTTTTAATACACTACAAATATACCGTATGTGGGATTATTAGCAGAAATCATACCATGTGTCATAATCGCGTCTTCCATTGCATTCGTTATTTGTAGTGCACCAGCCACCCAATAGCAATAGCTTAAGGCGTGAGAGATCGCTGTATTTATGTGAATCAATTCATTAAATTATTGTGAAACTTCCACCACCTACTCCGCAAAAACGTCTGTGGCATCCAAACTTTCATTCCTCACACAGCCTGTTTAATTAAACAGCAATAAAACATTCTAAAGGTTGGACTCAAATTTGTTAACATATGTTATATTGTTGTATTTACTTCTGTAAACGTTAAGTGACTATTCACAAACTGTTTTATTCATGGTATACTGTAAATGAGGACATAATATTTAATGTCTTCCATTCATTATTTGTAGCACGCCAGCCAACCAGTAATCACAACAATTTTGTGCTTTGTTGCTTTTACACACAGCTCAGCTTTCAAATTATGCCAGTTTTATAATGAAATACAAATTATAAATGTGTTTTTGCTCTTTATTTCAATTTTATAGCAAGATATAAAGTGAAGGAACATCATAAGGCATGAAAAAAAACAACAGTTTAGCCTAATTTATAATGAAAATAATGTCTCATCGTTCGTTATTGTAATCGGAAAGATGATTGACTCACATGCCGCTTGCAATATAGCCTACATATTGTTTGTAGTTCACTATAAAACTGACAGATTTTGAAAACTGAATATGGAATATCTCCCGGTGCTCTCAATCCGGGCCATTTGCATGTGCAAAAGGCTAGAATAGCCTATCTCAAAATATTATAACTATAATCTTTATTTTTGAAACATTTCGACTTTATTCTCGTAATATTTCATCTTTATTCTCGTAATATTTCTACTTTATTCTCGTAATTTGATTTTATTCTTGAAATATTACGACTTTAATCTCGTAATTTTAGATTTTTTTTATTTTTTAACGAGGCACTAAAACGCCGTCGTAATATTTTACAGCATTCGTTTGAGAGATTTTTTTTTTACCTTGAAAAAAATTGGCATGTAATTGTAATTGTAATTGTAAAATTGGTGTCAAAACTCAGCCCTAATGGTTACCTCTGTAAACAAAGTAGCGTTGTGTTTAAAACCTGTTTTATTAGACAATATGCATGAAAAAAATGTCAAGAAAACCTTTCTGGCGAAAGTCAGTTCCCTTTCATTCATAACATTTCGCCCATAAAACACATGCATTCAAGGTCTGAGGTGCAATGAAATAAAAAAAAATTCTGCTCCAGAAATGTATTATGTATTGTTTTTAAAATGTAACATTAAAATTACTAAATTTCAAACTAGTATTTCCAATTCTCCGTTTAATCTATTAGTCGATTGGTGTTGCATATCCCTAATATACAGTAATCCAGACTCTACTGAAAATTTGGACCAAACCAGCTCAATTCATTTGGATTATCTTTACGATCACTTTATGAACTTTTTGAAGCGTTAGAGTGGTAGTTGCATAACCTGCCAATGGCCGGACAAAATTTCATTAAAAATATCGATCTATGTAACGAAGATGAATGAAAGTCATATGGGTTTTGGAACGGCATGAGGGTGAGCAAATGATGAAGGAAGTTTTCATTTATGAGTGAACTATCCCTTTAAATGTCGCAGGGTGGGTGGGTGAGTGGGTGTGTATAGTTACTGATCCATTGACATTCACAAATACAACCTTAGTCTATGTCTCTGAACACGCTTCATTGATCTGTCGCATGTCGTAAAAGCGAACTGAAGGTCACATTTATGAAGATACAGTGCAGATAACGGGAGGTCAAAGGGGATGAAAGCATGCAGCACCTTTACATTTTCTGTCTGTTTTGCTCCTCGTTTAAATGAAAACCACCTCATGCACATGTTCCAACACGACTGAGACTGACAACACCATCCTGTTCACCATATTCACCATCAGCACGTTTCTGCAGTGCCCTACCAGGGAACACAATGTTCACTCAAAAATACGAGTGAAATAACATGGGCGTGAACCAAAATTCCATCTGAATGAATTGTTTTGGCTGCGCTCCAGTAGGTACTCCCAGCGCCAGTTAAAACACAGATAGCGCAGCTTATTGTTCTGTCAGAATCTACTCAAGAGGAAGAATTTATGCAAGTGTAAAATTGTTTGATTCGTGATGGATTACTTTATTATTGCAGCTTGCAAAAGCACATACTATTTGTGTGCTACAGGCGTGAATGATACCTCGACTTGTTGAGAAGAGGTGTGCAGTTACTTTTTGAAGATTTGTTCCTGATAATAAAAACTAACACTGAGGGAAGGACCTGGCACCAGAATATCAGAGACATGCAGATGGACTCTTCACAGCTAAAAGAGAACCTTCTCAGAACTTTGGCTAATGTTCTGGCAAGTTCTCTCAAAGTTATGAACAATCGTTTAATGTTAAAAGATTGTTCAGCATTCAAAGTTATTTGGTCTTCAATAACGTTCTCAAAATGTTATTACAAAAAACTTTATTTATAGGCCTGTGTCATTCTCCACTCAGAATGCCCTAGAAACTGGCCACAGAACCTAAGCAACAATCAAGCAAACACTTAGAAATCACGCAAGTGTCATGGCAGTGATTTTTTGCCATGGGCAAGTACCACCACCACTTCAGAATGTAAAAAAGAAGTTTTAAATGTTCTCTATACCTGAAAGGTTGACAGGGGGTGGGGGTGTGGGTAAGGTGAGAGAGGAAAAAATGAGCCAATCACCACATGCAGAGACTAGTTCAGGCCAGGTGAAAAAAAAAATACAAAAAGACTGAAGACAAACAGCTTGACTGTACTGCCCTTTGAGTCATTCAGATCCATTAGTTTAAACCTTTTCAAAGACAAACGTAAACACGCTTTCACACACTGTATAGTTTATTCACTGCGAGGCTCTGAATGTGTCAGAATCCAGATTGTCACTTGCAGGTGTAAAAGTGTTGACAAAAAAAAAAAAAAGAGCAGAGGAAATGTAGACCGTTTTTTTTTTTTTTTCATCCTGTCAGATTGTAAGAATCAAGTAAATAAATGTTATTCTAAGAACCTGTTTATAACTAATATTAAAATTGTTCAGGTCATTGATCACCAGCAGTCAGCCCAGACACACTGCCATTTCAAATGCATCTTAAAGATGTTTTTAATTGTTTTAGTAAGAAGTCTTATGCTCATCAAACATAAATGCAGAAAAAAAAAAATAAAAAATAATAATATTGTGAATTATTATTACAAGAACTGCATCCTTTTTTAAAAAATATTGTAAAATTAAATTTATTTCCGTGATGCAAAGCTAACTTTGATATATTCATATATATATATATATATATATATATATATATATATATATATATACTTTTTTTTGGTAGAATTTTCTAGCTTTGAAGACGAAAGCTGTACCAGGATGCCTATGACCCAAATACACTAAAGGTGTTAGCAAAATGGACTGACTTTCCTTAAAGCGACTCCTATAAGCTGAAAGTGTGTATTGTAAACCGTCACTGTTGTCATTGATGTTTTATTGTCTGAGCCCTTGAACCATAATCTGGACCGTCTCATTGACAGCTGAGGTGCCAAACACAGCTTAAAACCAACTAGGAATTTGTCACAACAATTGTAGGTCAAACAAGAGGAAGATTCTTGCCACAAAGCTCCTTTGTCAGAGGACAACAATAACTCAGTGTATGGAGAATAACAATGGCACCAGTAGAGCAAGTGACACTAAACTTCTAATGCGAGTGTAGGAAGCCAGAAAAATCTCTTTAAAGTCAGTAGTCTACTGTACCGTCACACCCGATACTGTAGGCAACATTAGCACATGATCAAATGGGTTCATGTGAGAGCAGCGGCTATGGATCATGTCTCAGCGCTGCTTCAGGATGAATACATCTGATCCCTCCAGGGGAAAGAGGTTTGTTGTTCCCATGCTCTCACCTCGTCTCCTCTGGGTATACGTGTTTAGCTGAAAGATGCTCATGTATGCAAACATCAAGCTTTGCTGTGAATGTGAAAACATTAAAATGCATGATTATACATTGTATACATTTTACATAGCATGCCGTGCAGAAAGCACAAACCACTGCCTATAGCGACTAACCTGCGATGTGACGTGACAGGAAAAAGAAAGGGGAAAATAGTCAAGCAAATGGACTATAATATCATAAATTAACTGTTATAAGGAAAATGTGTACTGCAGTAGAATGCATAGCTACTTTTGAATGTTGAGTCTTAAAAAAAAAAAAAAAAAAAAAAGGTTTTTGGCAGCAGAATGGTGTAAATGCTGCATCAACCAATAGTGGACTAAACCTTGACCTCTAGCCTCACAATATTCACTGCAACTATATTTATTACCTTGTAAAACACATTTAAATATATATATATATATATATATATATATATATATATATATATATATATTTATTTATTTATTTATTTATTTATTACAGAATAGTGAACTGCAAAAATGATTTTCTTATGTATTTTTGTCTTGTTTTTTTTCATTACAAATACCTAAACATTCTTAAATTCTCAAGATACATTTACTTGAGAAGCATCGTGAATGAATGAATGAATCTGCCAGTGGGCCAGAGTAACTGTTTTCCCTTTGAATCAAGATTATTTTTCTTAACCCATTGGCAGACTGTTTGTCTTGTTTTAAGCAAAATTTATTTATTTATTTATTTTTTATTTTTTTCAGGAAACAAGACTTAATAGCGTAAGTCATTTTGATTCTCAAATTAATGTTTCGATTCAATAATGATTAGATAATTATATTGGAAAACAAGAGAAAAATACTAATAACTTTTTATATAGTGCATATTTTAAATTAATATACTTTTAATAAGTATAAACAATTTTAAAATAAAAATATAATGTAATGTTCCATGTCAATTGCAATTAAATGAAAACGGATTATAGTTTAAATTTACATAAAGTGCAGCTGAACTTAAGAGTGATTTTTGACCCACTTAAGTAAGATTTAAGTACATATTTACATGCAGTTTCATAATTACTGTCATTGTCTAAAATATACTTTAAGTCTTTATATTTAAACTTTTGTTTAAAATATATTTGTAATTACACATTTCTAATAATGAAGTTGCATTTAAGTACATGCAAAATAAACTTACTTTAAATGTAGTAGTATACTATACAGTTAAAATTTTAATCAAGCTCTTTACATATTTTAGTTACGTTAATCAGCACACTAATGATTTAAAATGTACTTTAAAGTAAAACTTTTCATTTAACATTACAAAATGTACTTTTTAAAAGCGTACTTAAGATACAGTCATAAAAGTACAGTGGCCTTTTATTTCATCAATATTTTATTAAGTACATTTTTTTTTAGATTTGAATTACATTACAAGTGCACATCCATACAGTTAAGTGCACTTTTTCACAAGCACATGCATAAGGCAGTTCTAAAGATGGCAAAATATTATTTTGCTTTTTATGAGCATGGAGTGTATATGCACTGTTGTTGCATTTTATAAATCATTTTTAATACATGTGGGCATGTTCGTTACTGTCAGTGCTGGTGCAGTTGTAAAGGGGTGTGGGTGTGTGTGAGAGAGTATGTGTGTACATGTGGGAGTCTCTTATAACAGCATTTCGTCTCACCTACAGCAGAGGACGAGACTGTGCATGCAGCTCTATCGCAGCCATAGCTGAGAACAGCCTGAGGCCAGAGAACATCCACTGCACTGAAACACACTCCACACACACTAGAGAATTTCCCACAGTTCTTTAATCAAACCTCCATCCATTCCTCTCACTCACTCACTTTCCTTATAGATCTGAGCTCATCTGCAGCAGGACCGCGTAAATGCCTATTTGTGTTTTATTTGAATACTTCTGTATCTAGTTTGGGCTGGGGATATTTCATCAGACGTTTTAATATTTTATATTCTTTTTTCTGTTTGTATTTCTCAATAAAGGAATACCAAATAACACAAACATCATCAGACAAAATTTGGCTTTGAAATTTGCATTCGCTTTAATATTGATCAATTTCATTTGATCCATTGTGATGAAAGTCAAGGACATCAAAGCAGCACAAAGTGAATATTTTCACAAAATAATATCACAAAAGCAAAAGCAATGTGTTCAGTGTTAAAAATGTAAATGTCTTTCTTACATTAAAATACTTAAAAATATAGTTTAATGCATAGAAACAATTATATGCAAGTACGTCAAGATGTATTTACTTTGCTTATAATATAAAATAATGTGTAAAATGTATATGTTGCTTGCATTTTAACTTTAACTTTATTAAAAATACATACTCAGTAATGGATACAATCTTTGTCTTGGAATACACTTGTTTATTTACATATAATTCATTGTTGGAATGTTCTTGTTTGATCTGAAGTAAGTTATCCATTGTCGCTTTCAAATTGAAATTCATTCACATGATATACAAACTCAGGTCTATCTATCTATCTATCTATCTATCTATCTATCTATCTATCTATCTATCTATCTATCTATCTATCTATCTATCTATCTATCTATCTATCTATCTATCTATCTATCTATCTATCTATCTGAATAGATTTGGAAATAATTATCATCACATTACTTGCTCATTAATGGATCCTCTGGAGTGAATGGGTGCCGTCAGAATGAATGTCCAAACAAATCTATAATTGAGACATTTTAACTTTAAACCACTGTTTCTGGCCAAAATATAGTCCATAATCCTCCAGTGATAAAGTCCATCCGATGTTGTCAAAATCCACCTACATATTTGATTTGGATTGTTTCCATTTATAAACAGTGCTTTATCTGTGCATATTTCTCTACTGATTCAGACTAAATTGATTTTTCACTGGACAAAGCGATATTATGGATTATGGACTCTTATCTTAGCCGGAAACAATGGTTTGAAGATAAAAAATGTCTTAATTTATTGTTTATTTTTTATTTTTTTTATTACAAACACAACTTTTGGCTTCACAAGATATTAATTGATGGACTGGAGTTGTGTGGATTACTTGTGGATTATTGTGATATTATTTTTATCAGCTGTTTATACACTCATTCTGACGGCACCCATTCACTGCAATGGATCCATTGGTGAGCAAGTGAGGTATGTTACATTTCTCCAAATCTGTTCTAATGACGAAGAAACAAACTCATCTACATCTTGGATGGCCTGAGGGTGAGTACATTTTAAGCAAATTTTCAGTTTTGGGTATCCTAGCCTATCCTATCTATTTCTTCAGAAAATGTAAAACTCTGTTTGTTTGTTTGTTTGTTTGTTTGTTTGTTTGCAAGTGGCGCCAAAAATGACACACTTCACCTTTAAATAAAATCAGTGCCTTCATCTATTTAATAATACAATGACCAGCAATTAACTTCATGTTAAGTAGACCACAAGGAAATGAACAGGAAATAAACGTCCATGAATTGTACATAACCGTGGGGTCTCTGCGCATAGGACACATCACTGCTGGAGACAAATGAGCCGTCCAGGTGGAGACAGAGTTACATGTCTTGTTAATTAATGTGCTCTGATTAGATCCATTAACGGCCACTGAGTAAACTAATCACCACGTAATGCATGGTGTCGTTTTGCTTAACTGCCCATTCCGTATTCTTCCCCCGTCGTTGCAAATGTCATTATTTTTTAATAGACTCGTGAAAAATAATGTTGTGTCAGGAGTAAGGATTTTATTTTTGCTCATTGTAAGCATGTTTCACAGCCGATTGATTGTCACTGTCCATTACTGTGTGGACATGTGAGCGTACATGCAGATGAGTTGATCAGACGGCTCAATGTCTCAGCCTGACAAAGACAATAACGTCAGAGGAATGGAGATCAGATATTGAGCTTAGCACAGTGCTGTGATGTATCGCCTCGCATTTCTTTTCTGCCAGTTATGCAGTACTGCACGGCAGTGATTTTTCATTGGTTATTAATGCAGTTATATTTTTCTTTTAAATCGTGATGTCATGCTGCATACTAAACGAGCAGAATTGTAATTGAAATGGAACCTCATAAGTGATCGATTTAGAACAGTCTACATAAGTAGAAACTGTGGATGTCACATATATAGCGAAGCAAACAATTAAGAGATTCAAGTCTGATTCCAGTAATTTGATGTTAGCCTGCTGCTAAAATATATTTTTAAATATATAAGTAAATATATATTTAAATATATATATAAAAAAGTAAATATTTAAAATACACCTTTTTCATATCTATTAACATATTTTTTTTACTGATATTTCGTTCGAGACTTACTGATATAAAAACTGTAATTAGACTTTATTTAGACTGTTACTAGTGCACAAGGCGCATTTCATAATATTAAGCCTAAAATGTGTTTTAATGTCACTATTGATGATGATTGTATGATCTTTGAATAATATTGGTCTTTAAATGAAAAATATTTAAAGTGTGCCTAAAGTATACTTACAATAGTTCCACTTTAGCACAATCAAATATTCTTCAGTTTATCTTTAGTTGGACTTCAGCACTACTTCCGGACAATTAAAGTGCATTAAGCACAAAATTAGTTCCAATTTAGCATACTTTAAGTATACCAGTTTAGTATACTAAAAGTACAATTGCAGGGTATTTTTTATTAAAGGGGTGGTTCACCCAAAAACTAAAATTTGATGTTTATCCGCTTACCCCAAGGGCATCCAAGATGTAGGTGACTTTGTTTCTTCAGTAGAACACAAACGAAGATTTTTAACTCAAACCGTTGCAGTCTGTCAGTCATTTAATATCAGTCAATGGTACCCATGGCTTTGAGAGAAAAAGAAAAAACAAACACAGACAAAACCTAATTAAACCCTGTGGCTCGTGACGATACATTGAGGTCTTTTCGACATGAAATGATTGGTGCAAGAAACTGAACAGTATTTATATCGTTTTTTACATCTGATCCGCCGCACGGTCCAACTGTCCTGAGCACATGTCCATAACAGCCGGCGCGTCTTCTTCTTCTTCTTCTTGCTTTACGGTGGATCGCAGACTTATAAGTGCATTACCGACATCTATCAACCTCAAATGGACCACTGAAAGCCGTGGGTCCCATTGACTGACATTATATGACTGACAGGCTGCAACGGTTTGAGGTAAAAATCTTTGTTTGTGTTCTACTGAAGAAACAAAGTCACCTACATCTTGGATGCCCTTGGGGTCATTTTTGGTTGAACTATCCATTTAAGTGCATAAATATGTAAACCTATATGTAGTATACTTTTATAGTATAGTATGAAAAAAATTGTATTTCAAATACATTTTAAGTATATATCATTTTCATCAGTTTAGGTATATGACTTTTTAATAAAAAATTTCCTGGCTCTTCCAAGCTTTATTATGGGAGTGAATGGGGGCCGCAAATTTGAAGCAAAATAAAGTGTATCCATCCATCATAAAAATAAAGGCCTTCTGAAGCGAAGCAATGCATATGTGTAAGAAAAATATCCATATTTAAAACTTAATAAACCGCAATCTCTAGCTTCCGCTAACTGTCATACCTGTGTTCATGCATGTGTGACCGTTTTTACCTCATTTTTACGAAACAATGGATGCATCTACAATTCTGTGGAGAAGGTTTGTACAAATAACAGCCTGCAAGATCTGATTTCTGTCAATGCCCCTTGGAGACAATGCCGACTCTCTCTCTCTCTCTCTCTCTCACACAAACACGCGCACACACACACACACACACACACACACACACACACACACACGCACACACACACACTCTCTCTCTCTCTCACTCACTCACATCCGCCCCTACAAATTAAGAATGGCACAACTCCGAAATAATGGGTTTCAGGCACTCAAAATTGTTTTCTGTAAATCAGTGGTAACATCAACAGGATACCTGATATCCAGTTGCGGAGAGAGTCTGTCAGTAATCACATTACGATTAATAACATTATGATGATTCATTCCAGTGAAACATATGTCCGCTGTTAAACACAGCCTTTTACCATTTGTCTGCATGAAAGTTGCAGAACAAGATATTGCAGCCACACCGTTATCACTTATCCTAAATATGACACGCAGAATACATCAAAAAATATGGACATATGGCCCAGCAGAGATCAGATCTTCAGTATCATTTTCATCCAGGGATACAAAAACCCATAATAGCCTTGAAAAAGCCTGGCAGACATCCCAGTTACCATATCTGGGATCAATTCTTCCAACTTTTTTTTTTCATATTAGACTATATTAGATTTATATTTTATATATGTCTGTAATCCCCTAGTGTATACTTTGAAGTGTAAAATATGTCTTGGCACTGAGTCCAATTGTCTGACTTTTCAGTTGAGTAATTCTTACCTGAACTAAATTACATAATAAATGGAGCGAGTCGACTGTGTCTTTATATCCCTCACTGACCTCAGATAAGCTGTGGTTTCTCTTGATTTCTGAAGACCTGTGTGATCATGATTGTGACTTACACTCAGCTGAGATTTACCATTAAAATACTATTTTTCCAGATGATGTGAATCTAGGGCAGAGGATTTGACATTGGTAGGGAAATTTTGCATTCAGTTAAACTATAAAAAAACGAAGCCATTTTTGCCTACACAATGAAATCATGTGATACAGTGCATAAACTGTTCTTTATACAGATTATATATATATATATATATATATATATATATATATACATAAATGCTTGGTTATTTTTTAAAGAGTAAATAATAAATGAATGTGTTCATCAATAGATGATTGTGATACAGGAAGGAAAGGATTGCAGGATTGCAGTTTATGCAATGTTAAAATGTTGAGAAAATACTTCTTAAAATTTAAATTATTTTGTAAATTCAGTGGTTAAATGCTCTGTGGCCTCTCAATTTTCTGTGCAATTAGTCACCTGACTATCTGAATGTATATAAGCGGTAGGCTGGTTAAGAAAAGAACATTTAAAGGATGAAAACCACAAATTAGAGAGAATCAAAACATTATAAGAATAACATATTGCTATTGTGGAAATAATATGCAATCATGTAATCAATAAAAAAAGTAACTGTAGTCTGATTACAAGTATTTTAAAATACAATGTAATATAAACACAAGTACTTAAATTTTAGAATCTGATTACATAATCCAGATTACAGTTACTACCCAGCACTGATTACTATACTGTAGCTAGGGCATTCTAGTTGGTTGCTAGGTGGTAATTTACTGGCTCCCTCCCTTCCAAGTCTCTATGATATTCTAGCCTCTAGATACAGCTCTATTACCTTATTGAGTGTGAGTCAACAAAATACTTCCACCCATTTTAGTTGAAAGTCTGTTTGGATCCTTAACCTTAAGTATAAGCAAAAGTAAGAGATGCTTCCTTAAGCAAACACAGAGTTATAATTTGTATGCCTATAGATAAACAACCTTCTAAACAGCTGTAAAAACCTAGTAGTTTTCATTACATTTCAGCTGCAGTGTACAACCACTCAAATGCTGAATAAGCCAGGCTCTTACTATATGCACAATTTATTTTTTTACCTATACAGAGTTTATGAGAAACAAGAATGTGAACCCTACAGGGGTACAAGAGAGAAGCGTTGAGGGAGATGTGCTCTGCAGTGCATCTGTGAGATAAATACCTCCCTGGCACCAAGACGACTCGCACTTGATTTATTTTCCTTTCCTTTTTCCAAGGCAATCCAATAGACAACGCTCATAGCTAAGAGGGGTGTTGTGGATAAACAAAAGACGTGCCCTCTTTTATTAGCGAGACACAGCAGCAGTCAATAAAGCTAAGATGTTTTGACTGGAGGACGGATCTTCATACACATGTTGTCTCAAAGCAGAAGCCTTTTATGTAGCTGTCAGAGGGGAACCGCACAATGCTGCTTAGGGGATTACAGCACACAAAGCATGAAAACATGAAAAATGGTATGTGGATATGCATTGGAGCAAATGATCTTTCGTCTGTGCCCTTGCTGGAACTAGAACTATTTTTGGGGTAACTGATAGTACAAAGGGCGGAGACTGGTTATATGTCCATATAGGCCTAATGGTAGTTTGGACATGAAATGAACCGCAGGTGACCTTCAGCTCTCAGTATAAACACAACTTGAACAGACACAACAAAGATGGAATGTTTTTCAAAGTTAAAGGTTTATTTGTACGCTGCCCTTCATTTTCACGGTCAACATAATCTGAGATGTTTGGTAGTCACTTTGCTTGCCACTATGCTACAGTTCCTTTTATTAATAAATACTTTTTCATGCTATGGTTAACCATGAGTTAATGTTTTGTATTTTGTTAAACTAACCAATCATAAATGAAACACTGTTTAGTTTGTTAAATATTTGTGCGCTTTGCAGAACAGATCTTTTCTGAGAGTCAAATGAAATACAAATTTCTGCATTTATCATTACACTGAAAGCAAATTTACAATTTTTACTTCTGCAAATAAATGGCAAGTAACACATTGAATCAAATGCTGAAGTAGAAAAACGGAAATAGTATTGTCTTGTAAAACATTAATAATCTAACTAAATATCATTTTTACAGTGTAGTCTAACTATTTGTGACAATTTCAATAGTAATGGTTTTGTAAACGCAAAAAAAGAAAAAAAAAGAAAACAGAAATATTACAAAGACAATCTCTGTTTAGTTTCAGCATTTGGTGGTAACAATTCAAAAAGTCATAAGAATTTGTACAAGAATGCAAAACCATAAGAATATGTATGTTGGATCACAAATATATGACCTAAAGCCTTAACTCACCTAACCATCACTATACAAGGAAATATTATATAAAAGTCATACATTTTCGTAAAACCCAAGTCATGTGATTTAGCCATCTAGTACAAATTAGGGTTTCACTTTATTTTGATGGTCCCTTTAACACATTCTACTGACTATAAGTAATGTTGCACCTACATTTCTACTGACTCTCATTAGAGTGTTAGTAGTGTATTAGTTGACTGGTAGGGTTAGGGTTAGATTAAGTTGACACGTTCTTGCAAAGTTACTTACAGTCAGTAGAATATCTGTTGGGAGACCAACACAATAAGGAGTGAGTAGATATGAAGCAGACAGTCTACTACTACTCTTATGAGAGTTTGTTGACATGTAGTTGCAACATTACTTAGTGTCACCAGAATGTTCAAAAGGGACCATCAAAATAAAGTGTTACCCAAATTAGTATTGGATACAAATTAGTATGCCATTTTCCTCATATTGTTTATTTTTTTTCCAGAGCAGATTCAGTTGCCAACAATTTCACAGATAGTTATTAAAAGGTTGAACGCTTGACGTATACTGTACTTGACGACTCAATGTGTTTAACCTTGTAAATGTGCAAATAAGAATGCGAATCATGGTTTACAAATATGCAGTCTAAAAAAAAACCTCTTGTGCTCTGAATGTCAGCTCATCATAAGCTGTATACTTGTACATAACATTCTGTAGGCCTCAAGTGAAAAGTAAAGTTTGGACAAAAGCAAAACAACACAGCAGATGCTGTACTTTAATATGTACACAAGTCCGAAATTGCATGATGCCGGTGGCCTATTCTACAGTTCTTCCATTGTTCTTGCGCAGTAATTCCAAACACACCTGCAATCCTTTCCTTCCTGTATCACAATTCCCACAGTTCAACTCGGAGGAGTTTGAAAGGCCGGGCACAATGATGTAATTACTTTTCCAGGTTCCCAGGATGGCCTGAAAGGAAGGAAAACACAGCACCATGGCGAAAGAGGAAAGCCTCTCTCCAAGCCCTTAAAAGCAGAGGTCTTGACGGCAAGGTTTCAGGATTACATCTATGTATTATGTAATGTGGCACCATCGTATAACAACAAAATACCCTGTAAAGTGGACTTGGGTGTTTTTAGACCCGTTTTTCTGTCAAGAGTGCAACCAAGCAAGTAATCGCCAACAATACCGATGTGGCGGTTTAGTCTTCCCCTTTAAATGTGTGATTGTGGTTTCCCAGACATGAAACCTATCATATGTCCAAACTCCACTCCACTCCACTTCAAAAGCCAAAGCAATGCATAAACAGCCCTTTAGAAGCCAACCCCAGATCTTGTAACTTCCTTTGTTTTACTGTAGTGGGTTTCCTGTAGTAATGTTATGTCAGTGGGAAGGTTTCCTAATATGTGTTCTAGGAAGCCACAAAATGTTTGAGATTGCATTGCCAAGCACTTTTTTTTTTTACCCCACTTTGCCGAGTGGTGACCAATGCTCTCAAGGCAAAAGTGCTCTCATCTGAAGTTGACATGGTGAAGTATGTCAAATGGACTCTTTGTCTCCATTCCCCTCGAGTGGACCTCTAAAAATGTCCGTCGTTAGTATTCATCGCCCACCAATCTAACTGCGCTGAAACAGAGCATGAAAATCCCACAGGGCTGATGGACTGCTAATGTAGACCTCTAGAGACCCTGCTAACTCACTGAACTACAAACATGTTAATTCAGCATCGTCCATAATATATGCTACAAAGTATCTTTCCTGTTGAAAACAGAATAGATCAGTTTGGACCTTAAGAGGGTGGACTTAACTTGTTTTTAATGGGCAATGCTGGCCTGGCACACCCTGGTTATTGTTGCTAGACCAGCTTGACCAATGTAGTCATGCTTGTTAACCAGCATTGAAGTGTCTAAACATACCTTATACTGGCCGGTCACTTGCTGTTTGGCAGTAAATTGCCCAAAAATATCAACACAATATGAACTATGCATAATGACATTAAACGTTTCTCTACATCAAAAACAAATGATAAAGCATACACCAATTATGAACAGAAACACTTGATTTTGGCTCAGTTTATTTGGTTTAGCATATTTTTGTAATCTTCGTGAATACTTTAGTATCTGGTTTCATGAATCAATCACAAAATCATCACTGGAGAGTTTTCTGACAGTCAGCACATTAGTTGGCAAAGCATTATCACTCAGAAACCAGAAGCCCAGACTATAATGAAGCCTGAAGCTTAACATTAAGCTTCTGTTGGAGCAATATAACTCTGTTTTTATATTTTCTAAAGAAAAGTCTTTGCCTGTGCAGATCAACTCGCCACTTTTATGGGTGATTGCTGGTGCCTTGCTGTGGTTTCTAGGGCTTTTGGAGAGGTTGTTAGTATATTTCTATGCAGTTGCTTGGATGTTCTAGGCAGATTTGGGGTGTTTACTATGGGTAATTTATGTGGTTGCTTACTGGTTCAAGGATTTTTTTTTTTTTTTCACCAACTTTTAGAATCTGCCAGGTGAAAATTGAAATTATGGTTACTTTGAGGAGTAATATTTAAGAAGTTTTGTCAAATAATATTTGCCTGGGCTGACCATGGTCAAAAAACGTCCAAATACAGAATATGAATATGAAAGGAACCATTGTTACAAAAATATTGCAATCATTCACTCACCCTCATGTCGATCCAAACCTGTAAGACTTAGGAAGATATTTTTAAAGCTATATGTTATAAAAGTTCCTAACCTTTTAAGCTCCAAAATGGAATAATGTTTCCAACTCAAATGGTTTTTGAATTTAAATCCTTAATTTATGCTTAAATTAAATCAAAACATTAATCAATATATGCACACACAGACTACACTGAGATATTTTTTGTGTTAGTATGAGCTGTAGTAGTAATAGCACCTAACAAATATTTAAATATATTTAGTCCTTTCCCTTGAGTGATCCAAAGGAAAAAAAAAACACAAAAAAAACATGCCCTTCGTCTACAAAGTTCCTTTGGTTTCTCACCTCGCTTTGGCTTTCACACCTAACTAAAGTCATGTTCTCGCTCTCGGCAGGGGTCAGGGAGGCCTGGCGGTATCATTGATTTCATTTATTTTGAGGCTGAAAATCGTTTGCATGGGCTTCTGGACCACTGCCATCCCATATGCTGTTTAAGACAGCGATTCTCCCACTGTGGCGGCTCTGCGGACTATGCAAGGAGTATTACATTACTGCAAGACTGGAATATTGTCATGCCATATTGTGTTCTACAGAACTAACAGAGGTAGAATGGCTTGTTACCTAAAACCAGCCCTATATTTGGAAATGTTGAGGAAACCTATCTTCAAAATGCTGTATCAGTTTATGCTGTCCACTTGGCAATAAACATGATGTTTCTAGAAGAACAGTCACAACAGCAAACCAACGTGCTGCTATGCCACAGTCATTAAAGGCTGCTTCAGATGTAGTGAAAATGATCACAACGAATGATTACAAACACAAACTTTTTGTTTGTTGCAATTATGTGAGCCAACGTATATAAAGATCAGGAAAGTGCATTACGAAAGTAAATACAGCTCCTTTTCATTTCATCTACAGTGTTGCTGATAGATCACCACTTTAGTTGATAAACCACATATAATCCTAAAACCGCACTCAGAAAGCAGACTTCAAGAAAGAATACATCATCCCATCTAAAACCGGTCTTAAACGTCCAATTACAGAGCTGAGAGCTGTCCAAGCAGAGAAAAACAGCTTTGTATCTGCTGTGGAGATCAAGAGGCAAATCCCAGGCCAACAGCTTCTATGTAATGGCATATTAGGCATTCCCCCAAAACAGACTTGCTTATAAAGAGTCCTGAAAATAATTTGACATGAGTGGTTGCACTGTTCTTCGTTTCCGTTTTCTGAGTGCTCTTTTTGTACGAGGGGCTATTAGGGTTTAATTGTGAGTGCCCTGGGATAAACCGAAGAAGAATGCAAGTGCTGTCCAAACCGCGGCCTCTTCCAGATGCAATGGACCCAGGCTGCAGGAGAGACTGTGGGCTAATGCTTGGCACCAGTCTTTCCTTCTCTCTCTTTTCTGCCTAGTTTTTCCGTCTTATTGGAGGAGTACGCCCATCTAATCTTCCAGTTAATATCCGACCTCTTACCATTTCCGTTTTAGTTCTTTCGGCATCTATCCACCTCCTCATCTCCTCCTTTATGCATATTTGTTTCATTTATCCTTCTGTCTATAGGGGGCTATCAGAGCTCAAGTAGAATAGTTTCTCTGAGCCCTCCCTTGCAGACATCAAGCCAAATCCGTTTACCACTGAACCCGTGAAATAAGGGATAGTACTGATTTGGTTGTCACAATACCAATACCAGTGAAATTTCATTAAAACTGCTTAAAGAGTTAAATGGTGATATAAATCAATCTAATAATTTAATATGCCAATTTATTAAATATATATATATATATATATATATATATATATATATATATATATATATATATATATATTTATATAAGTATTCAATAGCACATAGCATTCAAGCTGTCTAAACATCCAATGTTTAAATAAATTAAACAGCAGTGTTTTCTCTTGTCTGGCAATGTTCTTGTAGTTTTATAAACCTTGTTTCTTTATGTTAATGTTTATGCCCAAAAATTAAAATCTGATGAAAATGTGAATGAGTTTCATCAAAACAGATTTGGATTTGGTCAGCAATGGATCCTCTGCAGTGAATGGGTGCCCAAACAGCTGATAAAACATCATAATAATATAAAAAGTGTTGACTATCTTATATTTTTACCATGATTTACAGAAGACATGTCATTCAGTGTAACATTAGTTCATATACCAAAAATATTCATTAGAAAATACTATTTAGGGAACACAGTACAGCCCCCCAAAACTAATTAACTGTAACCTTAAATCTTTGCCACCATCCTTCAAACCACTACGTTTTACCCATTTGTCAGCAAGACATTTTAAATAATTTAAAATATAATATAATGTAGTATGATTGCTTTTATTTTAATAAGTACTGGTCAGAATAAGTTTGTTTCCTTTACTACATAAATATGTCACACTGAATGATGATAGAACATTATATACAGTATTTACATTTAGTCATTTAGCAGATGCTTTTATCCAAAGTAACTTACAAATGATGACAACAGAAGCAATCAAAACCAAAGTCAAAAAGTCCAATCAAAAAGTCCTTGTTAGCCTAACACAGTGTACGTAGCAAGATTTATGTAGTATATATATATATATATATATATATATATATATATATATATATATATATATATATATATATATATATATATATATATATATATATATATATATATATATATATATATACACACACAGTGGTGTGAAACAGTGTTGTCCCCCTTTCTGATTTTTAATTTTTTTGCATATTTGTCACACTTAAAAGATTCAGATCATCAACCAAATTTTAATATTACACAAAGATAATGCAAGTAAATACAAAATGCAGTTTTTAAATGATGATTTCATTTATTAAGGGAGAAAAGCTTTCCAAACCTACCTGGCCCTATGTGAAAAATTCATTGTCCCCTCCTATTAAATAATGAAAGAACTGTGATTAACCACATTATTTTAGAAAGCTGAGTTAAATTTCACTAGCCAAACCCAGGCCTGATTACTGCCAGACCTGTTGAATCAAGAAATCACTTAAATAGAACCTGTCTGACAAAGTGAAGCATGTTTAAAGAGCAACACATAATTCGGCGATCTTAAGAAATTCATAAACAGACAAGAAACAACATAGTTTACATGTATCAGTCTGGAAAGGGTTATAAAGCCATTTCTAAGGCTTTGGGACTCCAGCAAACCATGGTCAGAGCCATTATCCACAAATGGAGAAAACTTGGAACAGTGGTGAACCTTCCCAGGAGTGACCGGCCTACCAAAATTACTCCAAGAGCACAAAGACGTCTCATCCAGGAGGTCATAAAAGAACCCAGAACAACATCTAAAGAACTGCAGGCCTCACTTGCCTCAATTAAGGTCAGTGTTCATGATTCAACAATAAGAAAGAGACTGGGCAAAAACAGCATCCATGGGAGAGTTCCAAGGCAAAAGCCATTGCTGACCAAAAAGAACACAAAGGCTCATCTCACATTTGCCAAAATATATCTTGATTATCCCCAAGACTTTTGGGAAATATTCTGTGGACTGATGAGACAAAAGTTGAACTTTTTGAAAGGTGTGTGTCCCGTTACATCTGGCGTAAAACCAACACAGCATTTCATAAAAAGAACATCATACCAACAGTCAAACATGGTGGCGGTAGTGTGATGGTCTGAGGCTGGACCTGGATGACTTGCCATAATTGATGGAACCATGAATTCTGCACTCTATCAGAAAATCCTGAAGGAGAATGTCCGGCCGTCAGTTTGTGACCTCAAGCTCAAGTGCACTTGGGTCATGCAGCACGACAATGATTCCAAACACAGCAGCAAGTCCACCTCTGAGTGCCTCAAGAAAAACAAAATTAAGGTTTTGGAGTGGCCAAATCAAAGTCTGGAATTCAATCCAATTGAGATGCTGTGGCATGACCTTAAACCAGTCCTTTCATGCTCGAAAACCCTCCAATGTGGCTGAATTAAAACAATTCTGCAAAGAAGAGTGGGCCAAAATTCCTCCACAGCGACGTGAAAGACTCATTGCCGGTTATCGCAAACGCTTGATTGCAGTTGTTTTCTGCAAAGGGTGGCACAACCAGTTATTACGTATAGGGGGCAAGCACTTTTTCACACTACTGTATATATATATAAATATATGTGACCCTGGACCACAAAATCAGTCTTAAGTGTCAATTTTTCGAATAAATACGCTTTCTGTTGATGTATAGTTTGTTAGCATAGGACAATATTTGGCTGAGATACAACTTGAAAATCTGGAATCTGAGGATGCAAAAAAATCTAAATATTGAGAAAATTGCCTTTAAAGTTGTCCAAATGAAGTTCTTAGTAATGCATATTACTAATGCATATTTTTGGCTATTGCTACAAATATACCCCAGCGACATAAGACTGGTTTTGTGGTCCAGGGTCACACACATACACACACACACACATACACACACACACACACACACACACACACACACACACACACACACACACACACACACACACACACACACACACACACACACACATATATATATATATATATATATATATGTATACATATATATATATTAGACAAAAAAAAGGGATTGGAAAAAGAATAGAGAATGCTAGAGTTAGAGGCTTTTTTTTTTTTTTTTTTACATTATTTCACCCATATGTTTTTATTTTATTTTCATAAACTCCATTTTAAACATTAAAGAAGACATTTTACTTGCATCCAATATGCTTTCTATGTAAATACAATGACTATTGTTAATTTAATTTGAAGCAGACAATGAAATGGGACATCTCCAAAGCCGCACAAATAGGCTACACAAAACTACATGCAGCTGCTTTAAGGTACTTGCATCCAAAATAAACTCTTCAGCAAATGGTGCAACATATTTTGTTTGCTTAATTACTTTAGGCATTTCATAACCTCTAGTCTAGTGTTTTATAAGAACTTGTTTATAAGTCTGCTTTTAATAAACCGTGGACATAGTGCAGTGAACATAGGCTGCAGTTTTAATTTAGGCATATTTCACAAATTAGTTTTCATCCACTTTGCACATTTTTGCAAGGAATTCCCCCCCTATGGTGGTGTTTTGTGGGTTTTGAGAACACCCCTTATTAACACATGGCCTCTCTCGGCTTATTGCTTCAACGGTCTCATATATATATATATATATATATATATATATATATATATATATATTTATATATAATACAGTCCATCCTTCACTCACTTGCTTTAATCATAAGAACTTTTATTTTCTTTCCCTGTTATGTCAAATTTCGGACAATAGCAATGCAGTGAGTTTCTATAAATATTTCATTGTGCTCGGCAAGGCAGGAAGATTAAACCCTCCCTGTGACAGTTATTTGTAATGACATCTGAATGCATTGGCAAAAAATATACAGACAGATGTTCGGCATGAAATATTGATTCTATAAATCGTAACCTGGTTTTCTTGTGCACTACACCAGCCTGCACCAAGTTGTCCATTATTAATGATGAATGCATTTTTGTGTGTTACTTTTGATTTGTTATATAGCTGCTCCTACTTTTTCCGTGAGCGTGTGTGATGAATGCGAGGCCTGTGAAACAGCAAACTCAGGGCTCTTCTGAAGGATGAATAGGTGAAATCTGTCTATATCTGGCCCTTCAAAGGGAAATGGTTCTTGCTGTAAAGATATGCAGGCATGGAGATGTCTGCGGCGATGCTGCCAACGCTGTCTCAGCTTTGAGACCGCCAGGTTCCTCCCACCGCTCTGACACAAATAAAAGGGAATAATATGCCCTCTGTGCATGAGCAGCATATTAATTCAGACAAAAGTGCCCTTTATCTCGCACTGTTTCAAGCGGGGAGCGAGAGAGAGAGACAGATTCCAGACTACTCACTCTTTAAGGAATCTCAAAAATGACATCTAAGCTTCCATATATTATTTTTCATGTTTTTTTCAAAACAATTTAAATGTTTCCAGCAGTATCAGAAATTAACTTTTTTAATTAAAGGGCAATATGTTATCTTGGAATTGATTTTCAGGCGCAATTATTTCCTTTCCTTTTAAATAATAATAATAATACATAAAAAAAAATATATATATATAAAAGCACCAACTCCATCGAATTATTATTATTTTTTTAATAATAATTAAATTTAAATAAAAAATATTAATTTTGACAGTTATTCAAATGAAGTTTTCATGATAAATTATATAGCTCTTTTATCATTTATATAATTTACTGTCAGTTTTTGGTGTTAAGATGTTAAAAGTCTCTTTTGCTCACATTTATTTGATTAAAAATACAGTAAAGTATTGGATAATATTACTAATATTATTAATTTAAAATATCAGTTTTCTATCTGAATATATTTTAAACTGTATTTTAGAACATAGGTGTCAGGATTATGGACCTGTCTATGTGTGTTTTGCTCCCTGTGACCCAGTTTCTCCCTCACATTGATTGTTAATTTGATTCCAGGTGTGTCTCGTTCTTCCCTGATTGTCCTGTGTTCATAAGTCCATTCAGTTTGTGTTTGTCAGGTCTACGTGTTGCTACGTGTGTTTGTTAAGCTCATGTTGTGGATGATTCTAAGTGTTTCCTTGATTTAAAGACTGTTCAATGTTTCCTCGGTTCCCTCGTGCTCCTTACCACAGCGAATCGTGACAGAAGAACCGACCGAAAGTGTTACCTCGGTGTGTTCCCTCTGTTTTTTGTCTCCTTTTTTTCTCTCAGTGTTTTTTTTTTTCTGTTGTGCCCCATGAATCCCCTCATCTGGCCCGAATTCCTCCTCCTCCTGCTGGAGCAGAGGGACCGATCTCTCGAGGACCATACCAGACAGTTCCTGTTGTTAGCTACCTTCACCAGCTACCCGGACAAAGATGGTCCTCGAGAGGATTTTGCCGCTTTCGTGGAGTGGACTCCATTTGCCCCGTGGATGATCTCGCCAGATCCACTCCTGACCCAGAGCCCAGCCCACCATCGCCCCGCAGTACGGAGCATCAGCCCAAGCCCACCGATGACGGAGAGCCATTTCCCGCCGTGAGCCAGCGCAAAGCCGAGCGACTGAGCAGAGGATCGCCCTGGAAGTTGAGCCCGACCTGTCAGACCAGGTGCGAGAGCCGGCGACAGTGCTCACCATGAGGGAGCAAGCCGTGGACGGTGTGAGCACGGAGTGGAGCTCCGCCCACTGCACCGCAGCTGAGGGTGAGCTGATTATAAAGCTGGGACTACTGGACCTTGAGGGGGATTTGATAGACTGGGGGATTGATCTGGAGATCGAACTGTCCCCTCTCCTCTCTCCTCTCTCCGTCATTCCCGCTGGTCCTGCCCAGCCCTCCTTTGTCTTTGGTTCCCATTGTCCGGCCCTGAGGGGGCTTCCGATCCTCCAGTGCCCGCTCCTTGAAAATGCCTGCCCTCCCACCCACTACTGCCTTTTCCACCGCTGTCGGACTGGAAGACTCTCCGCTCGCCCTCAGCCCACCATCATTACGGTGTGAGACCCGTGGGATTGCCATCCTCCAGCGTCAGCGTGGTCAGAGCATCCCTCAGCTCCGCCTCCACCTCGGCTCCTAGCTCCCTCGTCTCCACTGTCACCTGTCAATCCATCAGCTCCACTGGGCTCCCTCGTCCCTCCAGCGCTGCCTTTGTTGGCCGCCATCGCCTCTGGACTCCTCTCCTCTGGCTGCGTCTCGTTGCTCCGTGCCACCGGCTCCGTTGGGCTCCTGCCTCCTGCTTCCTGCCTCCTGCCAGCTCCACCTGGGTCCTCAGTCACTCCGGATCTCCGCTCCAGATCTCCGCCTCTGCCATGGTCGCCAGAGCGCTCGGCTCCACCCTGGTCCACCAGATGCTCGGCGTCCCCAACTGGACTCCTCCTGCTCCAAGTCCCTCCTGTCTCCTCCCTGGCTCCTCCCTCCTTCATCTTCCCCATGGACTCTGTCCGCCGGCCCCCTCCCGGGTGTCTGTCCTCCTCCTGAGCCACCTCCCAAGTTCTCCGCCCTTCCCCATGTAGTTTCTACGGTGCGAGGACGATCCTTCCAGGAGGGGTTGTTTAATGTCAGGATTATTGACCTGTCTATGTGTTTTGGTCCCTGTGACCCAGTTTCTCCCTCACATTGATTTAAGTTGAATCCAAGTGTGTCTCGTTCTTCCCTTGTCCTGTGTTCATATAAGCCCCAGTCTATTCAATTTGTGTTTGTTGGGTCTACTTGTTGCTATGTGTGTTTGTTAAGCTCCTGTTGTGCACTCTCAGAAATAAAGGTACAAAAGCTGTCACTGGGGCGGTACCTTTTCAAAAGGTACATCCCAGACAGCAAGCAGTGTTGGCCCGTGTGAAATCCATGCGGGCCAGATGTGGGCCAGATCTGGGCAAACACTGCTTGCTGTCTGGGATGTTTGTACCTAAAGGGTCCATTTTGCTACCGTAAAGGTACATATTAGTACTTAAAGTGTACATATTTGAACCTAATAGGTACAAAAGTGTACCTTTTGAAAAGGTACTGCCCCAGTGACAGCTTTTGTACCTTTTTATTTCTGAGAGTGTGGATGATTCTAAGTGTTTTCTTGATTAAAGACTGTTCAATGTTTCCTCTGTTCCCTTGTACTCCTTACCACAGTGAATTGTGACAATAGGATGTATGGGAATTGTTAATGAATTGTCAGCATCATTACTTCAGTCTTCAGTATTACATGATCCATCAGAAATTATTCCGATATACTGATTTGGTATTCATTAATTTTATCTATTTATTTATTATTATTTATCTATTATTATTAATGTTAAAAGCAGTTGTGCTGCTTACTATTTTTGTGGAAACCACACACACACACACACACACACACACACACACACATAGCTAATATAAGTGACCCTGGACCACAAAACCAGTCTTAAGTCGCTGGGGTATATTTGTAGCAATAGCCAAAAAATATGGGCCAAAAATCATTAGGACATTAAGTAAAGATCATGTTTCATGAAGATATTTTGTAAATTTCCTACTTTAAATATATCAAAACTTAATTTTTGATTAGTAATATGCTTTGCTAAGAACTTGGACAACGTTAAAGGTGATTTTCTCAATATTTAGATTTTTTTGCACCCTCAGATTCCAGATTTTCAAATAGTTGTATCTCGGCCAAATATTGTCCTAACATAATCATCTAACCATCTAATCTATCATAATCACCTAACATACATCAATGGAAAGCGTATTTATTCAGATTTGAGATGATGTATGAATCTCAATTTTAAAAAAATTGACCCTTAAATCATGTTTTTTCAATGTGCATTCCAATTAATATTAATCAAACTAGAGTTGGGTTATTCTGACTAGGTTAAAAAAAAAACAAAAAAAAAAACAGCTAACTAACACAATAAAAACATGATAACATAATAACATTTGTTTTTTTGACAATTAAAAAACAAAAAAACAAACAAAAAAAAACGTTATCTGTTTTTGCAAATAAACTTTTCATACTGTGTGTGTGTGTGTGTGTGTGTGTATGTATATATATATATATATATATATATATATGCCATATATAACATACATTTCAAATATCTCGGTAATTTTAGCCCTGAACTCTGGTTATTCTCTGACCCTGTTGATGGAAAGCAAAAACACTGAAGCTCTTTTTACACTTTGCTGAGCTGCTTGGTCTAAACCTGAGTTTGATTCCAACTTAAGATGCAATCACTAAGCTGCTCAGGTTTTAATAATATTTTGTCCTTTGCATGGTTCTGTGTGCTGCACTGTGCGCTGCTGCCGTTGATTTAATGATGGTGGGAAAAGCATTGAGGAAGGCGATGGGCTTAATTGGCATGCAGGGAAAGTAAATGTTCTCACTCTGTTGATCAGACGAGCAGCGGGGCATGACAGGCATACAGTATCTCATAGACTTCATTAGAGCCTCAGCCTGAGCCACGGGGGCACAGAGGAAGACGGGGGGTTGTGGGTACTACAGAGTCTATGCTAAGCAGTCTGGCACAAGAGCTTGTGATTCCATATCTGAGCAACCACAACAAAACCAGACAGGAAACGCAGACACGGCCACAGCCAGACGGTGTAGAGCCTTTATTGCCAGGGTTATTATTGGAATCCAATATTCGGTTCTTTCTTCAGCTATTTTGGTCTGATGGACCTTTAAAAAATATTTTCACACACTCACTAGATTATGTTATTTGTCTGCTAACAATGTCCAACAGTAAGATTACAGTACACACATCCCAGGAAAATTGTCATTTTTGTCTGTTATAATATTTTCTACCACAGTGTAATTTCCACCGCATTTAAAATTATGTGTTCCATTGCAAAAAAAAAAAAAAAAAAAAAAAAAAAAAGAAGAAAAAAAAGGTGCTTAATTGATTTGACTGTGCAATTTCAAATATTGTATTTCAAATATTGAACATATAAAAATAACAAAAAAACAAACAAACAAAAAAAACTGTACTTACAGACATTGTATTAAAGAAAAAGGGCACTTTAACAAAAAGTGCACTTTGTAATAACGTCAACTTAAAAGTTTCTCTTGAAAAAAAATCTAAATCATTGCTCTTTTGTCATGCTTCGAAGAAGTGCACTTATTTTGATGTGCTGACTAATATACAAAATCACGTGTAAAGTATGCAATTATTAATAGTATTATCTGATGAAAAAAAATAGATTTTAAAAATGTTTCGAATAAAATTACTAAATGTATACATAACATGTTATGCAACTAAAAACACTTAATTGATAATTTCACTTTTTTAACTAAATTACAATTATTATTATATTAAAACAATATAATCTATGCATAAATGTAATGTTGCAGAAATAAATGGTAATGGTAAAAATGCTGATACAATATTAATGGGACCTTCATATCACAAAAAGGAAAATCTGTTAGTTTTAATAACAAATCATCCCCTTGGGAGATAAAAGTGCACTAAGTTGTAGAAACATCCATATATGATTAATAAACTCTCAAAGTGCACACAGACTTTTGCACAGTCAAAATCTACAATGAAGACAAATTTGTTTGAATTTGGAAGAAACACATCTGTCTCTGGTTGTACAGGCCCATTTTTTTTTTATTTTTTTTTTTTTGGCTTCTGCCTTCTTAATTTAACAAATGTGACTTTTATTCAGCATGGATCATTAATTCTGAATGCTTTCAGGGGGCTTTTAAGCATACAGAGATTGAAATGAATAACATAAACAACTCGCACTCAGTGCAAATTTGCTTTTTCAAACCGTTACGCACCCATTGCCCTCTCGCTCAGGGAAAATTTGCAACTCTTTCAGTCACATTGACAGTTTTTTGTGTCTGGCCCAAAGTATTCACAACACCTCAGTCTCAATCCCTCACCCGGCCGTCAAATCCTCCCCGCCGTGTTAGCTGGCTTCCCGGAGCAGGGAGCTGATCTCCGGCTTGGTCAGCGCTTGCTGAGCTGCTCCTGCTTTGGCTGAGCTGTAGAGAGATGGATGCACTGATCACAGGCCTAATTATGCTGAACCATCACTGGCCTGACCTCACTGAGTGGGCAAATCACCTCTCCAAACAGCAACGGCGGCCGGGGAATTCAGCTGCTATCTCTTTAGTGGCATAACTAATGGAACTGAGCTTGAAAATGAGGTGTGCTAGTCAGGAGCCAGGCTGGGAATAACGTGATATCCGATAGGTCAGTCTGTTTTATCAGAACATACATTAAATTTGCCAAGTGGACAAGAAGTAAAGATCATAACTTTTTCCATCAATTTCTCTTAAAGGGACAGTTCACCCAAAAATTACAATTCTGTCAAGATTTACTCACCCTCAAGTTGTTCTAAACCTGTATGAGTTTCTCTCTTTTGCTCAACATGAAGATATTTTGAAGAATGTTGGTAACTAAAGAGTTTCTGGCCCCCATTGACTTCCATAGAACAGAACAAAATACAATGGAAATCAGTCTTTATATTTAGTATAATTACTCCAGTCATCAGTCTCACATGATCCTTCAAAAATCATTCTGATATGATGATTTTCTGCTCAAGAAATTTTCTGATTATTATCAGTGTTGAAACAATCCATAATTTATTGGAAATTGTAATATTTCCACAGAATTCTTTGATAAATGGGACGTTGAAAATAATTTTTGTAACATTTTGTAACATTAGAAATATCTTTACTGCCACTTTTGATCAATGTAATGTGGCCTTTGCTGAAAACTATTAATTTCTTTAAAAAAAAAATAAAAAATCATATTGGCCCCAAACAGTTGAACGGTAATACATTTGTATATATTACTTTAAATTAGTTAAATTAAAAGTTAAATGAGCTTAGCTGTTAATTACAAACTGTATAAAAATCTCAAATCTCTGTGATACAACTCTGTGATAGCATTTAAAATTAATTTGAAAATACACAGATGAAGGAAAAAGTTTGGCAACAACATACATAATAGTACACAAATATTATACATAGTTTTTTTTCATTAGTGAAAAAGAAGATGACCCTGAGATTTTATTTTATTTTATTTTATTATTTTATTTTATTTTATTTTATTTTATTTTATTTTATTTTATTTTATTTTATTTTATTTTATTTTATTTTATTTTATTTTATTTTATTTTATTTTATTTTATTTTATTTTATTTTATTTTATTTTATTTTATTTTATTTTATTTTATTTTATTTTATTTTATTATTTTATGGGGGGACCCATAATTGTCTGGGACCCCTTAGTCCCTATTAATAATCCACAGTTTTATGGATTATTGGAGTAATAGTAATGCTTACCCTTTAGTGAACACAACTTAAAATCTCTGTGTAAGGCACTAAATGTTAAGTCATGCCAGACATACACCACCAACAACAAACATTTTTGTGTATTTATTGACATATTTTGGACATGGGTGGCCAAATATTTAGATGCAGGGGAAAGGAGTTCATTTATATAAATAACAACCCCTAATTTGACACCATCCATAATTCCCATCCAAGCATGGAAGGAGCATTCACAGCAAGTCACTGTTAATAATGAGCTGGAGCAGAACAATTATGTCACAGTATTTGGGCTTCCATGTGAGAAAAAAAAAAAAAAAGAAAAAAAAAACTGTCGTCCATCCGCTGTCCTTCTCTCTGAGTACAGACAGGCAAAGCAGGAGCGATACAGTATGCAAATGCTAAACTGCTAATGTATGAGAACTGAATCAAGACCGGGGGGAGGCCGGGAGACATCTGTGAGCCCACATATGAGAGACTCTGAAAATCTGACTGGGAATGAGTGCAGTATTCCATGGGAAAAGATACTGTCTCTCTTCCTTTGGAGTGCTTGGATATAATGAAGCTATCAGCTAAGTGGCAGTTAACCGCAGTGCTGCTTTGTGTACATGTTTGCAGTCGGTGGAAAGGGGGAGGAATGCTTCGCATGTGCAGCCACATTTACTGGCTATTTGGTGACAGTCTGCTAAAAACATTATGTGAACGGCACAGTGTGGCCTCGGCTGTTTGTTATGGGAAAGTCACCCCTTGGCCGTTTGGGGTTTGGCCCTGAGGCAAGAAAGGTCCCGTTTGACCTGGGGTCCCGTTACTCTGCAGGGAAACATGGAATTTTAACAACCTCCTTTGTGGAGTTGTTTTGTTGTACCAGCCTGTGCAGACCAGTACAATGTGCTGGGTAATACAAAACTATTCTGGTACATAACATGTTTTATGTACCAGAATAGTATCATGATGTTTTTTGAAGTACCTTGGATTAATTATAACTAACAAAAATGTTAATAAAAATTATGCCAAATATAGTTTGTTGGTAAAAATAAAGGAAATTATGAATGGACAATTTCAAAAGTGGATATTTGTGCATGTGTGGGTATAATAAATAGATAAATATATTAGTGCTGGGCAATGATTAATCGCGATTAATTGCATCCAAAATAAAAGTTTGTTTATATAATATATGTGTGTGTACTTTGTACTTTATTATGTATATATAAAGACACAGACATACAGTATATATTTTGAAAATATTGAGGATACATGTATTTACATGAATATATTTATATTCCTAATTTAGATTATATAAAATATATTTTATAAACATTACATATTTTTTCTTAAATATATGCATGCATGTATGTGTCTTTACATAACAAACATACACAGTACACATGCATATATTATATACACAAAAACTTTTATTTTGGATGCCCAGCTGTCACAAATCCGGTCTGTGGTCTTCCATCTGATTGCTGCCAGAGGTCACCCTTCCATTATATTGACTCTCACACCACACAGATTGTTGCACATCACCCTGGACTACATTTCCCATGTTCCACCGCACCGATTGGACTCACCTGCAGTCAATCACACAATATATTACACACACTCAGACCCTTCTCAAACGGCCAAGTATTGTTTAGCGTTTATCTCTCTCTTAGTGATAGCTACATTATGGAGCCATTCCGAGTTTCATGAGTTTTAAAGTCTAGTTTAATCCTTTTTATTGCCCGAGTCATTTGTGTTTTTATCGTAGCCTGTGTATCTTGTTTCTTGTATGATCTCTGCCTGCCCTAAAGTGTATAGCCTGCCTTGGATCTCTCTCTCATCTTGTCGTTTGAACTCTGTTTGCTCCTGCCTGGACTATTATCGTGTACCTGGATTATCTCTCTTTGTTTTGCTCCCAGGATCACGTTCGCCACCGATCAACCCCGTCTGTTAACTGGACTGCTCTTGTGTCTTGCCCATGCCATATCTGTTTGCTGGTGTTCGACCCTGCCTGCGTTTTGACCATGTTTATTAATAAAAGCTTGCATATGGATCCGCACGCCTCACGCCTCTGTCTCACCGTTACAGAATACTCGGCCACACAAGGATCCAGCAGCTTTTCCGAGGAACATTGGCCAGGTATGGACACATTTCAGACTCTAGTCAAGTCAGACTCTAGTCTAGTCCTGAGTCAAGTCAATCCACAGCTGATCCTCCTGCATCACCTCATGATACAGCTAATCATCCTGAATCAAGTCAAGTCAAAGCTGTTCGTCCACAGTCACATGACGTCTCAGCTGTTCGTCCAGAGTCTCGTCACATCTCAGCTGATCTCCCAGAGTCTCGTCACGTCACAGCTGTTCACTCAGAGTTTTGTTAGCCCTTAAACAAGGCCCGTGATCGCTGGAGATCTATATTCGCAAATTTTTAGTCATCGTAAACTATTCTGATCCACCGGACTGTCTTTTGATAAGAGTTTTTTTTGTGATGGCATTAATCAACCTCGACGTTCTGATCTTAGACGCGAAGGTCCGCGTTCATCAGGCGCTCAGTTTATGGATTATGCTTTGTTGACTGTTGGCTCTTTGGTTACTGTGGGTGTCGCGGAGAAAGAACGCGACACCACATCTATGAATGAAATGGTGGCTGTACCAGAACGCGTTCACATAATGGCAGCGACAGCGGAGCCCGTTTGCAAAATGTGGCCACAACAATGCCCTGTTATGTAACAACTACCATCCCAGAGTCAAGTCAAGTCACAGCTGATCTTCCTGCGTCAAGTCAAGTCACAGCTGGTCTTCTAGAGGCAAGTCAAGTCACAGCTGGTCTTCTTGAGGCAAGTCAAGTCACAGCTGGTCTTCTTGAGGCAAGTCAAGTCCTAGCTGGTCTTCTTGAGGCAAGTCAAGTCATAGCTGATCTTCTAGAATCAAGCCAAGTCACAGCTGATTTTCCTGAGTCAAGTCAAGCCACAGCTGATCTTCCTGCGTCACCTCATGATACAGCTAATCATCCTGAGCCAGACCCTGTCTGTTCACCAGACTTGCCCGTGCCATATCTGTGTTCGTGTTCGACCTTGGTGTTTGATCATGTTTATTAATAAAAGCTTGCATATTGACCCGCACGCCTCACGCCTCTGTCTCCCTGTTACACCAGCACTATATATATATATATATATATATATATATATATATATATATTAGGGGTGTCAACGTTAACACATTAACGCATGCGATTAATCTAAAAATGTTAACGCGTTAATATTTTGTTAACGCAAATTAATCATTTGATAAGGTTTGACCCCAACTTCTTGCTATCATCGCAGCGCGGAAGATCATCAATCATTGTGTGATGAGGGTACAGTGAACCAGTGTTGCCAGGGTAGTGGCACATGTGGTTTATTTTGAAAATACAGTCACGGAAAAAATTACAGAGCCCTGAGTTGCGTTTTTTTGGACTACTTTTATAATGTACCATGGCCGCCCAAAGTGTATATAGACAAAGAAAAATTAAAATAGATCATTTTAGTAATGTTTATTATACTTGGAATGTATACCTGGCAACTTAAGAACGGAGAGGCGGTTGTAACATCACAAACAACATGAGTTTCAGCCAGAGCATACATGTTAAGGCTTTCACACAGCAGAAATAAACATGACAACAGCCACTATAGTTTGAATTAGATAATAAGCACACGATTACGATTGGATGCTTATATGTGATTTTCTAGAGATGAATGTGTACATCTACGCTAATTTGTGCAGTGATATAAAAGGCTATAAATACCATATTTTAACAACAGTAAACGACCAAATTCCACATGTGATCGCAAAAGGAAGTTATTACAAAAACTCGATGGTGGTTTGAAGTGAGTTCTGAGTAAAAGTGTACTATTAATCTCATAAATTGTCTTATGAAGCATGATGCTAATATTACCTCTAATGCACCTGCAGAACAGGTCTAATTCTTCTTCATAATGCATTTTGTCATAATACTTCATGTAAGGTCGCAAGAAAATGTTTTGTTGTATTTATTTAGAAATACTTTTGATAATAGTTGGGTAAATGTATACTGGGATTGAAGCGATGTGGCTTGGTAAAAGTTTTATTGCCAGTATAAAGGCTGATAATGGCTGAATAAAACCAAAAGAATAATAAGGATTTTGTGTCATACCTGGCGGAAGTGTGAAAGGTTCTGTTTCCTTAAACTAGTTTGGTTTGTCATGCATTTCTTTATTTTAACACATTTACAGGTAAATCCTAGTATTTTAAATTTGGGTAACACTTTATTTAGATAGTCCACTTTAGACATTCTACTAAAAGTAAGTAAATTTGCAACTACATGTCAACTAGCAGTCATTAGAGTATTAGTAGACTGTCTGCTTAATATCTTCTAACACTTTATTTTGATGGGTCCACTACATACAACATACTGACTATCAGAAACTTTGCAAGTATGTCAACTTATTCTACTAACCCTAAACCTACCCTACTGAGAGTTAGTAGACATGTTAGTAGACAAAATTAATGAGAATTAGTTGATATGTAGTTGACATGTAGTTACAAAGTTACTTAAAATAAAGTGTAACCTAAATTTGTGATTAATCATGAGTAATCACAGTCCATGACTGTGATTAATGCAATTAAATTTTTTAAGTGATTGACATAAATTAGAATGCCGTGAAAAAGTTCATTTTTTTCTTGTGTTATTTAAAAAAGTGAAACTTTAATATATTTTAGATTCATTGCATGTAAAGTAAACATTTCAGAAGTTTTTTTTGTTTTAATTTTTATGATTAGAACTTACAGCTCATTAAAGTCAAAAATCAGTATCTCAAAATATTAGAATATTTACATTTGAGTTTCAATTAATGACCATCCCTACAATATCTCTTGTTCTTTGAAACCACATTAATGGGGAAGACTGCTGACTTGGCAATGATCCAGAGGACGAACATTGATGCCCTCCACAAAGATGGTCAGTCGCAGAGGGTAATTACTGAAAGGTGTGGCTGTTTACAGAGTGCTGTATCAAAGCATATTAAATGCAAAGTTGACTGTAAGGAAGAATTTGGGTAGGGAAAGGTGCACAAGCAACAGGGATGACTGCAAGCTTGAGAATACTGTCAAACAAAGCTGATTCAAACACTTGTGAGAGCTTCACAAGGAGTGGACTGAAGCTGGAGTCAGTGCATCAAGAGTCACCACACTCAGACGTCTTCAGGAAAAGGGCTACCAAGCCACTTCTGAACCAGAAACATTGTCAGAAGTGACTTACCTAGGCTGTGGAGAAAAAGAACTGGACTGTTGCTCAGTGCTCCAAATTCCTCTTTTCAGATGAAAGTAAATTTTGCATTTAATTTGGAAATCAAGGTCCCAGAGTCTGGAGGAAGAGTGGAGAGGCACATAATCCATGTTGCTTGAAGTCCAGTGTGAAGTTTCCACAGTCAGTGATGATTTGGGGTGCCATGTCATCTGCTGGTGTTGGTCCACTGTGTTTTCTGAAGTCCATAGTCAATGCAGCAATCTACCAGGAAATTTTAGAGCACTTCATGCTTCCTTCTGCTGACAAGCTTTATGGAGATGCTGATTTCATTTTCCAGCAGGACTTGGCACCTCCCCACACTGCCAAAGGTACCAAAAGCTGGTTCAATGACCATGGTGTTACTGTCCTTGATTGGCCAGCAAACTCGCCAATCTATGGGGTATTATCAAGAGGAAGATGAGAGACACCAGACCCAACAATACAGATGACCTGAAGACCGCTATCAAAGCAACCTGGGCTTCCATACCACCTCAGCAGTGCCACAAACTGATCACCTCCATGCCACGCCAAATTGAGCCAGTAATTAAAGCAAAAGGAGCCCCGCACGCCACTGAATATATATATATATATATATATATATATATATATATATATATATATATATATATATATATATATAGAGAGAGAGAGAGAGAGAGAGAGAGAGAGAGAGAGATGGTTGGATACTTTTGTTCATTTGAATGTGTCCTTGCTGAACATTTATTTATTTATTCATTTATTTTAGAAATTACTTGTGTTCAGCCAGGACACATTAAAATTATTAAAAGTGACATTAAAAACATTTATAATGTTATAAAATATTTATATTTCACATAAATGCTGTTCTTGTGAACTTTCTACTCATCAAAGAATCCAAAAAAAAAAAAAAAAAAAGTATCACAAAAGTATTTATTGGACGACTGTTTTCAACATCTCTAGTCATATTAAGAAATATTTCTTGAGCATCAAATCAGAATGATTTCTGAAGGATCATGTGATACTGAAGAGTTTCTCTTTCTTTCTTTCTTTCTTTCTTTCTTTCTTTCTTTCTTTCTTTCTTTCTTTCTTTCTTTCTTTCTTTCTTTCTTTCTGTCTTTCTTTCTTTCTTTCTTTCTTTCGTCTTGATAAGTATCACACAAGGGCGAGTTGTAACTTATTTAGATTTAAGTAAAAAAAAATTGATGATACTCATTAATTATAATTTTGTTTGGCCAAATATATGTACAACATGCCCATTATTGTTTGTTCAGCATGTATTAAATGATCTGTATCTTTTCCCTGGGCAAAAATGGGTGGAAAATGTTCAAAATCATTTTTTCTAGTATACTGAAAATGATTTTCCCTGAGAATATTTCACTGATTTAAAACTGTGACAACTAGCCCCAGTCTACTACAACAGCATTGCCAGCAATAGCATTTTTTATTGCTTTTTTTAAAAGTAATTTTTTATGAATGCTGGTAGTATTCACTTGACATATGTGACTAAACGCTACAGGGATAATGTGACATACTCTAAAACACATTAAACTGTAGGATAATATATTACATGTATGTTTATGCCTCGACTCTGCATATCATCAGTGCATGGTTTTCGTGGTCGACATGCTGCACTTCCCTAATGAACGGCACATGGACATTGTGCGGTGGAGTGTCACCTCATCCTCACCTCCACAAAATTGTGTGCTTAACTTCACACCTTTAATATTGCTCTGTGCTCATCACATATCTGTAAATCACAGCGGTGTGACATGCATATGCTGCCACGGGACATGGAGATGTGTAAAACGTGACAGGGGTCAATGAATCCTTCGTGCTCCATAAATTACTTTTGCTACAGAATGTGCGTTTAATCACAGTCTCCTAAACATGACGGAGCAAGCCGGCCTGACCTTCCGATGATTAAAATGCAAATGACCTGTTGCTGTTCACACACGTTGATTCGATCTGACATCGCTTCCCCGTCACGACCCCCAACCCCCCATTTTTAACTTCACTTCACCCCTTCAGTTGCTGACAGCACGAGAGGCATGTCACTTGATGACAGGTTTGATGCTATTTTCATTTTTTTATTTTTTAAATCCCTTTGACCGAGAAAACACGGATGCGGATAGACGCGGGCGTCACAGGGTCTTAGATACCTCACTTCACAACCTGGTTTTGTCTGTAAACAACATGACAACTGCTGTCACACTTCACGTCCTAGGTTTACTGTCAAGATATTACTGTGAAAAA
Source organism: Acrossocheilus fasciatus (assembly GCA_036784905.1). Classification (NCBI taxonomy): domain Eukaryota; kingdom Metazoa; phylum Chordata; class Actinopteri; order Cypriniformes; family Cyprinidae; genus Acrossocheilus; species Acrossocheilus fasciatus. The sequence continues at coordinate 4,081,541 of CM071961.1, forward strand.
AGTTGGTGTCATATAAAAAGTTAATTTGGTATCGGTTTGTTTATTATCATTGTGCGGTTTTTACTTATTGTGTCTGCTAAGGTAAGTGTAACTGTTATGATTAGAACAAACCTCCAACCCTACTCCATAAATTACAGTCTTAACTCATTAATAATACTTCAGATCAGGGCTGCACAATTTGGGGGGGAAATGCAATTGCAATTTTTATGATAAAAATAGATTTAAAATGTATTTTTTAGCTTAATGTTTGGTGTGCATGATTGTAGGTTTGCCAAAAACTGACCAAAAATCTCATGTGTAAATACATATATACACACACATATACAGTATCTCACAGAAGTGAGTACACCCCTCACATTTTTGTAAATATTTTATTATATCTTTTCATGTGACAAGACTGAAGAAATGACAGTTTGCTACAATGTAAAGTAGTGAGTGTACAGCTTGTATAACAGTGTAAATTTGCTGTCCCCTCAAAATAACTCAACTCACAGCCATTAATGTCTAAACCGCTGACCACAAAAGTGACTACACCCCTAAGTGAAAATGTCCAAATTGGGCCCAAAGTGTCAATATTTTGTATGGCCACCATTAGTTTCCAGCACTGCCTATATATATATATATATATATATATATATATATATATATATATATATATATATATATATATATATATATATATATATATATATATATATATATATATATATATATATATGAATGAATGAATGAATGAATGAGTACATATATATTATTATTGTAATGTCACTCTAAAATACAAACAAAATCAACTATTTAAGAGAAGACAATAAGATAAATAATACAATTTTAACAATTTTAATATATATATTAACCTCCAGGGGCCTGTACCATGAAGCCGGATTGGCTGGCTAGCCAGGTAAGTTTCAGTTTAGCTTGTGCCAACTCTGGGTTTTAGGTATCATGAAAGTAGCTTGGCTTTTAACTGCGTTCATTGCCATAGTAACTTACACTCCACAGCTAACCTGCTCCGGGGCAGGCTATGTTCTGAGTTAGAGACCTCAAACGGAAATTGGACCAATCAGATGTGAGCAAACTGACACATGTCTGACACAAAAAAAGTCACTCCCCCAGTTTATCTTGCTCCAAATTAAAGGTCACTAGTACTAAAACAAAATGGTCTGGCTTTAATGATAATTACATTATTTTATATGATTTATTTAATTATATGATTTATATTATTATTAATCCATTACACACAAGCAATTTTAGTTTAACAGTTATTATAAATCATTTATTTTAAATGAATGTTAATAGATCAGATTGTATATAATATAAATAAGTTGAAAGATAACGCTTTAAAAATGACTGTGACCTTACATGTTCGAGTCTCTATCGCTGTATATTTCCAACAATATAAACTAGCTTAAGTTTCACTTGTGACTGCACTGATAAAGCAAGATAATTTATTTTATTTGTCCTCTTTCATGAACAAGTACTTTTTCATTGTAAATGCATTTAAATTAATCATATTCTTCAATCTCTTAACCTTTAACTTTTAACCAAGACTTGTGATTGGCTGTTCGCCACTGATGTCACACATTCATGTGCACGTGCTCCATAAACTCAGGATCAAAGCCTGAGTAAACAAATAATAATAATAATAATAATAATAATAATAATAATAATAATAATAATAATAATAGAACAATATAAGAAATATTACTATTGTTATATTCCACTGTAAAAAATAAATAAATAAATATCATAAGATGTGTTTTTACGTCTATGTCCATATGTCAAAAATAATAATAATAATAATAATAATAATAATAATAATAATAATATTTTACAGCACAAATATAAAATTGCAATAATACTGTCAAGGTGTGGTGCAGAAGAAATGCACAAATACGAAGAAAATAATGATTTAATAATCTTTAATAATCCACATAAGGGTAATCCATACCAGGTAGACAGGATTCACACACCCAGCTAACGGAGACGAGACCGGACAAAGAAGCACTGAACTGAATACAACTTATATGGTGAACATAAATGAGGATAATGACTAGACACACCTGAACATAATGACACAATCAAGGGGAGACAGAAACTAGGTCAAGACACACGAGGGAGGAAATGAAAACCAACACACACAAAAGTCCATGAAGCGTTACATTTCGCCCCCCACCCCCTCCCAGAAGGCGCGACCCCGCACTGTGGAGAAGGGAAGAGAAAGCAGAGGGATGGCGAAAAGTTGGCACAAACAGGCTGGAGGTGGGTGAGGTGGTGGTCGGATGACCGGCAGGACGAACCACAGAGTCCAAGGTGGTGATGATAGAGGAAGTATCCAAGGAGAAGACAGGAGGAGCCAAGGTGACGACAGAAGGGAATTGGAGCAGGAGGAGGAGCCAGGTGGGACCCAGGCCACAGCCATGATGGCGGCCCATGGTGGAGCCGACGGAGGGAGGAGCCATGGTGGAGGAAGGGCTTACGACTCCAGGGGCTGACCAAAGGCAGCGGTGGAGCAGGTGGTGGTGCAGCCCGCGGTGGAGATGGAGAGCCGATGAGCCAGGGCAACACAGAGGATCCGGAGGGCCAAGGCGGAGCAGAAAGCCCCGGCGACCAAGGTGGAAGCGGGGATCCGGAAGGCCACGGTGGAGTCGGAGCGACTGAGGACCAAGGTGGAATGGGAGGGAAAGAGGAGACTGACAGAGCCGGAGGGACAAGCTGTAGCCGGAGGAGTGGAGTCCCGAGGCGGCAGATGGTCGACAACAGACCAAGGCGGAGCCGGAAGGATGAAGGAGCCCGGCAGAGCTGGTGTACTGATTTGCCACGGTGGAGAGGAGAGAGCTAGGAGCCATGGTGGAGCCGCTGGGTCGAAAGGCCGAGGCGGAGTCCGGGACTCAGAGGCTGGAGGCGGAGACAAGGGATCCTCTAGCCACGACGGCATTGGAAACAGGCAGACCCGAGGCGAATACAGCGCACAGATGCTCGGCTGAGGGTGAGCAGAGGGGCTGACAGGAGCCAGCGTTGGTGGAGCTGAAGCAGCAGGGATGGCAGGAAGAGCCAAGAGAGAGAGGGAGGGAGGGAGGGAGGGTGTGTGGGTGGGAAATCCAGACAGGTAGAGGGTTCAGGGATGGTGTATGCTGCCCACACACACCACATCGCGACTCCCAACACTGGGAGCACGGCAGACAGGGGAACGACATTTGTGGTAATTTCTGAATAGGTAGACAGTTCAGGACAGACAGAGTTCAGATGAAGACGGGAGAAGAGGATATATCTATATCTATATCTATATCTATATCTATATCTATATGTTATATATATATATATATATATATATATATATATAGGATATATAACAGTCCACTGTGCGTTGCTCACCCTCAGTGGGCAGAGCTTCCTTCCGCGCTCTCGCTGTCCATGACACACTCAGTGGCAAGCTCTGTAGCTGGCTCTCGCACCTGGTCTGACGTCACAGGCTCAGGCTCCGGGGCGATCGTCAGCTCTGTCGCTCTCTCAGGCAATGGCTCGTCGGTGGCGGCAGGCTCAGGCTCAGGCTCCGCGTAGCGGGGCGTTGGTTGCCTGGGCTCTGGGTCAGAAGTGGGGCTGGTGTCGTCGTCTGCAATGTCCACAGTGGGTAGCGATTTACAGGACACCAGCACCCACTCGATGAAGGCGACAAGGCTCTCGCAGAGGCAGCTGTCCAGGTAGTGTGTGTAGATCCCCAGAAACACAAAGTCCTTGGTGTGGTCCTTGAGAGAGTGATCCCCCTGCTCCAGCAGGAGGACGAGGATGGCTGGGTCATTCATAACAAAAAGGGAAAAACTTTCAAAAACAAAAAAACAAACACGGGGAAAAACGCCACTATACTTTATAGGGTCTGGTCTTCTGTCACGTTGTGGTGCAGGAGAAACGTATGAATATGAAGAGAATAACGATAAACAGTCTTTAATAATCCACATAAGGTTAATCCATACCAGTCAAGACACACGAGGGAGGAAATGAAAACCAACACACAAAAGTCCATGAAGTGTTACAACTACTATTGGCATACATGGCTGTCTTAATTCATTTTCCATAAAGCTTTTCTTTTGTTGACAACTGTAGATTTATAAGCAAGTCCATATTACAAGTTTGTGAAGATACTTGGTGCATGTTGTGTTCCCACCTGCACATTATAAGCACCCAAAATGTGGAACAACATTTAATGTGAACTGAGCCACTGAAACACTGAAAACACTGGATCATGAGCTGCTCATATGTAAATAAACACAGAGCCACACTTCGCTATGAAGCACAATTAAATTAAATTTAGATTTTTTATTTTATTTCGATTAATTGTTCTTATAGCTCTACCTCAAATCATGCACATCCATTGATTAGAGATGCTCAACTTTTCTAATCAAACAGAACTATATAAATGATGTATGAGGATAAATAAAAACAATTAAGTTTGTTAAGAATAATAAATCATAATTAGTGACCAATAAAAGTTTGTTTTTCATATTGGAAGTCCACTGAAATAGGAAAATGGTGTTTGGACTTACTGAAAAAGGATGAGTGCGATTCGCTGCCAGGTCAGGCCTTGGCTAGGTAAGCTTTTAACATTCCTAAGTGCTTTAAATGAAACATTAGTCTAAACAGTAGAATGTGAGAGATGTTTTATGGCAGACATCGTTGACCCGAGGCCATGGCGGTTACAGAACACAACAATAAGCGTTAGATGTTCTTCTTTCAGTAGCACTCAGTCTTAATCTGTGGCACGGATAAACAGACAGGTGTAAGGGTAAGTACTTACATTTCAAGGGAAACTTTGGAATGACCTTTCTAAATCGACTGGTGTATTTGCTATTTTTCCGTGAGACAACCTGAACTGTATGAACTCTTTAGACTTTAAACATGCATGTGCGCATTCATGTAACTTTTTAAACATGTTCAATCAATTTTTTTGTACAGTTATAAAGCTGTGAGAGGAGATCATGTAAGACGACCCTTCATTATGTTACTGCAGCTTTACAGTAATTCTGAGTAAAAGACACTTCAAAATGAGGAATGATCAGATACTCCTTTACTGACCTAAACAAACCACTTCTGTCAAGAATCTGCAAGAATACACTGAGTTCAAGAAATGAAGAGAAAGAAATTGTGGTGATTTTTGAGATTAAAAATGAAACGTGGTCATTTAACATGTCTAGAACCAATATACCTCAAATCATGCAACTATACTAAAAACCACTCTGAAAATCTTACAAAAAAATTATAACAATTATATTGTTATGTTCAACTTAACACATGTATGAGCACAGGCAAAAAAAGAAGAAAAAAAAAAGAAGTAAAAACCTGGTCTATACGTATATGATTATTAGCAGATATTAATTGAAAAATATCTGAGCGAAAATCAATACCGCCTGCTGTTTCGCTGCTTAGATTTTTTATCAATCCCAGTGACAAATAATGAATGTGTTTTTAAATCACATCAAAGGACTCAGTTAAGAAAGCAGAGGGAGATTTCATAGATTTGCGAAATGCTTGTATAATGAACTGGTTATTTTGCAAGCTCATACTGTTTTGCATTCGAGGTTGTCTGAGCAGATTTGACTATAAGCACAAAGTGTGAAATTGGAATACAAAATTATCAAGACATCCTCGCTCGCTCTTACGGCCACGTAGAACAGTCGGAGTGGAGGCAGTTGTCATGGTGATTAATGTAGCAGCAGGAAAGTTAACCTGCAGAAGAGAAGCATGCGGGGGGATTTCTGAAAGCATTTCAATCTTTGACGTAAACTAATAGAGGCTCGCTCTCGCCTCGGGTGCTGAAAACACATGCTCATAGACCACTAGCCATAGCGGCTTTCAGAGGCCAATATCTCGATAGGTGTCTGGATGAAATCCATTGAGTTCACTTGATAAGAGCACATTTGCATCAGGTGCAAGAACACAACCTACAAGGTACATAAAATGACTTTTTCAGACCTGCTGCTATGACTCGGATTCAGGAAGTACAACTTTGCATTCCAGTTACTGTTACTGTATGGTAATAACTGAGTACATAGGTTATAACTGAGTAATAATAATGAGCTACTTGTAATTAATACCTAATTATGTTACTTGTAATTCCACTGTTAATGGAAGTGCTTGCTTAGGCAGGAATCTTTATTACCATTGCTGATATACTTACATGAACATAAATTATACTCAAATTTTGTCCGGTGGATGATGATAACTGCACAGCAAAATATTAAAATAATAGTTCATCCCAAAAAAAAAATAAAAAAAATAAATAAATATCTTAAAGAGGCTCAGGCCATCCAAGATGTAGCTGACTTTGTTTCTTAATTGGAATTCATCACTTTCTCATCAATGGAGTGAATGAGTGCCGTCAAAATGAGAATCCAAACAGCTGATCAAACCATCACAATAATCCACAATATGACTCCATTATCCATAATAACGTTTCCTCCAGCGAAAAAGTCCCTCCGTTGTTGTTGTCTTACATCAGGATATTTGTTTAGAACCCTATGGACAATTTTTGCATGAAAACTGTGCTTGACCTGTGCATATTTCTCTCCTGATTCAGATGAGACCATTTTTTCACTGGAGAAAGCAATATTATTGATAGAGGACTCATATTTCAGTAGGAAGCAACAATTTGATTATTACTAACATGCAGGTTTCGCTTAAGATGTTAATTGATAGACTGGAGTCATGTGGATCACTTGTGGATAGTGCTGGTTAGTCTAGATTACTCATTTCATGTAATGTATTCTGACTACTTTTGGATTACTTTTAGAGTAATTTGACCTAACTATTATTTAATCAGAAAACATATGCATATGTGTTGTTAAATTATTGAATTATTAACTTTAAATCCCAGGGAGACTTGTAATCCATCAAAAGTAACTGATTATTAGCATGAATTATGAAGTAATGTAATGCTAAGTTTCTCCAAATCTGTTCCCATGAACAGACAAACTCTTTTTGCAATGAGCTCTGCATAGGCAAAATATAAAAAATAATATCAAATTCATAATATAGTAATTAGTTATATAGGAACATATATTATTTGTAGGTTAAAATTGTCAAGAAAGAAAGAAAGAAAGAAAAGGTAAAAGAGTCACCAAATCACTGTATTTATTAAATATGTAAGCGTGTCTTGTTCTGTACAAAGGCAACGTGTTGTACATTATGTCACTTCACCACAGCTGCATAATGATTGCTGTTATGAATAACAAAGTGAGTAGTAATGCATTTCATCTCCAGAAGAAAAACATTTTGGTTTACTGCTAAAGATTATGGGGGTTCAATAAAGAACGTGGAAGATGAAGATAAACATAATATTAAGGATCATTAAAGAGGAGCATGTGTTCATTTCCCCTTGCACAGACTGACCCATCAACTCTAAGCTTAAAGTGCTAAATAACAGCCTGGCTCTTGATGTGTAATCACTAGTGTATACTCCCATTTATGCCCGTGACTCATGCTAACAATCATGGGAGTTGCTTTAATTACTGTTTACATTGAGACAGTCCCTTTCTTATATTATGACTCACTCTGTGTGTGAATCCTATATACCCACATACATCTGAGTAATGAGACAATGACTTGTTTTACTGTAGTGGACAGATTGTTTTACACTGGGGGGAAAATGCAATTTTAACAACAATGAATGTAAAAATATTAAAACAAGCTGTACAACTTTACCAGCTGTAAAAATTGATACATAACTGTACATATATATATATATATATATATATATATATATATATATATATATATATATATATATATATATATATATATATAAATTAGACATTTATTCATGCCTTTGACTTATAAGGGCCTCAGTATGTGGCTGCCAGGGTGTTCTGCGTGGTTGACAAGGCATGGATAAATGGTTGCTAGGGTGTAGCAAAACATCTTCTTAGGAGTGGTGTTATGGGTAGTTTCTAGGGTTACTACAAGTGAAAAACATAAAATTTTACTTTTATAGAAAAAAAATACATTTTTAAAGTAAAAAGTACAGCATGTTTTTTGTGCATCATGTGATCATTGTCATATTGAAATATCAAAAAAAAAATGCTGTAATGTTTTACTGTAAAGTTCTTTAAACCGTATAGCTGCCGGTCTTTACTGCATTTTTTAATATAACATAGTTATGGATAATATTGATAACTAATATTATATTCTATATATAATTTTAATAAGTATAAATACTAAGCCATTTTTATTGCATATTTGTACTATCTTAGCCCACAAGGTTAAAGTTAACCCCAGAAGTCAGTTTCACTAGAACGGTGACCAAAGCTTGCTCTCAGCAGTCATGTGACATGGTCAATTTGAGTGATGTCACAATAGAGAGGGCAATTGGCTCTTTACCATCAACAACTGCTGTTCTTCAAACAGCAAACAACAAATCTGAGTAAATCTCATGTTTGCCTAAGACTGGAGTGAAATGAGCTCTTTGAGGGCTGCGTCTCAATGTTCAAAAGAGCCATTAAGCCTTTCTCGGGTGTTATGATGGAAATTAATCTGTGTTGAAAGGAAGACTATGTGGCTCTTGCTTTCTTTATGAAAATACCAACATAAAAAAGTGTTTGTGGCGTACTCTCAGATCTCTCCTCACCCTCAATCCATTTCCCTTTTAATGCATTTTAGTGTTCATAAGCACTAACTGCTAGATGCTAATTGGGTAAGTATCCGCTTTGAAAACAAATAGCTCTATTTTTAATGAACGGACAGGATGCAGACAAACCCGAGCATGATGATGATACACAATGAAGGATGATCATCATAAATGACATGTCTACTGTGGACTTATTGACCTTTTATTTCTCTTGTTCTGCGGCAATCAAATCCAGAAAACTGCTGGATACGACAAGATTTTGTGAAGAAAATGAGAGTTGTGCTTGCCTGTGCAAAACTCTTCCATGATGCTTGGATGTTGCTGTGCATTTGCCAAGGTGTTCAGTGTTTTTGAGCACATTTATATGCTGTTATGAAGGTTTAACATGTTACTATGTGGTTGCTATAAAATTCAGAGTGCATTTTTAGAATATTTCCATGCTGTTACTGAGGTGTTCTTAGCATGTTGCTATGCAGTTGCTAAGGTGTTCAGTACAGTGGCTGAGAGAGCTTAACACACTGCAACTGACAAAAACCCATGCTAAGTGAAAAAAAAAAGAAAAGAAAAGAAAACACCAGCAAATTAAGAAACATCTTCATTAGTTTGACAACACCTGCTGAAAATACCCAAAATGCAACCAAATATTGAAACACTCTGCAAATACTCCAGCACAAACAAATAAAGAAACACAAAACATGCTGCAAATGCTCACAATGCAACCAAATACAAAAATGTGCTGAAATTACTCGATGCAATCAAACCAAAAGGTGCTGCAAACACTCACATTGCAAGCAAATAATAATAATAATAAAAAAGTGAAACATGCTGCTAATACTCACAATACAACCAAAAACAAAAATGTTCTGCAAATACTAAATGCAACCAAATACAGAAATGCACTGGAAATACTTGCAATGCAATCAAACCCAGAAAGGTGCTGCAAATACTCACATTGCAAACAAATACAGAAACACACTGCAAATACAATGCAAACATACATACAGTGCCATGAAAAGGTTTTTGCCCCCTTCCTGTTTTTTTTTTTTAATTTTTTGCATATTTGTCACACTTAAAAGATTCAGATCATCAAACAAATTTTAATATTACACAAAGATAATGCAAGTAAATACAAAATGCAGTTTTTAAATGATGATTTCATTTATTAAGGGAGAAAAGCTGTCCTAAACTACCTGGCCCTACGTGAAAAATTAATTGCCCCCTCCTGTTAAATCATGAGAGAACTGTGATTAACCACATTATTTTAGAAAGCTGAGTTAAATTTCACTAGCCAAACCCAAGCCTGATTACTGCCAGACCTGTTGAATCAAGAAATCATTTAAATAGAACCTGTCTGACAAAGTGAAGCATGTTTAAAGAGCAACACATCATGCCGCAATCTAAAGAAATTCAAGAACAGATGACAAACAAAATAGTTTACATGTATCAGTCTGGAAAGGGTTATAAAGGCATTTCTAAGGCTTTGGGACTCCAGCAAATCATGGTCAGAGCCATTATCGGTAACGCTTTATTTTGATGGTCCCTTTTGAACATTCTGTTGACACTAAGTAATGTTGCAACTACATGTCAACAAACTCTCATTAGAGTATTATTAGATTGTCTACTTCATATCTACTAACTTCTTATTGTGTTGGTCTCCCAACAGATATTCTACTGACTATAAGTAACTTTGCAAGAATGTGTCAACTTAATCAAACCCTAACCCTACCAGTCAACTAATACACTACTAACACTCTAATGAGAGTCAGTAGAAATGTAGGTGCAACATTACTTATAGTCAATAGAATGTGTTAAAGGGACCATCAAAATAAAGTGAGACCCCATTATCCACAAATGGAGAAAACTTGTAACAGTGGTGAACCTTCCCAGGAGTGGCCGGCCTAACAAAATTACTCCAAGAGTGCAATGACGACTCATCCAGGAGGTCATAAAAGAACATAGAACAACATCTAAAGAACTGCAGGCCTCACTTACATAAATTAATGTCAGTGTTCATGATTCAACAATAAGAAACAGACTGGGCAAAAACAGCATCCATGGGAGAGTTCCAAGGCAAAAGCCACTGTTGACCAAAAAGAACACAAAAGCAAAAATATCTTGATTATCCCCAAGACTTTTGGGTAAACATTCTGTGGACTGATGAGACAAAAGTTGAACTTTTTGGAAGGTGGGTGTCCTGTTACATCTGGCGTAAAACCAACACAGCATTTCATAAAAAGAACATCATACCAACAGTCAAACATGGTGGTGGTAGTGTGATGGTCTGAGGCTGCTTTGCAGCTGCAGGACCTGGATGACTTGCCATAATTGATGGAACCATGAATTCTGCACTCTATCAGAAAATCCTGAAGGAGAATGTCCGGCAGTCAGTTTGTGACCTCAAGCTCAAGCGCACTTGGGTTATGCAGCAGGACAATGATCACAAACACACCAGCAAATCCACCTCTGAATGGCTCAAGAAAAACTAAATTAAGGTTTTGGAGTGGCCAAGTCAAAGTCCAGACTTAAATCCAATTGAGATGCTGTGGCATGACCTTAAACAGTCCTTTCATGCTTGAAAACCCTCCAATGTGGCTGAATTAAAACAATTCTGCAAAGAAGAGTGGGCCAAAATTCCTCCACAGCGACGTGAAAGACTCATTGCCAGTTATCGCAAACGCTTGATTGCAGTTGTTGCTGCAAAGGGTGGCACAACCAGTTATTAGATTTAGGGACAATTGCTTTTTCACGCAGGGCCAGGCAGGTTTGGACAGCTTTTTTCCCTTAATAAAGTAAATCATTATTTCAAAACTGCACTTTGTATTTACTTACGTTATCTTTGTGTAATATTAAAATTTGTTTTGATGATCTGAATCATTCAAATGTGACAAATATGAAAAATAAAATAAAAACAACAGGAAGGGGGAAAAACCTTTTCACACCACTGTAGAAAAATATGCGTTGCAAATTCTCACAAAACAATCAAACACAGAAACACACTGCAAATATAACATAAACAAATTCAGAAAGGTGCTGCAAATTTCATAATGCAAATAAATAAAGAAAAGTGCTGCAAATACTTGATGCAAGCAAACACAGAAAGGTGCTGCAAATAGCAAAACGCGCTGCAAATACTCACCTCACAAACAAATAAAGAAACACGGAACATATTGCAAATACTCACAATGCGACCAAATACAGAAACATGCTGCAAATACTCAAACAAACAAATAAAGAAATGTTCTGCAAACACTCACAAAGCAAACAAATACAGAAATGTGCTATAAATACTCACAACACAACCATGTACAGAAATGTGCTGCAAAAAGTCACAACACAAACAAATATAGACATGCACGTCAAATACTCACAAAGCAAACAAATTCAGAAACAGTGCAAATACAATGCAAACAAATACAGACAAATACAGAAATACGCTGGAAATACTCACAACGAAAATAAATACAGAAACACGCTGCAATAATAACGCAAACAAATATGCACTGCAAATACTCACAAAGCAAACAAATAGAAAAAAATACAGAAATGCACTGCAAATACAACACAACTAATTACAAAAAAATGCAATGATGGTTTATCGTGTATGTCCACAGCACAGCAGTATGGGATGATATTTTCTAAAGTTTAATACTTGTATTTAAGAGTTTATACAAATGACTAACAGTATATGAACAATAGAAATAGCCATGCTTGCCTTTCCAGGTACCACTAATAATTATTCCATCTTCTAAACCAAGCTCCAGTGTCTTTCTTTGAATATTCTCCTACAACCCCATTGGCTTCAAACAGCTCACGGTTTCACACTCACCCCTCGCCCTCTGGCTACGACAGCCTTTGATGTTGTGACATTGCTTTTAATTTCAGCTCGCCTGACAATACTTTGCCTTCGGAATTTCTCAAGAAAGCACAATGCCCAAAATTCAGTAAGACTGCTGACTTTGCTCTGCATGCAAAGTTCAAGGTAGTTCAACGATGATATCTCATTAGTATTCGTAGGTGTTCATACATAAAGTCTGGTAGTAAAACACATGGATATTCTTTATGTTTAGCTAGACACTGATACATGCAATATTAACATTTTGCCAACATCTAAAATGTAAACTATGAAAGTGTTTAAAGGGATACCTCACCCAAATATTAACGTTCTCTGATTATTTACTCACCATCAATTCGATCCAAAGTAATTAGACACAATAATACATTTTGAAGAATTGTTTTGTCCATACAATGAAAATCAGTGGGGTCCAAAACATCACTAAACTTTTAGGGCCGATTTTACTAACAGCTTGCACCAGCGCAAACCGTCTTTTGGCGTTAAAATAGTACTGTTAGGTTTTACTAAAGACACACAGTGATAAATTAGTGCTTAAAAGGTGTGGACACAGTTATTTTTGTGCCTGATCTTATTGAATATGCATTTCTAGGAATTTCTATGGTGGCCCAGAGAGCTCAATGTGCTGAAACTTCAGAAAACACATGCAAATAGAAAAAGCACCAGCAAATCAAGAAAACGTCTTCATCAGTTTGACAGCAGGTGCTGCAAATGCTCACAATGCAAACAAATAAAGAATTTCATTTGCAGTGCGTTTCTTTATTTGGTTGTGTTGTGAGCATTTACAGCGAGTGTGTTGTCAAATTGATGAAGCTGTAGTTGTTTTCTTAATTTGTAGGGTTTTTTGTTTTGTTTTGTTGGGGTTTTTTTAGCTCTCTCGGCCACCATAAGTTTCCCTTTCAGATGCAAAATATATGGGAGGAGAGTATTCAAATGAATCACGCAATGTGTTTTACTAACGTTTGCGCTCGTCAGTACTGGCATTGGCACCATTATTTAATGCCCCCAAAAAGCATGTCTTAAACTATTTTGCGCTTGAAATGGATGCAATTTGTGGAGCCACCGCAGAGAACAGAGAGTGCGTGGTAGAAGGGAGAGGATTTTTCCACACGTATTAATTTATTTGGTTACACTTTATATTAGGTGGCCTTAACTACTATGTACTTACATCAAAAAATAAGTACAATGTACTTATTGTGTTCATATTGTATTGCAAAACACTTCTGCTGCTATTGAGGTGGGATACGGGTAAGGTTAGGGACAGGTTAAGTGGTATGGGTAGGTTTAAGGGTGGGTTAAGGTGTAAAGGATGAGTTGACAGTGTAATTATAAATGTAATTACAGAAATTAATTACAGATGTAAGTACATATAGGTATTTTAAAAAATATAAGTACAATGTAAAAACATGTATGTACACAGTAAGTGCATTGTATCAAATGATTAATTTAAATGTAAGTACACAGTAGTTAAGGCCACCTAATGTAAAGTGGGACCATTTATTTGGAAAGAACACATTATCCGAACATATCGTTTGCCAAGCCATGTTATTTTTAATTTGGTTCTGGAAATAAAAGACGACTTTGGACCCTCAACTAGGAGTCACGCAATACCAGGTCTATCAAAATTTCTTGCAACCCTTCATTTTTTGGCCTCCGGTTCTTTTCAACGTATTGTGACTTCTTTATTTCTTTATTCTTTATTTGCGACTACTCAAATTTGCGCTGCGCTTGGTATATTGCGTCAGTCGATATGTAAATGAGATGTTGAGTCTTGGAATTGCGCTCTCGCGCTAATTTGCCCTGTTTAGTAAAACTGGCCCTTGATGCATGGGGGGGGGAAACAATCTTCTTTTGTGTTCAACACAATAAAGTAATACAGAGTAAATAATGACATAATTTTGGGTGAACAATCCCTTTAAATTTCTATTCAAACACACACACACACACACACACACACACACACACACACACACACACACACACACACACTTTTTATACTTTACAAACTGTATTTTCTATCGCCCTACACCAACCTTACACCTAAACCTAACCCTTACAGGAAACTTTCTGCATTTTTACTTTCTCAAATTCTGTATGACTTATAAGCTTTTGTACCCAAGGGGACCTCAATTTAGGTCCCCACCGTGACACGAGTCCCCATGAGTCTGTGTGTATTCAGGTTTACGTCCCCACCAGGATATATAAACCTGTACACACACACACACACACACACAAAAAGTTACGTTTGAATACCTACGAATGCATGTTGTGAATTATGGTGGGCTGCAAGTGCACTAAATGTACATTAAGATAGGGCATGTGTCATATGATAGAGCAATTTATCTAGATTTGGTAATCCAGGATTAGGGGAACCCTGAGGGTAAACGTGGGAAAGCTCGCACACATACCGACTAATGCATCACATCAAACGTTTGGTTCTTTGAGTATGTTCCTCAACTGCACTGCTAATTTTATGGCTATTAAAGGCATATTAAACAATGCCGTACATAAATATAGATCATTTGACGCATTGATCTTGCCTTTTAAACATCATAAAGCATGGACTGAGATCCTTCAGTTAAATTTAATGATGGATTTGGGGGCACTTGACCTTTAAAGGATTGATGTCGCTGTGTGACTTTCCAAGGCTGCATATAATTGCTTCCACTTTAGGATCTGTCAGCTACACAGAATAATGAGCGACTTCAGTGCAGCTCAGTGTTGTAGCATCAACATCAGCATAGCACTGAGAAACATGGAAAACTACTGCTGTATTATCAGAGGCGTAGCCGTAATTGAGTTATGTAACGCAACAAGTTTCCCACGATTTTCACCTTTAGTGAACTGGCATGTTGTTAAACTTCCACAAAGTCCAAAGTCCACAATAAAAACAGAGTTATTTGAGTATTTCCATTTAAAGCTGGAAATAATATTAATAATAATAATAATATTCTAAATATACATTAAGATTCTGCACTATTTCTAGGTCACTGAACAAATAAATTGGGTTCTTTCAACATGTGAACTCGTGTGAACTTTGCACAGACGGTCATATTTACTACTTCCATTGAAACCAAGATGCTCTTTGGAACATTGTAAGATCATGCTGGATAACAATGATCAATGTTGGATATATCAAAGTGATGAATATTCATGTATTCATATAAATATTTGAGTTACACTACATATCAATCTTATTTTTTTAATTTAAAAAAAAGCTAAATTCCTAATTTACTGTATGTGTGTGCATATATATATAATTTTTTAAAATTAACATTAAATTAATTTTGATCCATTTATATTAAGGATTACAGATGGAATACATCTTCAACATGATGCTGAGAAGTAAACAGACGAGTAGCCATTTTTAAATGTTTAGAAAAGCCAACAAATCCTTGGCAAAATATTTCAGCGCTCCACCTGCCAGGATTCACCTCAGGCATGTTTCCCCCTTTAGCAATTCACAAAGGCGGCAATTTGCAATGTTTTTCTGTGGGAACACATTCGTCTATTTTGACAAGCCTGTGGAACATCCCCTCCAGTGGGTGTTGAGACCAACTTTTGCACAACATATAATGAGAGCGAGTGTTTCACCGCTAATGCAGGTAATTGTCATTCATCAGCATATCCTCCACTCTGGTGAGATCTCAAGTAGTTGTTACAAAAGAGTCATCTTTTAAAAGCACGTTGTGTTTATATTACATTAAAGACTTCATTTTTATATTTTCTGAAGAAGTGGTGCTTTCCATTACTGCTACAATTATGTGGCTGCAAGGTGCTCTGGGTGTTTTGCAGTTGCTAAACTGTTCTTAGTGATTCCTAACTGGTTCAATTATGTGAGAAGACTTTTATGTCTATTTTGGACTCGTGGCTCAGGTTCCTCTGGGATTTTCACTCATTTTATTATTGTAAGTCTGTTCATAAAAGCTCAGTTTGACATATCTTGTCTGTAACCCAAAGTTTGGTTATCATAGTTTAATACTTATAGTAGGTTTAGTTGTTTCGTTCAACTTTCCTAACCACCACTGAAAATATTGTAATATTGAACCATATTTTTTGGTTCACTAAAATGAACCACTAAAATCTAAAAGACTAATGAAATAAAGTGAAGCAAAACAACAAATCAAACTTCTCCGATAAGAATTTCTTATTATTCCAATAAAAAATACATTCATACAGAAATATAACAATTTTGCAAAACAATTTCAAATAAAATTCATATAAAGCAAAAAAACAAAAACAAAAACAAAAAAAAACAAATAAAAATCTTAGAAAAGTTTTTTTTTTTTTTTTTGTATTTTTCATCCTAACTTTTGTGTTTTTATTCTTTTGTACAAATACTCTTTAGACAAGAGGGATTCATGTGAGAAAAGATAAGTGATAGAAAGTGTTGGTTGAAGCAAGCAAATGGAAAACTTGATTAAGGCTCCATTACCACTCGACTAATATTGGCCACCGTTGGAAAGACTCAATGTTCTTCACCCACAAATCCCAGGCTGGTCTGATTTAATGGCAGCACAAGCTGCTTCAAGTTACTTTTCTCCCACTGAAACAATCCGTATCCACGTAGCTGCTCAACATGCAACAGTGTCAAACCTCCATCGCTCAAGAAACCAGAGCAATTATACTCTAATAATTCGAGCATATAACTATGTACAATAAATTTAATCAATCGTTTGGTCCCTGAAAACATTATAGTTTACATTTCAGATCGCAAATGAAATGCACACAGCCAGCCGAGAGGGCTTTCTCCATGAAGCGTTCGACCCCACGTCCGTAAATTTCCATTGTAAATGTTGAAAAGGGGGGTGATATATCTTTATCTTTCTGGATGGCTGTGCACTGTTTCCACAATACTGTCGCTGGACTAAAACAACGGCATCCAGACAGGTCAATATCGAACTGCCCGAGTCAGCAGTCTGTAGCAGGCAGGGCCTTCAGCAATTCATTACAGAGAGGCAGTACAAGGCAAGGCCTGTCTGACTGCAGCTTGTTAATTACAATAAATCTTTAGGCGTTTTTTCCTTTATTCTTGGTTACAGGGGACGGGGGGGTTGGCATTCCACAAACATTCAGCCTTGTGTTATACAAGGGCCTGTTTTCGCACTTTAAGAGCTTTTTGTCTCACGCACACCTCCACAGATAGAGATCTTGCATCTAAAGCGTATTCAAAACGTTCAGTAGATACCAAATCCATACTAAGTGCTTGCAGATCTAGAAATGCGAGGGCAAGTATAATAATGAAATCGCATGCTCAAGAATAATAATAATAATATATTACGTATCTACAAGGGCTTGGCTACAGTGGCCTCAGAAATAGGAAAGGTGCATGTTCAGGTGAAACAGAGCCTTAATAAAGCTTTTTCAATCACTTATACAAGACATTTTGTGACTCCCAGTGGGAAAGGTCACTTGCATAAGGCACCATTAAGGCCAACAGTGCATTAACAACAGGTAAAATGGAGATAGAAAGAGAGATTTTAGTCTTCAAGATGACAAAACGAGTCTTGTATGAAATGGTTGCTGATCGATAGGATTCTTCCCTCTAACAGAAAGAAAAGAGGGAATTTAGAATGAAGAATGATCAATGTGTTTATGTACAATATTGTAACATTTAACCCAATTGTATTTAGCTGCGCTTTATTGGAATCTATTAAAAAAAAAAAAAAAAAAAAGAAAAAAAAAAAAAAATACAAACCCCAATACCATGCAACACCTGTTTATGATAGTGAAGTTATAATTGTGTTACATCTCTAAGCACACAGCTTATACAACGGACTACAAATGAGCTTTTGTAGCCTGTCAAATAACAAGCTACCGAACACATTGCACATTTAGTAGCTGCACCGAACACCAAAAAAGCCACTTTCATTCAGGACCGAGTTTCCGCCCCCCCTTTAGATGGGGGCAGGGGGTGAAACCCTGGCCGCTACGCCCCCCAGAATCCCGGAGCCCGGGGGCGTCTGGCAGCAGTTCTCAGTCTCACGGCTTCACTCACGGTTCTCGCATACCGCATGGAAACAAAAACGGAACTTGTTCCCCGACACCATTCAGCCCACAGCGATACACTGGTACCCCCTCCCACCCTTCTTCGCACACGGGACATTCATCTGCTCACGTCAAACAGGCTTTCTTTCGGATTTGTTTTAAAGTACCAGTGTATAGTCCAGGAGTTGTCCCGAAACATCATGCACCATACAACACACCATTCATTCGCTCTTTTTTTTGCTTTTTTTTTTTTTTTTACTTTTTCATTTTTTTTTAAATAAATCATCCTCGGTTCTTCATACGTGATTTTGTCCCTTCCTTTTTCATTTCAACAACCAGTCAGTCCGGCCTTTATCCCGGGGCTCACGGAGGCACAGGATATGGTGCAAAATGGCATGCTTTGGCTGGAACACACTCCCCCCATTTCTTGCAGGGCCAGATCAACCAGGAAGCTGGTCAGGACACAACATATCCCCAGCGTGAAGCTGTGGCCTGCTCAAAGGTGCCTCTTCATGTGCAGGGCCAGGTGGTCCGACCTGGAGAAACACCTGGAGGAAGAAACAGCGAGAGGAAAGGTGAAAAACAAGGTCAGGCAGGGGCCACCAAAGCCGTAAAGTGTGATCAAACGTAGAGATCTGTGCATTGAGTCACTGATGAGGCCCCTAGTGGCCCTCAAGGTGAATTTGTCAAACAGGAATAGGTGTTATGAAAGCTAATGAAAAGGAAAGAGAGAATTAGCAGAGAAAATGAATAGTTTTGTATTTATAATGAGAAATCTGTGAAAATATGCAGATGAGATTTAAACTGGTTGTAAACTGTGTTAAAATTGGTTTAAAATTATAGACATAGTGCACCACACACCATATGGCATTTTTTGTTTTAGTAAAAGTGGAAGTTTATAGCAGTCACAGAATGACAGTATAGCTGTACAATTTCAAAATTTCTCTAGCAATATATTAATGAAAGTGTGTATACATATTTGTTTATATAATTGTTTTATAATTTTGTGGTGGGATGAATGAATGAATAAAATACTACATTTATTGATTTTAAAAATATATTTGGTAATGAATAATAAAGGTTTGTTGTTTTTAGGAAAATATTATAAAGTACACAAATAAAAATACAATTTTAATAAAATACAACAAAATACAAATAAAATGTTCTCAAGGTTATAATAACCTGAGCACCAGCTCCAAACCTTATCGTTAAGTCTCAAGCTGAGAATAGTAAACTTTTATTGCTATCTGAAAGTATTAAAAGTATTAAATTCTCCAAAGTTTGCAGAACTTTATGAATGCTGAATGTTCTGATTCTGCAAAAATAGAACTGCTGGCACAGATTCTGTGTGGGTATGGATATGAGGAAAGACTTGATCAAATGTTTTGTTTTAAAGGAGAACTATGAAATGTTTTGCATCCAGTAACCACAGAAACAAAACGCCAAAAAGGGAAGTTGAGCAAACAATGGTGTTCAAAGCGCAAAGCTCTAAGGGAGGGAAATGATTAACAGAGGAAGTGATGACAAACAGGAGAGGCGCGTTTGGTCATAAAATGCAGAGGATATCAATAAAGTATTGTGACAGTGTGACTATTGCGCTTTCAAGCATTTAATGCGATTAGGTAATTAAGCGATAAAATCCAAACATAATGGGGCGACTCCCATCGATGAACCGATAAAACGGAATCAATGCCGAATGCAGAATCCGTCGCGTTTCACTGACGCACGCATCAAAGCATCAGGCATGCGGCGAGAGAGAGAGAGAGACAGACGGGCTTTGATGACTGTCACAAGTAGAGATAGCGAGACAGAACTAAGCGTACCTGTCACAGTGACTGCATTTAAATGGCTTTGCACCGGTGTGCTTCCTGAAGTGTCGGGTTAGCTCGTCGCTCCTCGCAAAGCGCCACTCGCAGCCTTCCCATGAACACCTGTACGGCTTCTCACCTGTAAACAAAAACACAAACACCTTTCAGCCAGCAGGTTTCGACTGGGAAACGTTCACAAGTCTGAAAGGAATGCAGAACAGTGTGCTCAGTAATGCTCTCAAAAATGCATCTGTAAACAGGATGCATGTTTATGCATCAGGTCACGCAGTCTACGAGACGAGTCTTAACTTTAATAAGATCCCTCAAGCTCTCAAGGATTGCGGGAATGCACGGTATGCCAAAAGTCTGTCTCTATGCTGTGTGCGCATAAACAGCACACCGAACAATGCACGTCACACAGAGCTTGTTTTGAATGCCGGGGCCCTTTAAAAAAAGGGGCCACCCAGATCCCCATTCAAAAGCCTAGATCTTTCCCATGACGAAACCAAAACTGTTTTGGTAGAGCAGGTTGTTTTCACCCTGGCTGGCTTTCATTCCCTTCCCCCATCCGATCCCCCCTACTTCCTGGCCACGGCCACATTCCAAACAGATTAGGTCACCGTTTAGGCGTGCAGTCATGCGAGGCAAATATTCACAGAGTGACATTAGCCTTGCAGCTGAGGACTGCCTGTGTGAACTCAACTCCATTACACAACTTCGCAGGAGACGTGAAACCTCAGTGAAGCGCGCAAGGTTTCCGCTTTCTGTTTGATAGAGACAATGTGGACGTCACAGCGAACAGCAAAGGTTCTTACCTGTGTGAGTCCGCTGATGTGCTTTTAAGTGAGAACTCTTCGTGTAAACCTTCCGGCAGCCGTTGAAGTGACACCTGTGCACTCTCCTCCTGCCGTCCGGAGAGGCATCCCCTCCTGCGGAAGCCTTATCCGAGGCCTTCCCCAGTCCGTTTTGCCGGACCTTCACCGGCACATGCAAGTCAGTCTGTGTGGAGCCCCACACCTGCGGGACGCCGGGCTCCTGGGGCGTCTCTGGCGAGGACGGAGGCGTGCTGATGATAGAGGAACTCAAGTGATGCGCTGACTCCGTCAGAACCGAGCCCAGCGGGTTGGAGGTAAAGATGTGAGTGGGCGAGAGCTCCTCTGAACTGTCAGACGCCTCGCTGCTGGCATCCGAATTCATGCTGTTGGTTTCTAATATTTGGCAGTCCTGATTGTCGTCCTCCTTGACGCTGGGGAGGTTGCCGTTCCCATCTCCCTTATCTCCACAAGCCAAGATGAGCTTGCTCCAAAGATCCTCCTGGCCCTCAAACTTGAGGTCAGACGCAGAGACGTACGGCTCGCTCTGCAAATATCTCTCCAGCTCCAAACAGGTCTGATTCAAAATAGAAAGCACAATGTTAGAATGCGCATGACCGATTCAATGAGTTTCCTCTAACTTTCACACATGACTGCCAAGGGTTAGTTTGGGTTAGCCACACTCTGCACTTCAACACATTTTCTGCTGAAATATGTGAAACTATGTCATGCTGAAACATTACAGAGTATGTAAGAGCAATAAAATCAGTATTTTAGGTATAAATATGGCTTTGAGAGCTGTATACTGTCTTTCTGGAACAGTTATCCCCTAGTGAGTCATGCAGACATTTCAGAGTCCTTTTAAGGAAGCCACATAACTTCCTTGGTCGAGTTTCCTCATTCAAACAGCCTGACGTCCCCTCATTTTAAACCGATTTTAACGCGTATTAAGTGTGAACGTACTACATTTGAGTGAAAAGGTGGTTAGGTAAACACTTCAAACTGTGTTTTTCCGCTCAATGTGAGCATTTAGTCGTGCGGTTTAGCTCTGCATATCCTCGATAACCCCGATGGTGTTTACCGCGCAGAATATGGCCTGAATAATCTCAAGTTACTGATTCTACAGACTCTCCATCAGGTAAAATGTTTGTTCCTGAAAGCGATAGTTCAGACTTCTGTCATTATTCCAGTTCCATAGAATGTAAAGCAGACTGACAGTGTAAGTCACCATTCACTTGCGTTGTATGGAAAAAGATGCAATGTAAGTGAATGGTGACTGAGGCTGTCAGTCGCTAACATCCTGCCTAACATCTTTTTTTGTTTTGTTTTCCACGAAATAAATGGGCTTGAAACAGCATAATGGTGAGGAAATGACGACAGATTTTTATTTTGGCTGAAATATCCCTTTATCAGACTATGCTGGGAAAAATTAAGCAACTAGATGCAAACGCATGCTTAAATGCCAAGAGATACATTCATATGGCACCGTGCCAGAATCCCAAAAAGCCTGAGGGAAACTACCTGGATCAATTTCAGCAGAAACATTCATACTATCGTGCCAAGAATACAACTGCAACAGTTCAATCACAAGAATATCAGTATCAAGCAGCAGAACCTGCTATGACAGTTAATAAGCACCTCCTATAAACCCCGTTATGTGACAGAACATGTGCTGCAGACTGTCAAATCAACCAGTCTATGTTCCAGTAGGAAAGGCAAAAGAAACACAATTATTGTCCTCACTATATTGTGCTTTTTACGGTTTGCAACGCAATACAGATCTGACTCGCCAGTCGCGACTCTTTAAAAACTAAAAAAAAAAAAAAAAGATACTCTGTATGCCCAAACAAGTTTGTTTGATAATGTAGACATACAGACACGTTCTATATAAGCAGACTGACAGCATTTACCGCGCGACCATGTAACCGAATCAAATATGTCATTTAGAATGTTACACTGTTTCATTCAGCGCAGCGTTTAGCGGATTGTAAATAACTCTCCGTTTCCAGTTTAAAGAGAGCGAAGTCGAACCACAAGCTCTCCGTTCGCCAATCATAACGGAAGTTTTCTCCAATTCAAATTTCAAATTGTTACCTGTTGCCAGTATTCTTCAAGCGATGGCAATGCAGAGAAATAGCCAGTGTCATGAACGATCTGAAGTTCCTGAAATATGCTGCACATTGGTAGAACATCCATTGCAATCCCAAGTATCAGGCAATAAAAGACAGAAAAAAAAAAATATATATATATGTCTTGATGAATCAAAGATAAAGTGTGACAAGCAAGCGTCCTCTTCGTGCAACAGCAACGCAGTGCAGCCGTCGCTTTGCTCAGAGTCCGCTAGTCCGTCTGTTGAGATCACTCTGTATTTGCAAACACTGAACTCACGCAAAGCGCTGCGCTCTGTCAACTTCCCCTATTCAAACCTTGTAGCCTGCCTACTCCCTCGTGATAGCGTGACGTTCCCTCACAGTGAGTCCAATCAGATGCGAACAGGTTGCGCGGGCGCAAATGATATCACTTTAAGCCAATCGCAGCGAAGTGCGGAAATAAGTCCTGCCTCCTGGCGCTGTGATTGGTGTATTCAACTGAAAGGATGTGAGCGCTGATTGGACGATATTTTTAGAAGCGTATATAAAGGCCCTGAGCTCAAACCACTCATTTCTGTTTCTTGACGACGGACTGTCACACGCGTCTCGGTTTGGCCAGTGCGAGCGCTGTGTGCAATCGGTTGCTTCTCCTGGAGAACTTTAGTGTGTTGAAATACGTTCGTTTTCCGTTTTACTTGCTTTTAGCTCCCATGAGTAACTCCTACAAACAAAAGCAAGGCTTTGGAAAAGTTCCAAGCATTTTTCAAATACCACAAATAAAATACTTGTCCCTAATACTTAACAGATATCAGTGAAGCGAGAGTCTCATACTGCAATAAAATTGCCCCATCGGCCTTGTAAACATTGAAAAGAATCTCTGAACAGCACACAACTTTATTAAGCAATTGGAAAATGTAGCCAATAAGATAAGCTGTGTCTATGTCAGTCACCATGTTGGCTTACATGGTTTTTCTTCGTCTTCTTAAAAGTGAAAGGAACATTTATATTTGTCTTTGATGATTGATTAGTCAGATGTTTCTGGTGTCATGACAAACAATATATATATATATATATATATATATATATATATATATATATATATATATATATATATATATATATACATACTCTAATTAGAAACAATAGCAAAATTGAGTTGCAGTGTATTATTAACCATGAAAATATGTTAATTAATGTCTTTTAAATTGCATATCACATCATGGCCCTCTTCTGAGTGTGCCAGCCAAGCAGCTGCCTTTGAAATGAATAGGAATCCTAACAGATAGCTTTCTCCAGATGTTAAAGATTTCACTTTAAGGTTACATTTACTTGCACTCCATTCATAGTAAGAGGATATATTCAGAGTCTTCAAAAATCAAAGAAACAAACTTTTTCTCATAGAAATCATTGTAGCTGCAGATATTGGCCAGAGCACATTGTGCATGACTCAGACGTGAAGAACGTGGTCACTCTGGTAAATGAACGCAGCCTAGCGAGCACAGCACTGCCCAGTTGACTTGTGTCCACTCTTTAAATAGCCACTTGTTTGGGGTCTGTCTGGACTAAGCAAGAGGTGTACGATGAACCTAATCTGTCTGTTTGGTTACTCGAGCTGAATTTCTGATTTAGTAGGCCAAATCTGGCAATGGGTTCAAGTTTAAATGTACTTAACTGAGATAAACAGTGCTCAAAAAAAATCTGATATTTAGTACGGGATACACTTGAATCCAAATGTGAGGGCTACATTCTTAATGCAATAAAGATGTATTTCATACTGCACAGTAAAAAAAAAAAAAAAAAAAAAAAAAACCTGTGAAAAGCATTTGATAGCGCAGTATGCTACATTTTTGTCACATGAACTCATTTCCCAATTTTGTGTAAAATATATGGCATTACATTCAAATAATGAGTCAAGAGGGAGATAAATTGAGGCTGATATGTTCTCTGGTTCATTCATAATGGAAATGAATGGTGAAGTGGAGCATATTGCATTGTGGGATACAATATTCTGTGCAATGTACTCAAAAATGCACATTTTGTGAAATACAGTAGGTAATTATGTTATTTTATGCATACAGCTTGCATGCTGCACACTGAATACTCCTGAAGCAATAAAAGTAATAGTATGTGACATTTGTAGGGATTCATTCATTTTACCTGGTTTGAATAAAGTCACTTTTTACAGAGTGAATCCTTGGATTTCAGATATGGATGTGAAGTTCAGTGTAAAACAAATCAAAAAGAATAACTATCATGCACAGATTCTTGCTCAAAATGAACTGTGCATAGACAAACACACACACACACACACACATATATATATATATATATATATATACATACAGTATATACTGTATGGGTATAGTCCATGTTCAATGGATGGATAATTGTTTCAGATGACTGATTTGATTATTAATTAACTGAGTCTATCGTTTGTCTTCTTTAACACTAGTGATTCACGAAGTAATCACTTAATCTTCCGGAATGGCTCTGAAATTGAGAGATACCGTTTTTATCGCTTGCATAAGACATGCGGGTAAAGTTAATTTACACACCAATCCGGCCTCCCGGCCTCTGAATTCAGTAGAGATGTTACAAACAACATTTCCAGAACAGAGTGCCATTGTCCAGCGCCACAGTATAGTCTGGTGCTAACCTCTGGAGAACTGAGTCCCCATTGTGGCTCTCAGCTGGGGCCATATTTGTAACTCGTAGCATCTGATTCAGTCATATGGTGGTGTCTTTGGAGCTGCAGTGCCTGGCCATGATAGTCATTCGAAGGAATTTTTGAGTTGCTTGTCATAGGGGAAGTGGTGCAACTGTTAATCATTGGCAAAGGTCAGACATTCCGGACAATGGCTTTGTCCAGCCTGCTTTTGAATTGAAAGAGTGCCATTGAGGACAGTCTGTCACTCTGGACCTCAGCGTCTGTCCTTTTAAACCCATTGAAATTGAACTACAACAATGAGTTGCAGTTTAACAGTGTATCTTAATGTCACGCTTTACACCGCCTCGCGTTAAGCTGATCTGAGTGTTCGAGTTGTCATAACTGAGCGAGAGTGACCCGATACCCAATGCGGACTGAATGAGAACGCGTGGCTATCGACTAAAGAACCAAACAACAACACGGCAGTGATGTTGTGCGACATCAAAGCAAGTCACAATGGAAAGTTGCCATTCGATGCTCTTTTCATCCCCATTCATATCGCCCGAGCGCATTATCCAGCGGGATGTTTCATTAAGAAAGTGTCCAGAAAATACTCTGTGGTGGGCCCTGGCAGCCTTTATCTCTTTTAGCAAGGTTCTAAACTCTATCATCATTATGCAACCCTCCCTGCACAGTAGCCACAGGAAAGAGCAATTACGCACAGGGTCCATTTTAATACATCAATGTCACTACAATCAGTAAGTTGTTGCAGGTTGTTCTTTTTCCCTTCTAAACGATGCACCGTATAGAGGGCCATTTATCCCACGAGTACCCATCCCTTGATGCGTGCGAAAACAATTATTGGCCGTTCTTTTCAGGAAAAGTTGATCCTGTGAGCAGCGCGCACACTCGGGTCAGCGGACAGAGAATAGCCGGAAACTAGTCGCTATGCAAATAGACTGAGACACTAATTAGCCTTAATACAGCGCAGACATGGAACAGGCCAAGCATTTCCAATTGGATTTGCTGAAGCGAGGAAACACACACCAATAGCTGTGTTTTATTAAAACTGGACGTGTGCCAAACCTGTTCATTCTTCCCCCGAGTCCCCGAAGTGACAGCAATACCATCAATGCCTGTTTTGTTTGTGGTTACATTGCGTGTCTGTGTTTGTTCTCACCTTGTGTAATGTGGCTATGCGAAAGAACACTTATATGCAATTCATTTGGTGTTCATGTTCCTCAATGACTTATTTAACACATTTTGTGTAGCAATTACCAATTTGAGTGTCCAATAACTTGGCAAACTTGCGAAAAAGCCAATTGTAATTCAGCAAATCATCCCTAAACAATTTATTTTACCAGGTGCATATAATTGAGATGCATTGCTTTTCATAAGGACACTGAGCGATTGCTGAGGCATTAATAAAATGAGAATAAATTGATTGATTGGGAATCAATGCAGTGACATCAATCTTTGCCGGTAAAAGAGCAGGAGAGAGAGACAAAAGGAGAAATCAATATTCTTTCTAATGCACCATGTCATAAATCAGAATCGTCTTACTGTATGCGGTACCTGGCGACGCAAAAGTGATCATTGGCTTCATTAGTCTTTACACATGGTCTGTCTCTGTTTGCTCAGTCTTGCGGATGCTTTATCGAAATTCAGCCAAGGGTGGCATTAAACGATCGGTGTGTGTCTCTCGTCAGCTCTGTGTGTATTGACGGGCAGAGAAGTCGGGCACCATGCAGCTGGCACTTGACCTTGCAGAGGGCAAAAAATTATATATATATATATATATATATATATATATATATATATTGTTATGATTGTTATGATATTGTTATGATTTCAATTCCCTTTTTTTTTTTCTTAAGGACCACACAATTTCAATTGCACATACTTCTCGAGTCATGATCCATGAGTATTTTAATAGTATTTCTGATTTAATCCTCATTAATATGCTGCTAGAGTTGAGAAGTTTGATTAATTTCCATAATTCCAGTCTTTTTTTTCAATGACATGGATCAAAAATTAGTTTTCAGTATCCCTTATACAAATGTTTACAGAAATCTCCACATTTTTAAGGTTAATCATGACACTCATTTTTTCCCCTTCCCCAGAGTACAGAGTCCCCAAAAAGTACTTTAAAATGCATACTATTTAATATTATTTCGATTTATTATTATTATTTATAAATTTTATCCACAATTTCAAAGTCATGTAGTGAGTTCAGTATGCGAAAAACAACGTGAAAGCTTTGTGAAAATGATATATATATATATATATATATATATATATATATATATATATATATATATATATATATATATATATATATATATATATATATATATATTTTTTTTTTTTTTTTTTTTTGTCATTTTTTCCCCCATTTTTTTATGACAAGGCAAGGTTAGTTTAGGTTGCCAAATGTCATGTAGTGCAACTCCCCCTACAATGTCCACATTATTAATTTATGATTTAATTTAAAAAAAGGAGGTAAAATAATTGGATAAAAATGTTTGAAAATACTTGCAGTGCATGAATAATTTTACACTGTAATTTTTATTTGCAAGCACGTACTGTCCTCATAAATAGAGAAATAAATTTAGTGTTGCACCTTTTCCCTTTCAACCCCTTTAACAGCAAACAATCCTGTAGTTCTCAGATTCACTTTCTGTTATTTCTGATTTCAGACACTTACCGCACAAATGTTTGGCATTGCACCATAAAATAAGGAAATAACTAGCATCTAAAAATACGGGAATCTAAAAACCGCATCAAATGTGCCCAAGCGGTATATTGATGGGGGTGGCATACACGTAATTGAAACTCTGGAGGAAGATCTTAAATGTGCTGGAAAATTTAAAGGCCAGCTGAATGGTCATTGTTTCACAGTGTGAAGCTTTCTGTGGTCGAGGGTTGTTTTCCCCTGTGATTTGATATGCTAAAGGCTGCTACCATTATTCCACAACAAGGAATGTTAAGTATTTTATGTTTTTTTTCACTGGAACTCTGTGGGAAAATTGCCTCTCTCCTTTTTTTCAGAAGGGGGCTGGGCGTTTATCTGGTACAAAGTGTAAACAGAAGCCCAACCCTCTGAATACAGGCTTGGGTGAATGAATACATGATGCTTTTAGAGAGTTGAGCATGTAGACCCTCTATCAGGTTACCTTGACCATTAATGACATGGATAGACCCTATGATTCAGTCCTGAACTTTTCACAAGCTCAGTGTGAAAGCGGGAGGTGAAAACATGCTTTTCCCACACCCGATTTTTAATCGTGCTAAGCCAGCGTTCTGTAGCATTTGTGCTACGGACGTAAATGATTCCTTAAATTATGCACCATTTTCTAAGTCATCATGCTTACATTTTCACCTGGTGTACTATAAAATGAACATTAAAATCCCATAACCGTACATTGTAGGAGCCATATCTACAGACCAGAATATTATGGAGACTTTTGGATGAGCTTTTTATCAGGCAACCAACCAGAAAGCCCTACCGACTGCATCTAGAACACCTTATCAACTGCATAAGGAAGCCATCAAATTTCGTACAGGCAAAGGTCCATTTCACCCAGAACATATATTTTTTTGTTCTACAGCATTCTCTTTTTTATTCTATGTAAACACATGCGAGACAGATATTTTTGACTGTTGCTTGTGCATCTTTTGCAGCGTCATCTATATGACACAGCATTTTAAAAATACGGCGCTTAAGTAAGGCAAAAAGTTCAACTTTTAAAAAATACACCTCAAGACATTATATTATTTCCAATCCAATCTCACAAGAAAATTTAACTATTTCATGAGGAATTTCACATGAATTTGTATGATTTGAATGGTACAAAAATGTACAGTATTTTAGATTGTATAAAATCATACTAACGAAATAGCCACCAAATCGCCAAAGCATATGAAACTGAAACTGCCATGAAATTGTTTTTCCACATTCAACTGTTCACATCTTGCATATAAAAACGCACTGAAACTCAGAGAAACTGAAATACCACTCATATTTTCTTCAGAAAATTGTGAATTCTACTTTGTTTTTCTTGTTGCATGTGGAGACAGGCAATTGAGAGACATTTGCAAAGCATCCATGGCTTGACTCGCTACATGACTTTAGCTGTGTTCAAGCTGTGTATTCTGTGCACATTAACAGTGGGTCACCCTACTGTCCTACTGACTGGGGCAAATAAAAGAAAATCTCTTTTGTCCTCCACTAAAATCTGATACTGAGCCAAGGCCTCACAAGGTGGAGTCAGCCGCCCTCCCCCGTCACCTCTTCCAGTCTGTCCAGCCCATCGGGGACGCTGATCTCTGGCAGTCAGGTCAGTGCCCAGGAGGTTCACGTTCCTCTCTCCGCAACACAATGCGTCTCCCCGTCTTATCTCTTATCTCAGCTCCACATCTAATGTAGATCACTGAGTTTCAGTGTAACAGACCCCACACAGGCTTGTTGGTAAAAGAAAGAGCAGAGAAAAGAATGAGAAAGCAACTATCCTTTTATGAATGATATGCAATATATACCAGGGTTAAATTTTATTTTATTTATTTATTGACTTATTGGGTCAGTAGTTCTCTTTTATAATGTCCTGCCAAAATTGTCACTGGCTCCACTTCAATCAAGAAATGAATGAATGAATTCATACTATTTCAAAATATTTTATGTGTGATTTCTTTTTTTTTTATTCTTTCATAATACATTTTGTAAATATTAATTAAAATAAAATAAGTATTATTAATAATTGTATTATGTATAATTGTATTTCAATCTGCCAAAAATGTTTATTTATTGATTTTATGTATATAATTAAACGTTTTTACATTTTATTAATAATTAACAAATATAAATAGCATATTAGAATGATTTCTGAAGAATCGTGTCGAATTCGAATTTGTGACAATGATTGGTAATGACGATGGATATTCAGCTTTGCCATAGCAGGAATAAATTGCATTTTAAAATAATAATCAGTTATTTAAATTGCAATAATAATATTTCACACTATTATTACTTTACTATTTACATTTACTGTATTGTTGATGTAAGATGTGAGTTGTGGATACGACTTGAAAACATTGGAGGTCATTATTTTTACTATCCTTTCTTGTGGTGGAAGTGGCGTAGAAATTAAACATTTCACCTTTAAATTGGATAATTTAATTCTCTTCTGAAACTACAGATCTGTGAATAATGTATCATATTATTGCACACATGCTCATTATAATGTAGTTCAGGATGTGTGCACAAAATCCAACAACCCGTGACGAAACATGTCAGAGAGAAAAGACTAAATAGACTCATAATCTACAATCACACTCTTTTTGCCTCATTAGTAGGCCACTTTTTATTAGCACATTATCACATTTTGTAAATGCATCGCAATAACACACATTCATCTTATCTGTTCAATGTACTGCTCATGTGCATTCACTCAGTTTTGGATGGGTGAAACAGGCAAATTAATAATTCCGTCACCATGGCAACGTGGCTTCCGAATCCACAGAGTGAGGCAGAATTAGGAATAATGACAGGAAACAGAATGAAAATGAGATTTTGGAGCGAGTTGGATTTGTATTAACATGGCCAGTAATTTAACCAATCATGATAAGATTCAAAAGGGATTTTGAGGCCCTTTGTCATGGTAACAATAGCAACAGTGAGTACACATAGAGCAGTTGAAATAGTGAATACTAAGTGACTAACTCCACGTCTGTACTCTCATGGGGCTTTCTTAATCAAGGAAAGTTTCTTTTTTGTTACTTTCAGTATAACTAGCACAGCTTGTCTCGCCCTGTTAGGACAGCATGACATATTGAACGGTGCTTTCCTTTTAAAACTGTAAGAATAACATTCAGACTGCTTCTTGTTTTAGGCTGGATCTGATAGTATCCACAGGGATTTTACAGGAATAAAAAAAATGTATAAATAAATTACAATGACAGGGACAGAATCTTTAAAACTTCAAAAAGACCACAAAAATCACACTAAATGAATAATAAATATACTACACCTGTATTACACTGCATGTCTTCTGAAGTCGCCAAATCTGAATCTGAAATTAAGAACTCAAAAACCAAATCAGTCCGATTCATTTACAAATCATTCAAATTGGTTTCCTGAACAAAATCAACACTTATTGATTCTTGTATCAGCACAACTAAAAAGTGTTTACTATGTAAGTGTGGTAAAAATGTGGCACGTTCGGTTTCACCCAACCATATGAAGCCGCTGACATGAGGTCTGTGGTTGTCACATACGTCATGATTGAAGGTTACCTCAGATTGTAAGATTGTGTTGACTCTGTGTTTAGTTTTTTTGTTTGTACATTCAAAACCACACACATGATATCATCCTTTTATGGACTTTAGACTATGATATCATATGTTTGAGCAGTGTGTCATCTAGAGTTTCCTGCACTGCTCCCATCTTCCCATCACACTGGTTATGTCATTTTCCCATGACTAAGGCATTCTCTGACCGGATTGTTTTACCTTGGCCGGGTCAGCACACTCAGAAACGGATCAGAGTTGTTTTGCAAACACCTGTGCATGATCTTATTGGCTGGGGATTCAGGTGTGACTGTTGACTCACCAGAGACTGCATGAGCTGGTGTCCATTTAATATAAACATGTTTAACAGTGCACTTTATAGAGGGTTGGCAAAGACATAGCTAGTAAAATAGTATATAGCTTTAGTATAAACCGTGAGGCTACTGCTGCAAGAGTGTGTAAAACTGCAAAAGTAGACTGTATATCATAATTCATTTCTCTACAATCCCTTGAACAAGTCAAATGAGGCATTTCATTGTGGTCCCATAATTGTCTTTGCAATCGCAACCCAATAAAACAGCATTATTTAAAAGTATTTCACCTCACAAAGTAAAGCACAATTTGTACAAGTACTGTAAAAGTGCTTGTTGGGTTCAAAGTTTGGTAAAATCTCACTATCCCCCATTGAAATGTGAGTAGCATTAGATCCCCTCTCTTTCTCCATTTCTCTGTGTAAACACCTGAGAATGACTAACCCATATCTCATGACCGGCCTGCAGTGCTGTGCGAGCCCTGTGTCCTGCATTCTCCAGGAAATGAGGCATGATGCGTGCCATCACCCAGACACAACCCCTCAGGAACCAGGAGCACAGATATAAAACAGACTGTTAGCTTAACACACAGCAAAGCTGGGTCACAAGGAAAGGGTCAGCTTTCATATGATCTTAAGTGAAATTGTCTTCATATTGAGGATGCGTCTCTTTGTTATTTCCTCTAGTTTAGTTGAACTGTTAGTTTTTTTGCATGTAATATGCAAACATTGTTTGCAGTAATGCTTAATAAATATGAGAGTGTGCTCATATGTGGTTGCTAAGGTGTGTGTGTGTGTGTGTGTTGCTGAGTGGCTGTGTAGCAGCCAAAAGAGTCTACCTCCAACTATCTGATATTCTGGTGCCTAGAAATGAGAATTATTGCAGTTATTAGCTATTAGCCACAAGACTGAAATCATAAGTAAGATCACATGTCAGTAGCACAAGCGGACGATGGCGAGCAACCTGCCAAAGATATGGAAAACCCCTGTCGGCAACGAAAGCCTAATGGACAGTGCGCCAACATATATTGCCGTTGTGTTGCGGGTATCCCAAGTTCGAATCCCGGCTTGAGGACCTTTCCTGATCCCACGCGCCTCTATCTATCCCACTTCGCTTCCTGTCTATTCTACACTATCCTATCTTAATAAATGTAAAATGCCAAAAATAAATCTTAAAAAAAAAAAAAAAGAATATATATGGAAAACCCTAACCCTAAGTATGAGTATTGCCATAGCATATAAAAGTAATTATGGCAGTTTGCAAACAGGTACTTAACCATGTTCCTGGGAACCCATTGTCCTGCAGAGTTTAGCTACAATCCTAATCAAACACGCCTAAACCAGCTAATCAAGGTCTTCAGGATCACCTGAAAATTTACAGAAAGGTGTGCTGTAGCCAAGCGGAAATACACTTTCCAGGATAGTGGGTCCCCAGGAACAGGGTTGAAAACCTAGGTGCCAAAACATAGAATTCCAAATACATTGACTAAAGAAGCAAAAAAAAAGTACACTCTAAAAAAAAAATACTGGGTTCAATACAACCCAGTGCTGGGTAGATATTGGACAGAACACATGCTGGGTTGTTTTCAACCCACAGTTGGGTTAAATGTTTAACCAAACGTTTTGGGCAGTAACAACCCAGTTGCTGGGTTCGTCCATATTTTACCCAGTGCTGGATTCTATTTAACCCAGCATTTTTTAGAGTGTAAGCTAACATCTAAGGGAAAAATATCTCTCTATTTTGATGCTTCAGTGGTACACATCATAGGGGTCACACGTAAGTTTACGATAAATAAATCTTGACAGCACGTTGACCGACATTGAGCGTAAAACCTATTTTCATTCTGGAGACACTTTACCAGTCCTCATCGTTCATGGTACTGACAGCTTACTGTGACAGAGCTCTAGCCATGATGAGTGGCAGACAGGAGACTGCTGGAGACTATCGCCTATGCCCCAGAGAGCTGCCAGACATGGCTTCCTATCAAGCAGGCCGGAAGGAAGCCGAGTGTGTCAACACAGCGCCGCACACCTCACTCATCCAAGCGCTAATGGATGAAGACGCCGCAGCTGTCCTCAGAGAGGGAAAAAGAGGAAAACACATAGTGAACATTAAACTCCGTTTCCCAGCAGGCCTAGTTTTTTCTGCTCCAAAACAACAACAAGTACGACAACAACACAAATCATTACTGACAGACAGATACCCAGGTGAGTTCTAATAGGAATCAACCACTTGTTGTTAACCTCTACAGTCACCCGAAATGACTTTGGGGTGCAGACAACATCTGAAGGATTTTAGGCTAGTGTTCCGGCTGAAGAGACATGGTTTCCAGTTAGAGCTTGTGCAACTTTCAATAGTTAACTGATAAGCATTACAGATGCTGACAATTTTGGCCCTTCTCTCACTTTCCAGATGATGCCATTGCCGTATGGTGCTAGCAATACTTTTAAACATCAGACGGACTACAGAAATGGAAGGATGAAGAATCCAATAATCAAGTGTCGGGGTGATCAGTAAATCAAGCTTTACCCAAAAGAACCAGCATGGAATTTTCTGACAAAGACTTGACGGCTTTGGATTGACTTCCCTTGTGTGTCTTAATTAGCAGCACAGGCCAAGCTCAATGAAGCAGCTCTCTGGGACTTTCTGAGTGGAGGTGCGAAAATCTGGGTCAGTGGGGCTGGGAGAACATCGAGGTTTTCGTGCCAGGGGTCTGAGCTTCCTCTCGCACTATCAACCACTGACAGACTCCATGATAAGACAGGGAGAAACCTTGGCCCTGGTTACTGCAGCTGGCTGGCTCAGTTAGCATTCCCATCAATTCCCTCTAATCCTTGTATTTAACTCTGTCCCCTGCCCTACCAAACCAGAGACCAGCCACATTCCTCTGCTGGCACACCAGGGCACTATATTTGAACAGCAAGCAACTCCCACAATGGCCTAGCAACAATTTGTACACTTGCATCGGCACGACCAAAGTCCCATCCTACTGACGAGGCCATGCAAAGGAATGGTGCTAATTACATGCCGTCACTTGTTCTTTTTCGGGCCACCTCTTGTTCATTCTGTCATTTCACCATTCACAGTTTATCCTTACCCTTTTAGTTTTTCACGTAAGCTGGGGTTCGCTCACATTAACTGCCCCCTGCCTCAATTATGCTGCACCCTTCCCCCAGAAAACCTCATCATGTGTACCACAGGTTACAACCTGAAAGAGATCCATCACCTGCTGATCCCATACATTTCGGCAGCAAGGGCCATTTCTGACAAGGCAGTTATTAGCGACACATTCGACGCAAGGTAATTAACCACAATACAGCGTCACAACATTTGTTCCGAATGGTTCCCCATCACCGGAGAAGCCATTTTCTCTCATTCCCAAGGTCAGATGGATGAGATGGCCCACCGTGCTACTGGAACCTGACAACAGGGTGCTGCAATTACCGCTGTCCTTGATATTTAATGGGGAATGAGTGCAGTAACCTTTAGTGTTTGCTTGTGAGACCCCCCTTCTCGCCCGCTTCCCTCTCCTCTGACTCTTTCTCTCCTCCGTGGGGCGGTCAGAAAACAGAAGGATCACTTTGGAAAGACATGTGAAGTGTGTTTGCGTGCCAGGCGGTGCCGTGGGAGCAAGGGAGTGTGTATGCACACACACATACACTCGCAGACGCTGCCAAATGGATGCATGTCAATGCTGTTTGGGTTGACAAGGGACTTACTTGTGGGCCAGAGGGTAGAAAGAAGTGCAGAAGTAAAAACAGTCACTCTCCTCTGCTAACTCTGCACTGGTGGTGTAAAGAATTTGACACAATTCTCATCAAATTGTGAATAGTCTTTAGCTTGAATGGTAAGGTCTGTGTACATCACAGTGTACTGGAGACTTGAATTGTACTTGAGACAAAGTGTCATAGTGTTACCATGGTCTTGTGGACACTGCTACTGGTACTATGAAGATATTCTTTCAAGTACCTTACCTTTTAAATACAGGGGCATATTTTAAACCCTATCAGATCATGAATATTAATTACTGTAGGTGATGTAACATGATGTAACCGCCGTAGACCTAACTGTTTTGCTGAGCGGCAGGTAAGTGGGCACTAGCTATAACAGAATTACTATTTACCAATTGCACACTTGTTCAGTCCACTCCTGGTGTAACCGGTCAGCAGGGTCTTCAGCTTGGATTTGTCATTTTATGTGATTGGATGCTATTTAAAATCTAATGCTTCTCTTAAAATATAATGGGGAGTTATAATGTAACATTACATACAGTTTTTGTATGGGTAGTTACCTGATTTTGTTTCTTCATAAATCATTAATTTTGACTATGACATTGTGTTTCTGTCAGCTAATACATTTAAATTCATTATACAATTTGGGCATGATCTGACAAGCACATATGTATACAATATTGTGCACTTTGTGTTTTTGATGCTGATTATAACACAGCTAACAGCTAATTAACGTTCATGAACCCAGTCAGAAGCGATTGTGTTGCACACTGCCAGTGTTTAGGCAATGTAATGACAATGACAAATGACAATTCACTCAGTCCCTGGGCGAAGGAGAAAAACTCCACACCATCTTCAATCTACATACCTTCAGAGTTAATACTGACAGACACATGCATGGAAAATCTTGTCTGTCATCACTGCTCTCAGTTAAAGGGACACCACGTGCAATGTGAGTATTATAGAAAATGTTCTCCATGCTAAATTCTAAGTTGGAACTGAGCCACCGTATGCAGCATGTTTGACAACTTTAAAGATCCATCCCTCATTTTTGTACCTCTTCAGAGTGCTCTACAAAAGACAGGTAAGAAAAACTCCCTTGACATCCTGCAGAAATGAGAAGTGCCTTATGTAACAATGGCTTACCTTCTCTCATCACCATATGCTGTCAGTGTTTACTTTAGCACATGTTTTCTCTGAATCCACAGGCATGAAAACATAAAGATAGAGAATGATGATCAATGTTCCCAACATTCCCGGTCGTCATTGTCGTCATGCTCCACTGTGAACATACAGCCATGCAATTAATAATGTCAAACATGTGTGTCTTAGCCATCACAAGGAGGAATGTTTTATGATGGGACCTCTCTTTGATGTACATCACATGCCCAGGACTGGATGAAATGTGCTTGATAGAAGCTGTGTTGAAGCATGCCAGTGGTCACAAAGTTGTTTTCACACTGCAGCTGTATGAATGACGTGCCCTGAAACATCTAAAAAAAAAAACCCAAAACACTTGAAATCCAATTGTAAAAAAAATCTACTTTGGATTTTTAAACCAAGTTAGTATGTGGTTTAAAATGTGGTTTAGACTGTTTAGTTTTCAACAAAATATATTTTTTTCTACTTGTCTGAACAAAGCCACGTGGTTTCTCTACAAGATAAGGGAATTATATCAGGCAATTTTGTTAGAAATTATAATAAAACGGTAATTACCATGAAAAATGGTAAAACCGCATGTGAAGTGATGTGAAGGGAATGCTACATTCAAATGAAATCAATCACTTCTTATCCATTTTACTATCTCTTTGCTCAGTGCTTTTGTTCTGAACACCAGTGCAGAATCTATTGAAAATTACACTGAATTCCAGCTTTTGAACAATGATCGAGGCTGACCATATTGTTTATGCTCTATCTATATCTTCAGCCATTGTCCATTGACGTATTGGTTCTTGAATGTGACTTTTGATTCTCTGTGATAAACTTTTGACCTCAGCATGTTTTTACTGAAAAGCTGCTTGACCTCTGAGTGTCTAAGAAACAGAAGATTGAAAGACATCAACGCTTGGAGATTTGGCTGTAGAAACGTCAGGTGTTGCAATCTGATTTCTGCGAAGACTATCTAAATCCGGGATTAGTTTTTAGGACATACAGTATGTCTGTAAAGTAATTGTTACTGTGGACATGTAATGTTTATCATTAGTTTGCAGCAGATAAGCAATGTCTGTAGAACTCACAGAAATGGGTGTCTACTACAATTACACACTGTGGTCACATATCTGGTCCATCGCAAAATATGAAATGTGACCGCACAACAATGCTTCATAAATCCATATAAAAACCCAGGTGAAAAACAAGTACACTTCCATAATGTACTTAAAGTGCTCTATTTTCGTGCACTAATTTTGTACTTAATATACTAAAAATTATCCTTTAGTACTTCTTAAGGTCAACTTAAGATCATCTAAGTGGGGGAGGGGCAGGGGGTGGGCACTCTGGAGGCCCCTAAGGACAGACATGGACAGGAACACAGGACGGGGACCTCCAGAGCGGAAACAGACAGACGGAGGCCATGGCGGAGCTGGGAGCTCAGGCGGCCATGGCAGGTGGTACTTGTGGCTGTGGCATGTTCCTCGGCCCTCCCATCCCACCCAGAGCTCTACTATCTCTATGAAGAGAGCCACGGACGGTGGCAGCGATTCTCCCGCGAACGGCGGGCTGAAGAGAGCCGCGGACAGCGGCAGACTGGAGGGCTCGCGGCCAATGGACTCGTGGCGATCCTGCCGAACTCCGACGCCGACTTGCCATGGGCTATGGTGGGATGACGAGCGGTGACTTCCATGCCGTGGGACAAACAGACAGGGAAACCAAAATAAAAAGACTTTCAAAAACAAAAAAACAAAACGGTGAAAAAGGGGGCGCCGCTTACTGTTACGGTCTGGTCTTCTGTCACGGTGCACACAGCAGGGAGGAACGAGGAACACACAAATGAGGCGATAACTCAAAATAATAGTCTTTAATGATGACACCAGGGCAAGACAAGACAAGGCAAGGCTGACACAGACAGGAACACCAGGGAGTAACGAGTAGAGCAGACAAAAACTAACTAAACAGGCAGGAACTAAATACACATGACAATCACAGATAATTAGACACACCTGAACTGAATAAACTAATAATCACACAGAACAAGGACAGGAACATGATCACATATGGAAACAAGAGGCGGGAACACATGACACACATGACAGAGGACTGACATTTGTATTTAAAAAATGTATTTAGCTACCACTTGTAGTACACTTGAACCCATCTTTCATACACTAGTACACTCAAGTGTACTACAAGTGGTAGCTAAATACATTTTTTAAATACAAATATAGTATGTTAAAAGTGCATTTTAGTTAATATTCATGATGTCTCAAAATAGCACAGTTGAGTACACTTAGATGATCTTAAGTTGACCTTAAGAAGTACTAAAGGATCATTTTTAATATATTAAGTACAAAATTAGTGCGCGAAAATAGAGCACTTTAAGTACATTTAAGTGCATTTGTTTTTCACCTGGGAATTCCCTCTTTGAAGTGCATCTTGTAATTTTCTGGTGTCTTCTTATTAGTCAATGTCCATTTGGAGTGCTTGATGTACGCTGATAGTTACATGTCTACAGGCTTGACTTGGCCACAGAGAGTAGACTCACAAGCTTTTAACAAGATTTGTCAATTTGCACTAGCTTGCCTTATTTCTTCAGAAAATGATATTGACTGTAATCTTTACTGGCACAGGAAAAAAATTTACTGGCGCGGTCAATTTGGATGGGATTAAAATCACAGAGAAGCTTCGGTAATTATTACATGACCCCATATCTCCACATAATAGTATAAAACAGGGCTTAAGAAACTATTTCCATAGTAAACAACAAACCTGAGGGAACAAGTTACTGTACTATTTTGCAATCAAGGCAAACTTGGCACAGCACAGAGATCGCTGACTTAGTGAAGGACTATGAAATCAGACACTGGTGTTTAGAGAGGAATGTGTAATCTGTCAGTATCCATACAGTGCTAATGTATACCATCACTAGGAGAGGACAGGCTCAGACTTGTTTCTAGAATATTGCAACAAGCATGTCGCTGCGTTCGCTGCAATGTCAGGTTGCGTGTCTGCTGGCTAATCTGTAATTCATGGTATTTGGGATCAGGAATACCTCAGCTGCCACTATTTCCTGACATGACGGCACCCTGCGAAGAAAACACCACTATCCTGAGCTATTTTCAGGAATTTCCATGATGTGCATGTGTCAGGCTCACATCAAGTCCTCCGGAGAGCAGGGAGACTGGTGATATTTTGCACGCAGAGCTTCGTTATCGGCTCATTGGTGATTCTTGCTGCAGGCACACACCATGCGTGTTCATAAGCGTGGATCTTACTCGGGCTTTGATGAGAGATCATTAGCACCAGGTCATGACTGATGCTTCAACAGTCTCCCCGCTCTCTTGGATACGTTTTTGCTTTGTCTGTTTTTCCCTGATAAAAGTGGCGTAGTATTGCATGAGATAGCGAGAGGTGTGCAGAAAAGATGAGGTGATTGCTAGTTGCCACTTCACTCAACTGCTTTTTAATTTTCAACGTCGCCTGGGGGACAAAAAACGGAAAAGAAAACCTCGTCTCGCAAATGACTTTGGTGAAGGAGCCGGAAACGCACAAGTAAAGGAGATTCGCTGGCAGATATTTCAGAACAAATCACCTGCATAGAAGGCGTCTCAGTCCCTAATGGAAATCCATATTCATCTTGGTCCCGATTTGTCCCACGAGGCCTCAGATCTGGCTGATTCCACATCGTCTTATCAATTTTCCCATCCTCTTTCTCTCTCATCAGTCGTTCTACTCTGTTTCCTGGCCGCGAGGACGCCGCTGCATCATATTGCATTGCCATGGAGACATCCAGAGCCACGTTATGCGATTATTAATGACAAGGCATGAAGTACCCGTATGAATATGTAGATAAGCCTGGTGCATATGGTTTTCATATGAACTGGATTGATTCCAATCTCTGACGTCTAGTTTGACTGATGGTGCCGTCAGGGTTATTTAATATGCCTGAAGTCTGTTCCTCTCTGTAATAATGTTTGAGCGCAAACAAAGTCATCTGCTTTGACTCTAATTATTAGTAGGCAATCCATGTTTCTCCAGTGACATTCATTGAAACGACTCTTCTGTATTATAAAAACCCCACAAACAAAACTCCCAGCATGCCCTACTTTCCGCAGCAAGTTTGTGAGTGTTTACTTGGTTCTGCTGTCCTTCTCTAAAGGGCACCTTCACTTGTGATGCAATGAGAGAACATGGAGACGTACACATGCGATGGCGTACGCGATAGGAGAAATGAAATATTACAGTGGGAAAGATCATATTTATTAAATCCCCTTGGCCGGGGCTGGACCCGAGCCCACTGTTGCTGTTCTCTTCCTATCACCCATAACGAGTCTGCAGCGGATGAATGAGTGTGCGAGACGTTTGTAAAGATAAAACCAGATTGCATATTAAGAGAGCATAAGGGACATCATATTAAAAACAGAAGCAATCTCAGTATCATCTAAAACACTGAGAACTTCCCCCACCCTCCTGTCGTGGATTTTAGTGTGCATGCTTGCTTGAACATACTTGAATTGTTCCTTAAGGTCACCTAAAGGGAATGAAAACTCTTTCTTTGATTGCACAACCAAGATTCATAGACTGTTTTCTTTCATTCTGAGCCACAATGCCATTTTGTAGGAGCCACTTACTGAATGTAGCAATGCTGCTACCTACCAACTACATTTTAGAGATCCTTTTTTTTTTGATTGTGCTGAAGCATAAAAATACCGTAATATTTTTGCAGATGTCTAGGAAAATTCACAGTCTAAATTCACAGACTTGCTTCTCCAAAAAACAACACTACAGCCAGTTATTGTGTGTTCAGAGTCAAAATATTTTTGTTTAGTTCTGTTTGACTCTGCCCACTTCCAATTTACACAATTATATTTCAACTCCCTGGGTTGCCAGTTGATGGGAAAAACACAGCGTTTTGCTGCCATAGAAGCCAGCAAACGAACTGGGTCAGAGATCGCAGATTCCACCCCACCCAACTTGGCATCCATCTATAAAGCTCTATGACCAGAGGAATATTAAAAGGCGATAAATCAAGCCAACAACTTACAGTGTAAAGCTTGTCGCCTTCCATTTCCAGTTGCACTTGGTCATTGTTCTCGTGTGGAAAGTTTTGTTTCTTGCATGGTAATAGCTTGCATCTTGTGAGAGATATTATGAGCTAATTTGCGATTCCTTTCCCAAAAGCATTTGTAGCCAACTAAGATGGCAAGTTTTGTCATCACCAACATAGTTTAATGATTCAGAGTATCCTGAAACTATAGTTCCAACAAACATTCAGAAACAGCATTGCATACTTGTTTGGT
This sequence comes from Acrossocheilus fasciatus, assembly GCA_036784905.1. Lineage (NCBI taxonomy): Eukaryota > Metazoa > Chordata > Actinopteri > Cypriniformes > Cyprinidae > Acrossocheilus > Acrossocheilus fasciatus. The sequence continues at coordinate 4,124,132 of CM071961.1, forward strand.
TGGAGCTACAGCTCTCGATCAGTGGTTAGTGGCATTTTTGAAGAGTGTGCATGTGCATAAATGAAAAAGCTGCTGACTGAATGAACACATGTATATGGGAGCGAGTACACATGTAGTGCATGTTAACATGATAAAAAAAATGAATGACTTTCTGTTGTTTGTGTAAATGTTAATAACCTGACATTAATATAATAACGTGACATTAATTGCGATCTTGAAGAGTTTCATCAGCAGAAATTATTACTCCACCATCTGCGCAAGATGTCATTAACGACAGTCCTATATTGTTGATCCAGCGTGGTTCAAATGACAGCGATGCAACCATGTTACTACAATTTGTGGAAACAATCACAACTAGCTAGTTAATTACTACAATGATGCATCATGGTTAACCAGCGAGTTACATGGCAGACAATTTCCAGGACATTTTTAAATGCTGAAGAAATGCAGAAACGTTTGGCCTAAATTCATGAAGTTTATGCATCCTATGAAATTCCAAAATTAGAATTAAAATCATACAATTATCAGTTATCATATTTATATCAGACAGACTTGTTTACCCTTAACAAAAAGTAGTATATTTAAGAAGTAGTAAAGTTTATTTGATTAAGTATACTTAAGTAAAGTGGAAGTACATTTTTAAGAATACATTATGTAGTAAGCATACAAATATCAGTGTATAGTAGTATACTTGTAAGTGTACTATTTCAATACTCCTTGGGACTACCCAGGTGAAAAACAAGTGCACTTCCATAATGTAATTAAAGTGCTCTATTTTCACGCACTAATTTTGTACTTAATATACTAAAAATTATGCTTAAGATCATAAACTTAAGATCATCTAAGTGTACTCAACTGTGCTTTTTTGAAACACCATGAATATGAACTAAAATGTGCTTTTAACATACTATCTTTGTATTTAAAAAATGTATTTAGCTACCACTTGTAGTACACTTGAGTGCACTAGTGTATGAAAGATGGGTTGAAGTGGTAAGTAAATACATTTTTTTTTTAAAATACAAAGATAGTATTTTAAAAGTGCATTTTAGTTCATATTCATGGTGTCTCAAAATAGCACAGTTGAGTACACTTAGATGATCTTAAGTTTATCTTAAGAAGTACTAAAGGATCATTTTTAGTATATTAAATACAAAATTAGTACGTGAAAATAGAGCACTTGAAGTACATTATGGAAGTGCACTTGTTTATCACCTGGGTAAATTGGCCCACTTCCTTGTATATAAAAGTATACTTTCAAGTATACTTTAAGTATAACAGTAGTAAACTTTGAGTACACAACTAGTTTACATCAATGTTTTTAGCTTGTACTACAATTATACTAAAAGTGAACTTATAGGTATACTGATAGTTTACTAATTAATTACTTGTAGCATTTTTAGTACACTTTGAAGTATAATCTCAGTAAACTACTAGTTTAGAAGTTTTATACTGAAAGTATAATCGTAATTTTTTTAAGTGAAATTTACATCATACTTTAAGTATACTACTATGTCCCTATTAAGTATTAATTTGTATAGGCTATATTTTGTTATATGGATATCTGAACATACAAAACATCAAAATATAGAACAGAATATCTGCTTGTAAACAAAAACATTTTATTCTAGCTTCATGCATTCTTAAAAAAAAAAAAAAAAAAAAAAAAAAAAACACTTGAATGTGGGCAAGTTTCATAAATAAAAAAAGAAAGAAAGAAAGAAATAAACGACATTTTGAACAAAAAGCTGAAAAAAAAAAGACTATTGGAATTGGAATCAGACTGAAGATCAAAATGTACATGGAGTCGATCAACATCTCAAAGCTTGACAGTCATTATTACCTCTTCATCGGTTGACATTTTATTCAATAACGTTACACAGTTTTGATGCTGGTTTATTTTTGATGATCGTGTTAGATTACATGTGGAAGCATCTGTTGTTTTGGTTTCTTTTTCACTTGCGTTTTTTTTTTTTTTAATTCTGTACAGAAGATGTGTACTAGCGCCCTCTACCAAGTATAGCCCAAGTATAACTCAAATATATTTAAATTTTTTTCTATGTCAAGTGTACTTAAATGTCATTTGAAGTATATTTCTGAGAAGTACATAAAGCCAATTTCTGAGAAGTACATAAAAAGTAGACTAAAAGTATACTTTCCTATTTTAAGTTTAAAAGAAGTATACTAATAGCACACTTGAATAAACTTCTTTTTCGTAAGGGTTACTCCTCTCAAACAGCAAATATATTACACTGAAACTGAAAAATCCATGGACAAATCATTTAAATTCATTGGTATCTAAGTGTGGAAACCTTGAATTCTGCCTTTTAAAGTGAATTACGTAATCTGTAATTACATACTACAAAATATGCTATATCCATTCATATAACTGTCTTTAGCAACATCTGACTGTAGTTGTACTGAGCGTGTAGCTTGGCAAAATACAGTTTCAAAGGAGCATCTGCAACTGTTTTTTAGTTGGATCCACATATGGTGTGATAGTCATGGAGTTTTATTAAAGACTTTCCAGACATCGGTGAAGGATTGAACAGTGTCACTGTTATTTCTGTTGTGAGCTGAGGCAGTAATGAGTATCATATTCATGCGCTCGCCGTGCGGCCTGTGCATCAGCTGAGAGTCATATTTGTTCAGGGTTGTTATCCACTCTGAGAGAACAGCTTTTGGTAAACAAGAGAAAACAGGCCTTCTACACATAAAATGCATTTGAGGGGCTGAGCGACGCTCGCAGCAAGGAGCATCAATTTGCCATCGTCTTCTTACACGCCTGAGTGCAGTAGACAGCTTTTCCTGAAAATGCTCTCATGAAGCAGGAATCTACGGTGGCTGGAGATCAATGGGAGGTGATCTGCTCACTGAAATGTGTCTTGATTTTATTTTATTTTTCCCTCTTTTCTTGTGTGGCTTGTGATATGCTAGGATTATTTGCACACACGGGGAGGGGGACTTCTAATACGCTACAACGTTCTTTCTGTTTTCCAGTGAATTTCTGTGGTTAACAGATGCACATTATTCCAGATTCTCAAGAAGTTGAGCAATGATGGTAAAAATCTCACTGACAAATGCCTTGTCCATCTGAATTTGTAATCCTTGCTTTCACAAGCATTTGAAAATAAGTTTCACCATGGATTTGTGCTTTATTGGCTTCATCAGAATTGTGATGTGTTTTGGTGGCAAAACATCCAGCTTGTTAAGATTTGATTTTCCAAACATCGCATTTTCACAGGAAACAGCCTGTCACCTTTAACCCTTGTCATTGCTCAGTAGAAACGCGAGACACGAGTGGGCTGAAATTGGAGAACCTGTGGCTGTGAAAATGAAATATGGACACCTGACAGTCCTTTTGGCCTCTGTCTAGAATTCAATTTCACTTCTCCCAACATATGCTGGAGATAACAGAACATTTCCTCCAGTGGAGCTCATTGGTCTAGCATCACTTTTACTGTGGCTCATACTCTGCTTTAGGAACTTACAAGCGCCCAACCTTAAGTATTAAACCTAGGCATTTATTTTGTGCAGCACTATTTGTGCTACGAACACAAATGGCACTTTAAACCATGGGGCTGGTTCAAAAGTGGTGTGCTATTACTTTTGAAAGAGATCAAATGTACTTTTTTTTTTTTTTTTTTTGCTTTGTGGCTGTTAAATCTGGTGAAAATATACCATAGACTTGTACGTCTATTGAAAAGTAAGTTTGTTTTGTTTTGTTTGTTTTGCTTTGTTTAAAAAATGTATACTTTTTATTCAGCAAGATACATTATATGCATAATATGCATTAGAAGTGAAAGCAAGGACATTTTATGTAAAAAAAAAAATAAAATAAAAAAAATCTGGCATTACAATATTATTGAACTCCTGCAAATTTTTGTAAATATTCATTAAGTGATATAACGTCAAAATCTGCTTTTTAGCTTAAAATGTATTGATAAACAATACCTGTATGTACCTGTAATTGGTGTACAGGGTCAAACACACAAAGACAAAACACCATCAGTCTAACACATATGACAATAAAATGCAAACTAAATTACTGAAAATGTAACCTACGAGAGCCTAACATACATTACTGATAACAAAAATGAGAAAACACTAAATTATTAATGCAGCATATGTAATGTGTGACCATAAATTGCATGGTAATTCATAGTTTTTACTTCCAAAACTCACTAATTTAACAGTATTTTACAGTAAAATTACAAATAATGTGATGTTAAACTTTTTTCCATAGTATTTTTAAATATAATTGTATTTTTGAAATTATAAACATTTTTTCCATAGCAACTTGCTAAAATACACTCATAACAGAGTTAATGCACCCATAATGCTCTAAAAATGTGTAAGTGACTTTTGCACAAGCAAACAGCAGTAATTTTCTTTGGAAAATGTAAAAAAAAAAAAAAATTAAATAAAAAGAAGAGGAAGACTCTCAGTGTGGTGTGTTTCTGAATATGCGGTTCTTTTTAAAACAAAGAGCCATTTATATTCCCAGGGACACATTCGTTGTGTAAGAGAAAGCAGATAAAATGGGATATTTATCTTATCCTCATTGAGTCGAATGCATCTCGCCCACTTTTTTAGAGGGGTCGCACCAGCACAGTGATTATGTTTGGAACAGCTGAGATTGTTCTTCTTTTTTAGGCTAGATGAAGAAGCGTTCCTGCAGCCGATGTGGGGGGTCTCTCATACTAACAGCCCTTCTCAAGAGACTCGCGCTTATAGTCAGTGGGCTAAAACTGCCTACAAAGATCCCTCTCATCTCAACTCTCTCCCTCTCGCTCTGTCACACACAAAAACTTTCACAAGATACTGTCATCTGATGTTTGTCTCCTGCAAGGCTCTGTTTTTTGGTGTGATTTTGTTAAAACCTGAGGTAAAATTGGGCTGGAATGATCCAGAACAGCATTTAAAAAAAAAAAAAAAAAAAAAAAAAAAAATATATATATATATATATATATATATAGCACATTTGTTTGCTCATCATACCATTTATTTATTGATTTTTACCATATTTGTTAGTTTAGTCTACAAAATTGTACTACTTTTGTTAGTAAACTAAAAGTGAAATGCTGCTCACTTTTTCAAAGTGGTTGATTGACTGCAGTTTATCTAGGCCTACTTTAATTCTACTTACACAAAGCTTGGCAAACAACAGTATTAGCTTTCCCAACAATAATAGGCAAATGTACTTTTTCACACAGCAAACAATCAAGCTACATCAAATTTACAGAACTGGGCCAATGTAAACACTTTTACTTGTGTAAAAATATGTCCACACCCGGGTAATAAATAAACAAAAATGAACAAACTTAAGATAAAAGGGCAAAAATTGCCCCCGCAAAACTGAAACTGAATCTCTTTTGGCTGCTGCGATTAAAATGAAATGTGAAAATGAATGAAAAGTGTCAATTTGAGAAATTACATTAATTTAGTTTTTTAATTTGTTTTTATTTATTTATTCATTTATTTTGCAGCATTGAGCCTTGTAACCAATCACACCCATTTCTTTTGAGCTTATGAATGCATTGTCCAATCAGAGGTGTTTTGATTAGTCAGCACTGAAAACGCCAGAGTTTGTTGAGTGCGTGCTCAAGAATTCTCTCATCAGAAAGAAAAAAACAAAACAAAAAAAAAACAACAAGAAAAACAATGCAGATGCAATGTAAATAAGAGATTCATTTTGCAGCTTCAGTGATTATAACAGGAGTTGTGCATGACTATGACATGCCATTTCCCCAAACACAAACATGTTTTTATATTATGCTATTAATTAATAGTCATTATTACAATATCAAGAGCAATGGTAATCAATGATGACTTTTCTCATAATATTACTAGTTCCTATAGCCTATTTTAATTGTATAATTTACATAAATGTATTCTAAATTATTGAAGTAACTGGCTAAATTTAAGTAATGGATATTAAAGGTAACACAGATTACAGTTAATATTGCCCTTACAAATGTAAAAAAAAAAAAAAAAAAAAAACCTTCCTCCTGGAAATCAATTCCAGGAAGCAAATATTGCCTCTTGAAGGAAAAGTTCATGCCCGACCCTTGTACACAGAGGTATTTATTTTTGAGATGTTCATAGCTAGTCATTCTAAAGCAGGTATTTTTTTCCCCACCAGTCAAAGGCCTTGTCCCTTTTAGTTTATAGTAGATACAAATGTTATTATTCCCTCCAAGCATATAGAGAAAATGTGACACGTCACCCAAAAATTACATTTCCACAGTGTGGTTGAATTCAAAGAAACGTTCAAAGGAAGTTTTGATGTCCTGTGGCGAACACAAGAGATCATTGTTCCAATTACATTAATGTCAAGTCTGTCAGAGCGGCTGTGAACAGCCATCACTAAACCCGAGATGTGTTTCACCTCCATGCCCGGAGACGCATCATATGATTTATTGTTTGCTCAAGTAAGAAAGGTACACATAATGTCACCAGACCATCCATCTGTTTTCTACATTGTTTTTTTTCTGGAAAAGTGTGCTGTCTTTCTTTACAATACATGCCACTTTTGATATTTTGCCATCAGATGCATTGACATTTTGGAAGTTTAACTGAAATGGTCAAATAGTTTTGAGCCACTGTTTATTTATTTATTAAAAAAAATAAATAAAAATTCCCTTAAATTGTTTTAATTTGCACATTCTACTTTTTTTTTTAAGGGATTTGTTATTGTGATTCAAATTCAAATAAATGGAGATTTTGCATGTGGACTGAGAGAGATAGAGAGTGAACGAGCGTGAGAGAGAGAGAGGGGGAGAGAGAGAGCGAGAGAGAGAGAGAGAGAGAGAGAGAGAGAGAGAGAGCATAATTTAGCTGTGTGTCTGTTTGCTGTGCTCAGAGTTTCCTGTTTGCAGTCAATAAACAGGATACTGCTGTGTCATCTTACACATCTCAGCTATAGACAGGATACACATGCTAATGTGTTTAGCAAACATGCAATAGCACCAATATCTACAGGAACATCATAAGAAAATACAAGCCTCTTACTGCTTATGAACTGAATTAGGTCAACAACAATAAATACCGTATGTCTATTTTTAACAAAACTGCATATGCATTTGTTTACAACTGGATTATTTAGTAAAATATTTACGGTTGTATATATTATATTATATTATGTAATATTCAGTGGTGGAGGTAACAAATTACAACTACTCACGTTACTGTAAGTAGTTTTTTTCAGGTAGCCTACTTGGAATTTTTTTAGTATATTTTTAAAGCTGTACTTTTACTTGTACTTAAGTACAAATTTAGCAAAATAATCTACTTTGTTACTTTTAAATCATAGTTTGTTTCTGAGTACGCCCACAATTTGAACTGATATTCAAACCTTTAATGGCACTTAAGTAGCCAATAAAGACATCCGATTGTAATCAGACCAATAAAGCCCTGATATCGGAAGCGGGAACAGCCGCCGCTGCAGCAGCAGGGTTGAAGAGCTGATCAGACAGTGAGGGAGCTCAGCGTAACTATGGAGTCAAAGTTTGGAGAAACAAACTACTCGGTAGTGTTATCATACATCTCTATATTTTGATACCGATACTGAAATATCTGACACGGTTCCAATACTCATTTTCCACAGTAGGCTATCTACCGTATACATACACTAATAAAAGCCATGTCTCGCTCTTTCCTCTCCGACAGTGAGTTTGACATCCGCCTCCTGTCAATACAGATGTCTACGCAGGATTGCAGGTATTCCACATAATTTTATTAGGTCCCACTTTATATTAGGTGGCCTTAACTACTATGTACTTGCATTTAAATTAATCATTTGGTACAACGCACTTATTGTGTACATACATGTTTTTACATTGTACTTATATTTTTAAAAATACCTATCTGTAATTACATTTATAATTACACTGTTGACCCGTCCCTTTCACCTTAACCCACCCTTAAACCTACCCATACCACCAAACCTTTCCTTAACCTTACCCGTATCCCACATCAATAACAGCAGAAGTGTTTTGCAATAAAATATGAACGCAATAAGTACATTGTACTTATTTTTTGATGTATGTACATAGTAGTTAAGGCCACCTAATATAAAGTGTGACCTTTTATTAATTCCCAAGCAAATGTGGCAAGTCTTTATTGTAACATGAGTACACAGTCATGTAATCGTAGAAAACTGGATGCGAGCTCTCAAATAGGCCTGACTTATACAAATGAACTGCCTGTCCTCTCACTCCGATATTGCTTGTGTGCACTCAGACTGTGTGCAATCGCGATCTCTCTGTGCTTTTAAAGTATAAATTATTTCTCTTTACTCCTGGATTAAAGTGTGTCAAAAGTTAGCATCCATTCAGAATAGATCCATGCCTGACCGATGAAAATGCTACTGGAAATTTTATTGGCTGTAAGCGAAATGCACCAGAAAGTCTTTCAATCAAAGATGGAACTTTAATTTCTTTACAATGTAAGTTTATGCTAGAAATGTTTTGGATATTTGGATATGATTTGTACATATACATATCCTAGTCTGTCTAACGGCATCACTACATTGTACAGACATTACAGGTCAAAACCATTTATCTAAATAAACAACATAAATGGCTCTTAAATCACTGCTTCAAAAAAAATCTGTCATATTTCGAATAGCCTACCTCAACTAAATTGAGGTCATTTGTTTTAGAATTTTATTACTGACTGTGTACTTGTCTTTTTTTGTAAATTCAATTCAGTTTGAAATCAAATTTGAAATCATGCATCCTTGTGCTGTAAGCTTTTGCAACAAAGTTACCCTATTTTAAATGCACAAATGCACAGAATGAGCAAATTTTTAAGATTTTTGTAATGGTAATTGATCGATGTTTATATCTATGTAAATAAACGCCTATATGAAAATCTGTTCATCATATAAAGTGAACGTGTCTTTTTAGAAGACTTGGATTAAACCACCCGAAGCTTTTAATAATGTATGCCTTGAAAAAAATGGATGGCCAAAAAGAAAATTGAAATATTAAAATATCTGTATGGCAGTATATATGTGGTAGTTTTGGCAATGGTATTGAAAATGATTAAAGTCATCATGAAATCAAAAATGACCCTACTTACTTTTTAGTGCACATTACATTACCTGTAAGTCAATACACCGGAAAAAAAAAAAAGTGTTTAACTTTTTGTCAATCTGACGACAGTTTGACAGCTTGGGGAGAATCCTCTTGTTTAGTCATGACTGTTTCTGGGTCCAAGCCTCTACTCATTTCACCTGAGAATCTCAACAGCCATTTATGAGCACTATTAATACTACATATTTAAGCCAAGCATATACAAATTTGCTGTGTCTCCGTTCTCACAGTGTCTCAGACACTAATATTTTAGCTGAATCACTGACTGGCCATTTGGGATTTCAGTATGGAGATAAGGTTAGGGTTATAATTTTTCAGTATTACTTGACATCATGGGTGTATATTAGCACAGTTTGGTGTTTTCTTGGGGAGTCTGGTAGAGTGTTAGGATCCAGAAGTGGTGAAGCGTGATGTTAGACATAACAAGCAGATATTCTTAACCAGTTAACTCTGAATCTGCTAAGAACAAGAGGTGGAGAGGAGCTGCACCACAATAAAACCCTGCCCTTTATTCAATATTCTGTTTCACTTGAAAATGCATCACAACATTTTGGGTAAATCACTAAACATCGCCGGCTAAAAAGTAACTAGTACTCCAAGTAGTTGTTGGGAAGAATACTTTGTACTTTTACTTAAGTAATGTTTTGACACCAGTACTTGTAATTGAGTATTATTTCAGCAATGTAACAGTACTTGTACTTAAGTACAAATTTTCAGTACTCTTTCCACCACTGGTAATATTATATTGCATGGAAATGTAATAGATTATGTCCTGACAGAAAAGTATCAGTATTTTTCATTATTATTTATTATTTATTTTACAGTGCATATTATGTTATATTATATTATATTATATTACATTATATTATATTATATTATATTATATTATATTATATTATATTATATTATATTATATTATATTATATTATATTATATTATATTATATTATATTATATTATATTATATTATATTATATTATATTTATTATATACGTTTTTCTGCATTCATTCAAAACACACTCATGGTAACACACATGTCACTAAAATAATGCAATAAACATTCATTTATCAATATTAGATGTAACATAAAACCCAAAGTACATAAGCGATTAACTGATAAGAAATAAACTAAAAAAAGCTAAGAAGAAACAGTTATTTCTACAATACTAATTAAGCAAACAAACAAATAATTATAGGACCAGGTGCTGGTCCTATAATTAGAATATCATCAAAAAGTTGATTTATTTCACTAATTCCATTCAAAAAGTGAAATGTGTATATTATATTCATTCATTGCACACAGACTGATATATTTCAGATGTTTATTTCTTTTAATTTTGATGATTATAACTGACAACTAAGGAAAATCCCAAATTCAGTATCTCAGAAAATTAGAATATTACTTATGACCAATACAAAGAAAGGATTTTTAGAAATCTTGGGCAACTGAAAAGTATGAACATGAAAAGTATGAGCATGTACAGCACTCAATACTTAGTTGGGGCTCCTTTTGCCTGAATTACTGCAGCAATGTGGCGTGGCATGGAGTCAATCAGTCTGTGGCACTGCTCAGGTGTTATGAGAGCCCAGGTCGCTCTGATAGTGGCCTTCAGCTCTTCTGCATTGTTGGGTCTGGTGTCTCTCATCTTCCTCTTCACAATACCCCATAGATTCTCTCTGGGGTTCAGGTCAGGCGAGTTTGCTGGCCAATCAAGCACAGTAACACTATGGTCATTAAACCAGCTTTTGGTACCTTTGGCAGTGTGGGCAGGTGCCAAGTCCTGCTGGAAAATGAAATCAGCATCTCCATAAAGCTTGTCAGCAGAAAGAAGCATGAAGTGCTCTAATATTTTATGGTAGATGGCTGTGTTGACTGTGGACCTCAGAAAACACAGTGGACCAACACCAGCAGATGACATGGCAGCCCAAATCATCACAGACTGTGGAAACTTCACACTGGACTTCAAGCAACATGGATTCTGTGTCTCTCCACTCTTCTTTTAGACTCTGGGACCTTGATTTCCAAATGAAATGTAAAATTTACTTTCATCTGAAACGAGGACTTTGGAGCAATGAGCAACAGTCCAGTTATTTTTCTCCACAGCCCAGGTAAGACGCTTCTGACGTTGTCTCTGCTTCAGAAGTGGCTGTGTAGCCCTTTTCCTGAAGACGTCTGAGCGTCTTGATGCACTGACTCCAGCTTCAGTTCACTCCTTGTGAAGCTCTCACAAGTGTTTTAATCGGCTTTGCTTGACTGTATTCTCAAGCTTGCGGTCATCCCTGTTGCTTGTGCACCTTTTCCTACCCAAATTCTTCCTTCCAGTCAACTTTGCATGTAATATGCTTTGATACAGCACTCTGTAAACAGCCACACCTTTCAGTAATGACCCTCTGTGACTTACCCTCTTTGTGGAGGGTGTCAGCGTTCGTCTTCTGGATCATTGCCAAGTCAGCAGTCTTCCCCATTATTGTGGTTTCAAAGAACAAGAGATACCCAGAATGTATACTGTAGGGATGGTCATTTATTCAAACTCAAATGTAAATATTCTAATATTTTGAGATACTGATTTTTGACTTTCATGAGCTGTAAGCTCTAATCATCAAAATGAAAAAAAAAAAATAAACATTTGAAATATATCAGTCTGTGTGTAATGAATGAATATAATATACAAGTTTCACTTTTTGAATGGAATTAGTGAAATAAATCAACTTTTTGATGATATTCTAATTATATGACCAGCACCTGTATATATATACATATATATATATATATAAGAAATGTACATTTTAAAGTAATTGCATTTAGCTTGTTTTTTTTTTTTTCTTGTTTTTTTTAATGACAGCATGACATAATATAAAAGCTTATAAGTGATTCGTAAGTGAGCGTGTGATTCTTGAGTAGAATAAAGTTCAGTGTTGAGCAGACCTGATGCTGTTTGTCAAGTTCTGTCTAAGCATCACTAATCTTGATGTAGCGCTTTAAAACTTTGAGCATGTCACTAAATGTTCATCATCAATCCATATCTTTCCTTTTCATTTGCTTTCTGACCCCCCTCACGACTTTGGCTGATGACTTCACTGTTTCTCTTTCCACATCATCAGTCCCACCGTGAGACAATGAGTCTCCTGTGAACCTCCAGCGCTGGCACTAATGAACGACTCCATCCTCTCCTCTGTCAGAGGTTCAGCCCACATCCTTCCTCCTTTCCTACTACGTTTCCCATCCTCCTCGCATATCCTGCCTCCTGCCTGCCTCTCAACTCTGGAGACAAACTTCCTTAATCTCCCCTCCAGAAGTCCACCAACCCCCCACTGCACACCTCCAGGAAGTTGCACCTGCTTGAAACCGCTTGACTTCCTGCCTACTGCTAAGCTCTGTTATTGATTCAAATCTCAGTTCCATTGAATTCAAGGCACCACGGATGATGAAACATTCCCTGGAAATCATGTTTTTGAAGAGTGTTATATTGATTTGTCAGATATTTATGGTTTAGAAATAAGAGTAATTCCTTTCCTTTGCTTTATGCCATCTACATTTACTTTTCACCATAATTCACTTATTCCAATTAAGTCACCCACTTTCTTTCTTTCTTTCTTTCTTACATTTATATATTACATAAAAAAATCATACATAAAATGACCTGAATTCATCCATTATATGATGTTTTTAATTTGTGATTTTTTTTGGGGGGGGGGGGGGGGGGCTTAAAGTCAAACATATCAGGGTGATACAAATGACCTCATTACAAAGAAACAAACAAATTAATTAATTAAAGTAAATTTAAAAAAAAGGAAAAAAATTGACAAAAATGAAAAAGATCTGTAAAAATTTTTTTTATTTTTTAAACACACACACACACACACACACACACACACACACACACACACACACACACACACACACACACACACACACACACACACACACACACACACACACACCAATAATCATTAAAAATACTAGAAATAAATAATCATACTAAAAGTACAAGACATTTCTGATTTTATATTTTTGCAACAAATAATTATAATAAAATAATAATAATAATTTTAGTAGTACTTTTAATATTAAATATTCATTACTTAATACTTTTTTAATCTATTACTTAATACCTATTTACTTAGAAAAAATATATTTAAAAATGGAATCAAATTTTTTAAAAAGATATGAAGCAAAATCTCAAATAATATCACTAATGTCTGTAGCCATTGTAGTAATACTGATGGTTGCCTGAGCAGTATCAGATTAAAATGCCATTCTGATGTTTTAAAATGTGGAATGAAATATATCAGCTTTCATGGTCATGCCTCTCATTTTCTGTTTCTCCATGTCCTGCACGAGCTCATGCCTTTATTGATAAGCAGGTTCTCCTTCTCTCTTTCAGCGCGGCCTACACATGTAATCTATCATGACCTTTGACCTCCCTCGACCCCAGTGCTGCCACCAAACTTGTGTTTTCTTGCTGAGTGTGCACGGTGTAAATGATGTTACCGTTAAAATTTTTATAAGCTCTTCTGCACCTCATGACTTTTAAAGACTTCGACATCTGACCCTGTACTCTTCCCATGATGCACACATATACACATGCACATACACTGTGTTGTGTGTCTTAACGCTATCATGAGTTTGGCCTGTCCCTGATCACGCAGAACAGGCTCCGGTGAACTGCTGATCATCAGTTGAGTCTGACTCATCTGTCTGTATCTCTCTCTCTCTCTCTCTCTCTCTCTCTCTCACACACACAACATATCTGACATCAGCCTCTGATCCAAGAGATATGAGAGCTCTGTTGACTCTTTCTCAACCAACTCACCGATACACACTCACCGATCCTCATTCAGCAATCATTCTAGAACAGCAACTACAAGAACAGGCTTTTTCATTAAAAAAACTAAAATTCAAAAAAACTTTATACTCAATAGCATGTACAGGGAGCAAGCTGGTGTTGTTTACAGTAAGTACACCAAAGTCATTTAAATCTACAGAAATAATAGAATGTTAATGCATTTTTAGCTTTTTAGTAAACAAAATTGATTCAATTATTATTATTATTATTAAAAAAAAAAACATCAAATAGACACTTGCTCAGTACTGAATAGAAAAAAAACAGGCCTATTTAAACATTGTTCTATCAATAATTTTAATATTTAATAATTTTAATACAATTCCAACAATAATTTAATAAAAAGTAATAATTTTTGCATTATTTATATACTATTATATTATATATTAAAATGATTGATTTTAATATATAAAATAAATATAAAAATATATTAAAAATATTTTTATTTTTTTATATACATTTTATGTTGACATTTTAATTTAAGTTTTAGTGATTGTGTTATGTCTGTTTGTAATTGTTAGTTTATTTTCATTAATATTAGTACATTAGTATATTTACATCTTTAATAGTATTATTAATATTATTTATATATATATATATGATTTATTAATATAGTTTTTTACCCCTCTATCTGTCTGGTCTTATATTATCTTGTAGCCTCTATTAGGGTTTTTACATAATAAAAGAACAACAATAGCATGTCAATTGGGTACTTTTATTTATTTATTTTTAATGACATGAGAAATTTTAACACAAATGTCAGTGCTCTAACAACAGTTATTAGCAGAATACATTAATAAATGACACTTGACATCAAACATAAATAAATACTTAAAGTAAAACAAAATAGAAACAGAAAATAGTGTGATGAAGACCAAGTTCCAGTGAAATGCTGTATTTTCATAATCCTCTATGAAGCCTGAAAGTCATTTCATCATTATGCATATTTTGGTGTGACTGAGTGGCAGTTTCTCTTCTCTGCAGATGACGAGGTTGTAGGATGTGACCGCGTCTGAAATGCACACAATTGAGTTTACAGTTACAGTGTGTCTCCTTCCATTTGTTTAAAACAATTGTTTATGAAGGTCAAAAGAAGTATGCTAAAAGGAAAAAGTGATATAAAGTCATGGGAAAGCTGTTACTGGGTATGTTTATACATAAACCCAAGTAATAATAATAGTAATAATCATCATCATGATTGGTGAAGAGGAGATATGTATCTTTAACTGAACAGGGCTGGTCACACTTACATATTCTGTTAAGCTAAAAAGAGACAAAAAAACATTGGTAGGAAACCAGTTACTATTTGAAAGTTAAATTATAGACATTTTAAGAAAGAAATTATTTTCCTGTTGAATGTGTTGACAGTCTGTGTAGCTGGCTGGCTGAGCTCCAGAAAAGCAGTATTGAGCCTTTATGACATAAACAACAGCTCTTAATAACAGTTATTAGCTGAATACATTACAAAATGACAATTGACAATGAACATGAATAGATACACAAAGAAGTACAACACAATAAAAACAAAAAAATAGATGTGATGTAGACCATGTTCCAGTTCAATAGCTTCATATGCCTTTAAGTCCATCATTACGGTGTGACTGAGTAACAGTTTATCTGCAGATGATGAGGTTGTGGGATGTGATGCATCTGAAATACACTGAGTTTAGAATTACAGTGTGTTCATCTGTTTATGTAAAAAACAATTATGTTCACAAAGGCCAAAAATAGCAAAAAATGGACAGTATGTGAGCCCTTCACAATCTTAAAAAATAAAACGTGATATAACGTCATGGGATAGCTTTATAAAACCAAGTAGTAATTAAAAAAACAAAAACAAAAACAAATCTGACAGTATGGATTATAAATTCAATATCTCTGTTACCTACTTAGTGGAGAAGAGGAGAGAAGTATCCTCGGCTTAAAAGAGCTGCTCACACTTACATGTGACCAAAAAACTAATAAGTTTGTTTGGAATCCAGCTACAATTTTAAACTTAAATTTGTATTTAAGTTTAAGAATGAAGTCATTTACCTGTTGAGATTGTGTTGAGAGTCTGTGTAGTCGTATCACTGAACTCCAGAAAATCAGAAATGAGGTGCTTTGACAGTTACAGATTTGAAAAAAAAAAAAAAAACGGCAGGAATAAAGAACCCTAAACTCTAACACAAAGAACCATTTCAGCATAAAAGGGTTCTTCAGGATGCTATGGTTCTAAATATAACCGTTACTACATAAGAACCATCTTTTTTTTTAGAGTGTAGCTTTATTTTTATTTTTATTTAAGTTTTAGTTTTAGTCATTTTAGTACCTCAGCATACGTTATTGCCAACATTACATATTGTTTAAGTTTAAGTCGTTTAGGTTTTCATCTAATATTTAATTTTATATTAATTTAACTTTATTTCAGGTACCAAAAATTACTAAATTGTTTTAGTTAACAATATTAAATAATTTATAGATTTATAGATCTAGATCCTATAATCTAGAATGCAGCCCAGAAATTACCAATTGAAATTCAACACACAAGAGACTTTAATAATGTTCAAAGCAACAAAATAAAAAGACTGAATAAACAAGAATCCCCTGCTGTTGTCATAGAAGTGTTACCAGGATACCAAACAATGCACTATCGAAACTCCATAACAGGAAATTATTTCACTATCTGTTTCCTTTAATGTGCAACCCGAAGCAGCAAAAGCACATGCATGATGCATTAATGGAAATCATTGTGTGACGTGTGGATTTGCACAAGCAGAATTAACACTTTATCATTAGTACTCATCACACAGAAGAGGTTTCACACACAGCAGGGAAGGCTAAACTTTTTGACAGCAGACCACATACTAGATGAAAAATTGAGTCTTGGAGGAGGCTGGTCTGTTTTGCCAACAAGCAGGCAATCCATCAATTAAAACTCGCTGAAACATCCTGCCTAATTCACTTTTCATGCATGTAGGAACAGTTTCTTTCCCTAGGATTTAATTTTATCATTTGCCCCTAAATATATTTGGACAGCGAAGTCATGCTTAAAAATGAATTTCATTGCATTAGATACAAAATATCAAAACTGACATTTTATTTTCAAGAACGATGCATAAGCAGACTTTTCAATTTGCAAAAAGAAGTTTGTGGAGCATGTTTGTAGTTAATATGGTGCTTGTGAATGTAAGAAAGATCTGACTTCATACATCCACTGAATATCACCCTGGGACCAATTAGATGTGTAACTACAAAATGGCTCAAAATGCACTAGTTCTAAGAAAAGCTTAAGCAGCATTTGTTTACAGATGCCACTTGGTTTGATATTTTATTTGAAGCCCTGTACATGACGTATTTATTTACATCTATTCACAAATTCAGTCCCTCATTTCTACAGAACATTTTTTTTTCAGAATATTCCTAGTTTCTTCTGAATATTCATATCCTTCAAAATATCTTATTTTGTGCTCCTCAGAAGAAAGAAAGTCATACAGGTTTTAAATGACATCATTTTTAGGGTTCAGATTTACTAACAGCCTAATTTACTAAAAGCATCAATCTACTGTCAAGAATACATTTTCGAACAGACATATGCTTTGATTTTTATTTTTTTAAAAGCGTTCATGAATTACAACCATTTAAGCTTGGATAATGCATTTTCATGTCTAAGTAAGTTATGTTCCAAATTTGAAGTTGATATCACAAAAAAGATTTTGTTTAAACGCTAAATCAAAAATAGCCACTGGGTGACTCCCATTGAGTATTTATTTGTTTCTTTATTGCATTTTCCTGTCACAAACTTACTTCTATCACAAAACGTCACCAAATACGGAACCTTTAGACTCTAACGAAATGCGATTTGTCAAGATTAGGAAAGTTTTGATTGCAAAATATTGTAGTAAATTTAGTAATATGACACTTGGCGCTGCCCACTTGGGAGAGGAGCCTGCTAAAGGTTTTAAAGGGCCATTTCCATATTATTGCAATGTCCAGTTTTAAAATGATGAATGGATACATTTTGAATGTTTAAGCTTTTGAATTATATTTTATTTAGGATGATTACTAAAATATGTGATTTGGTAAAAAAGTCAATAAAAAGAATGGCAAGCAGCGGAACGCTGAGAGTTAACAGGTTATACTAATCAAGAAAATGTACCATGGTTTCCGTTATTTGCTGTATTATTTAATATTAAAAAAAAAAAAAAAAAAACATGTCTTAACCCACTTTGTGTTAGACATGGCTGCAACAGTTGCTAATTTGTGCTGTTCTTGGTAGATTGCATTGGTTTTTATGGAAACAATCTGGCTAAGCCTGTGTTCTTTAATTTGTTCATTGTCAGTAAATCACCAGAAGAATTTTCCACTCCCTTTGGTACTTTTATGGGATTGCGGTCTCACGCTAATTTGCCCTGTTTAGAAAATATGGCCTTAATTGTTCCTTTTTGGACCACTCGATGTTCAAGTTATGTTTCTTTGTCTGAAAATGTTACTCAAGCAGCGACATGGCTGTTATACATCTGGAGGTTGTCACAGAGGGTATATGTACATAAGGGAGGACAACTCGGATAAGTGTGGATGACAGGGTGCCGATCATGAGTGTAGGGGTCAGACGTGGTGACATCTCTGGGAATGTATGCTGATGTATGCCAGGTCAAAGTCAGGAGGGCTCAACATGGAAGATAAGATTTGCAGGCTGAAGCCAACCAGGAGAACCTCAGGCAAATCCCTGAGATCTTTCTGACCTCAGGAAAAATGTGAAGGCTATCTCTCACACACACACACACACACACACACACACACACACACACACACACACACACACACACACACACACACACACACACACACACACACACACATACAGACACAGACACAGACACACACACACACACACACACACACACACACACACACACACACACACACACATACAGACAATTTCACAGTCACACGAACACACGACAGCCTTCAACAGCTTTAATTGTAAGAATTGTAAGAATTTATTCCCTCATTGTGCTTAAATTGTGGCCAAGTTGTTCCCTCGTTTCTTCAGAATATTTCTAGTTTCTACAGAATTTTCATATTCTCCAAAATATCTTCTTCTGTGTTTCACAGAAGAAAGAAAGTCATACAGGTTTGGAATGGCATGAAGGTGGATTAACAATGATAGAAAAAAGGAGATATTTTGAAGAATGTTTAAGCTGCTCTTTTCTCAGTAACGAAAGCAAACAGTGACCATGGGTGGCCAAATTCCAAAAATGGCAAAATAAATGGCAAAATCAATTAAATAATAATAATAATAAAATAAAGTTAAAAGCAGTCCAGATGACTCGTGCACCCTTGGTAAATATGATCAAAGAAGGCCGTGAAACTTAATCTGCATTGTTAATCCTTTTGATCTTTTATTTTTAAAAATAAAAAAAATCTAACTTTTCATTGCATAATAAGAATTTAAAATGGGGGAAAATATCATTATGAAATAAATGTTTTTCTCTAATACACATTGGCCACAATTAATGTCACCCTTTTATTCAATACTTTTTGAAACCTCCATTTGCCAGTTTAACAGCTCTAAATGTTCTCCTATAATGCCTGATGAGGTTAGAGACACCTGACGAGAGATCAGAGACCATTCCTTCATCCAGAATCACTCCAGACCCTTTAGATTCACAGCTCCATGTTGGTGCTTCTTCTCTTCAGTTCACTCATTTTCTACAGGGTTCAGGTCAGAGGACTGGAATGGCCAGCAGAAGCTTGGTTTTGAGCTCAGTGACCCATTTTTGTGTTGTTTTTGAAGTTTGTGTTTGGATTATTGTCTGGTTGGAAGATCCAAACATGGCCCATTATAAGATTTCTAACAGAATCAGTCACTTATTGATTTTTTATCTGTTGGTATTTGATCGAATCCATGATGCCATGTGTCTAAACAAGATGTCCAGGACCTCCAGCAGAAATATAGGCCCACAACATCAAAAATACAGCAGTAGATTTCATTGTACACATGGGGTACTTTTTATTCCTGTGTTCACCAAACCCATCTTGAGTGTTTGCTGCTAAAAAGCTCATTTTTTAGTTTCATCTGACCATAGAAGCCAGTCCCATTTGAAGTTCCAGTCGTGTCTGACAATTGAATATGCTGGAGTTTGTCTTTGGATGAGTGAGGAGATTTTTTCTTGAAACCCTCTCAAATAACATGTGGTGATGTAGGTGCTGTTTGACAATTTTATTTTATTTTTTTAAGGTTTTCTGACCCCCAGACTTAACTATTTTCTGCAATTCTCCAGCTGTGGTCCTTGGAGAGACTTTAGCCACTCAAACTCTCCTTCTCATCGTGCATTAGGACGATATATACACACGTCCTCTTCCAGGCAGTTTCCTAACATTTTATGTTGATTAGACATTCTTAATTATTGTCCTGATGGTGGAAATGGGAATTTTCACTGCTCTAGCTCTTTTATTAAAGCCACTTCACTAATTTGTGAAGCTCAATTATCTTTTGCTGCACATCAGAGATATATTCTTTGGTGGATGATTAAGTGAATTTGGGCTTTGTTTCCCCTCCTATTTATATTTCTGTGAAACAGGAACCCATGGCTGGATAATTTCACGTTCAAAATCACCCTGGAGTGCTCAAAATTGTGAATATGAATGGGAATATACTTCAGAGATATTTTACTCATAATAATTTCTAGGGGTGCCAATAACTGTGTCCAACATGTATTTGAGAAAAACATTTATTTCATAATGATATTTCCCCCCATTTTAAATTCTTATTATCCAATGAAAGGTTATATTTTTGGGAATTTTTCAAATAAAAGATCAAGAGGATTAACAATGCAGATTCATTTTTACAGCCTTCTTTGTTCATATTTACCAAGGGTGCCGATATTTTTGGCCATGACTGTATATGTGACCCTGGAGCACAAAACATCAACAACACATTATCGATTTTTCTTTTATGTCAAAAATCATTAGGATATTAAGTAAAGATCATGTTCCATGAAGATATTTTGTAAATTAATTTTGAATTTTTTAATTCTTAATTTTTGATTACTAATATGCATTGCTATGAACTTCATTTGGACAACTTTAAAGGCAATTTTCTCAATACCTTTTTTTTTTTTTTTTGCACCCACAGATTCCAGAATTTCAAATAGTTGTATCTCAATCAAATATTGTCCTATCCTAACAAACCATACATCATTGGAAAGATTTATTCAGCTTTCAGATGATGTATAAATCTCAATTTAAAAAAAAGAAGAAAAAAGACCCTTATGACTGGTTTTTGTGATCCAGGGTCACATACAATATATTTTTATGGTATGGTTTATATTCCAAAACAAATTATAATTTTGTATAAAGGACAGTGAGAAATGCATTAGCTCTGAAATCTCATTTGTGTATATTGAAATGTACCAATTTTGAATACACAAAGATTTTCAGTAAAGGTATTTTTGGGCTGTTCCACCGATTAATATAGATCATATAGATTCAATTTATGGTACTAATTAAGCATTTATTCCGTTGTTTTACTTAAATTGTGGCCAATTTGTAATAAATTGTTCAGTCCTCGTTTATTTGGGATATTCTTCAGAATTATCATATTTTTCAAAATATCTTCTTCTGTGTTCGACAGAGGAGAGAAAATCATACAGGTTTGGAATGGCATGAAGGTCAGTAAACAATGACAGAATAAAAGGAGAAATTGATGAGTAAGTTTGAAGAGTGTTCATACTGTTTTTTTTTTCTGTTTTTTTTTTTTTTTTCAAGGCAATGAAAGCAAACAGTGACCATAAATTGCAAAAAAAAAAAAAAAAAAAAGCATGATTAAAAAAAAAGAAGAAAATAATAATTAATATGACGTGTGCTCCATATTCCAAATCAAACGACAATTTTGTGTCAGGAAGAGTCCAAAATATATGTCATTATTCAATGAAATGTTCTGGTGTAGCTCTAAAATAAAAACGGTCTAAAATTATAAAATTGTGTATAATCAAGACATATTATGGCAGGCGACATACCAAGTTTGAATACATGGATACACTGAATACCAGTTCCTCAGATGAACATATCATATAGACTACTTTTAGCATCACTTTCATTGTATGGTGAAGATCAACGAGAACATTCTTCAAAACAAATGCATGAAAAAAACAAGTAGGAAAGTGTGAACAACATGAGGGAGAGTAAAAGTGATTTTTAAACGATCCCTTTAAGACAAAAAACAATCTGTCATATTCAAAATATATTTGTCTGCATGTAAACAGCCAGCATAGTCTGTCATATAAAGGCCCGGCTATGAATCAGAGTATCTTCTCCAAAAGCATTTGTAGTTACTACAAAGAGTAATCTCTCTTATGTAATCTTTTCAGCATGGTTTTATCTCAGAGCAATTTTCAAGTCTCCACAAATATTCGCAGGACAGCTACCCTCTCCCAGGTCTCTCATTCACTCACACTCTGAGTTTTTCTCTGGTGTAGATAAAGGCCCACTGGAGACTGTCACTTTGGTGTCTGCCTTTTAAATAATTTGTAGCATTTGGCCCTGAAAGAGAAGCTCCTGCCCTACCATGGGAGGATTTCAAAAGCAGAGTAATGTTCCCAGAAAACATGGCAGGAATTTGGCTGCAGGGCAGATGGGTATCCTTTCAGAGTGAAGGTGGAATCTGTCTCGTGGGACTCAGCCGTGCCAGTTTTATGAAGGGAGAGAGAAAGACAGCGAGAGAAAGCAAAAGAGAAAGACAGAAAAGTGTAAATGTAAACAAATAGCGCTAGAATTGTGAGAGGAGCCCTGCGCCATTTGTTTGCCGATTAAAAGTACAGAGAATCGTTTCACCACTGAGGAATAGAACACGTCTATGTGATGTTTGCTGAAGCAAACAAACAAACAACAGGGTTTTTTTTGTGTTTCTTTTTAAGTCTACACCTACAACGTGTGAAAACACTCACACACAAGCCTCCGAGCTCCCAGAGTTAAGCTAAGCACTCAAAAAGACATAATTCCCCAAAGAAATGCTAGTTTTTACTACAAAAAAGAAAGTTCTGCCATTATTTACTGAAACTTGACTTTTTCCTCTTCTGTGGAGCATTTTGCAGGATATTTTGTAGAATATCCAGGCAGCTCTTCACCAGATGAAAGTGTGTAGTAGCCGTCAAGCTCGGAAAGGAACAAAAAAGCACCATAAAAGTGGTCAGTATGATTCAAGGGCTCATATTCCAAGTCTTCTGAAGCCATACGGCAGACTTGGAAACTCGTATTCCTATTCTGAAGGAACAGCAGACTAGTCTGCTAGTATGCACTTTTATGGTGCTTTTTTTGTGATTGACAACAACTGGTTAATGTATGCTTTTATTATCTGGGGGAAAAAAAGCAGGGTAAAAACATGAAGATCAGTATGATGATTACAGAATGTTCATATTTACTGTATGTAAAATATTCATTTAGAATGCATTTCTGAATAAAAAAGTTCCTTGTGAAAAAGAAGTCAAATGCTTGATCGTGCACTTATACTATACTTTAAATCTTAAAAGTATATATTTTTAATAACATTACTTGCAGATAATATGCTATATTAATGAAATAAAAGGCTTAAAAGTGCACTTTATAATGTTCAGTCAATTAATGTATTTTAATAATCTTATGTTTTAAAGAAGTACACTTTTTAGTAGATAAGATGTATATTGTAGATGTACTTAAGTCCTATTTAAATGGACCAAAAGGACTGTAAAGTTCAGCTAATACATGTAATATACATTTTAATTACAATACACTGTCTTTGCGATTAACATGCAATATATGTCCACAAAATATATGTATACTGTATATGTGTATTATTACTGAATTAATACACTTAAGCGTACGTCTTTAGGGTATAACATATAATCAACAATATAAACATTTACAGATACACTTTTGAACATTCTTACAGTGGAAAGTTTAAGGTCTCAACAAGGCCAAAACTGTTAAACAAATATATGTTAATTGCTAACACTGACACATGACCTCTTTCTACTTGAAAAAAGGTGTGTCTTCAAAAATACAATAGACACTTTCTGATAAACATTGTGGACTTTGGATAAAAGACAAATATTAACAGTCTATTAGGATGTGAATACGCCTAACGCCCAGTCAGAGGAGACAATCATCTTTGATAAATCATACAGCTGCGAAAACGTTTGAGTGTTTTTAACCCATTGCTAGGTGTTAGGGTTAACCCTGATGTGTTGCTCCCCTCCACTCGCTATGTCATGTATATTAATTCATTTTAAAAGCCAAAGTCGCTGACATTGTTCATTTTCCCATACCTCAGACAGAGAGAACTCCGATGCTTCCTGGGCAAGGCTGGATAATACACTGAAAAAAATTATACTATATTAGTATATTAGCTACATTTAAATAAACAAATTTAGCTGATTAACTTTCAGCAAAATTGCTTATTTAAATGTAGCTAAAATAAATTGATTGCAACCACTTACCTTAAATAAATAAATAAATAAATAAATAAAATAAAATAAAATAAAATAAAATAAAATAAAATAAAATAAAATAAAATAAAATAAAATAAAAATAGTAAATTCAATGAATCATTTTTTTCAGTGTACATAAGTTTCTATAGACATTTTTCTGATGCAGTGAAACCACTTACTGACAACCTCCAAAAAGCTGTTCCAATTGTATGGTCTCCTCAATGCCAAATTGCTTTTGATTCTTTAAAGAATGTGTTATGCAGGGCTTTAGGTTTTTTTTTTTTTTTGTAGGGTTTTAGCTACTCCTGACTTCTCAAAACCCTTTAAAAATATTGAATGTGCAAACTGAATGTTTTCAGGTACTTATGCAATTAAATGAAAATATAATATAGTTTACATTGACATTAAATGCAGTTAGCTAAACTTTAGATTGCTTTTTTGGCACATTTCAGTAGGACTTAATTGCATTTTTATAAGTAATTTTTTATAATTACTTCCATTGTTTATTAAGTACGGTTAAAGTGCCGAGTACTGCCGAGTGTACTGACAAGGGTTTATGCAAAACTCAATGTCATTTCTATTGAGACTTGTATGCCATTTATTTGTAATTACACATTTGTGATGATGAAGTTGCAATTTGGGACATTTAAATATATATTACATTTAAATAGAATTACACAAATTACAATCAAATACTTTACACCCAGTTTGCCGCTTTTAGTATTCAGGTCCATAGCATAAACTCGCAGGACGTGTTACATCCCAGAGTTTACTTTAAAAAATGCTAACCAAGTTTAAGCAATAATGATGTGCCTTAACAAGCACAACTAATAATATCTACTGTCTTCTGAACAGACTCCCATGGGGAGTACTGCAGCATTCAGACTGCATATGGTGTTGGGTTGGTGGACATATTTGTTAAGGGAACTGCGTGGGTTGTTGAACCATTTGCCGGGGGGAGGGGTCTTAAAATGTGCCGCATGTTCACACATGTTATCAACTGTACGGGTTGTCACAGCAGCAGGTCCTCCTCAATTGGAATCAATGTTCCGCTGGGAACCAATCAGCTCGCCACGGACAGGTCTTGGGTTCTTTGATGTAGCACACA
The DNA here is from genome assembly GCA_036784905.1 of Acrossocheilus fasciatus. Classification (NCBI taxonomy): domain Eukaryota; kingdom Metazoa; phylum Chordata; class Actinopteri; order Cypriniformes; family Cyprinidae; genus Acrossocheilus; species Acrossocheilus fasciatus. Next base: position 4,149,629 of record CM071961.1, read on the forward strand.
GTCTGGTTATTCCCAATTATCAATGTACAGTCAACCTTAGTGAATGTGTAAAAGAAAAAGCAAATTCTGCGTCAGAGGTGAAAGAGTGAGTGTGTCTGGTCATATACTAGTAAAATTAACCGTCTTAACTTTGCATGACCCAATAACATCAGCACGCAGGCTCTCATTTCTGCAGAACTGTCATCATTACTGCATTTTTAGTGCTGATAAGAGTGTGCTCTTGTGTTCAGGAGATCTGTCTCACATGTGTGACGTACGTGCTGCCGATCTTTCAACAGGCGGTTTCTATTAACACTTTCAATCAGAAACACACTTGACCCGACTTACGGCAAGCCTTCCAACATCATTCAGAACACACGCTTGATATCGCGCCTCTGTCCATTCCTGTCCTTACCTAAGCCTGAACCTCCCACGGGGCCGGCGCTTTTCTGTCAGATAACTGGGTTTTCAGTATGCAATGACTTCTCAAGGTTAATCTATCCCAGCATCCCCTTCTCGCCCTGTAAGCTTCACAAAATCCGTCATTCTGCAAGTCATTGTCATAATCGAGCCAGAGAAGAAGGCAACCCCTGCTCTGCGCTGTATCTTTCTTAATAACTCTAGACGTCCAGGAAATGTTTAAGGCTCTACATGTCGTAACAATTCATCTGGAGTCTCTTCCGATAAATTGGAAGCAGAAAAGGATACTTCTTAAGCTAGTCAGCAGCTAAATGCAACATTTTGCAATGAAGAAAGTGTCAAAGAGTTACATTTGTAGTGGTAGTCATCATGAACTCATTTTTATCCAGTTTTGTGGTCCAACTGGCTAAAGAAGCTGTCATGTTTATGTACGCTGCATTTCTCGGTTTAGATGTGAATGGAAGCCCAGAGTAAATGTGGAATTACTACAAGCAGTGCTGGTAACTGATTACACGTGATCTAGATTACGTAATCAGATAAAAAATAAAAATAAAAATAAGTACTATAGATTATATTACATTTTAAAGTGCTTATAATCAGATTACAGTTACTTTTTTATAGATTCCATGATTACATATTATTTACACAATAACAGTAAATGAATCATCATGTATTGATTCACTCTAATTCTTCTTTTTTCTCTCTCTCTCTCTCTCTCTCTCTCTCTCTCTCTCTCTTAAAGGTTCCTTTCTAAAAAAAAATTCTAGCTCTTTTAGAAATATTTAGACCATTTAGAAAACCTTCCAGTTTTGTGGAACTGAATACACCAGCCTAGTCATGTGACTGTAATTACACATAAACTATAGACCACACAATTAGTTTTACAATAATAATTATTAGCTTTTCATCACTTCAAAAACTCCCTACAGTATTTTTCAGCAACCCCAGTTTGGGAAACCTCGGAGTTTAATGCAGTTCTTGATGTTGATAACAAAGAATGGAAAACATTTTCATAGGTTCAGTCAAAAGTAATCAAAAAGTATTCAGAATGCATAATATAAAATGTGTAATCCAACTAATCATTTTACTGACTATATTTTTTTCATTATGTCATTTGTAATCAGTAATGGACTACAATTCATATGTAATCTATGGGCAAATTCAAAACACATACTTGGTCTTTAGAAACTGCACAGCAGTTCTTGTGAGGTTAGTGTTCTTGCTAAATAACCACACATTAATTGGTGCACATTTTATGCCTATTGCTTAATGTAGCTTTAAACAGGTTTATTATATGCTGTCATGCATGAACTTCATATGTAAAACACATGCATAAGCAATGTTCATAAACACAGGTGAAGTTCAGGGCAGATCATAAATTCTTCCCCTTATATAACATCCATAATGTTTAAACTTTACCAGGTGGCCAGCAGGAATGTAGATCAAATTTTATATCTTGCCCCAGATTTAAACGAAAGTTGTTTAATAAAGGCATTTATTTGAATTGACGCTAATCTGTTTATGCTGATGCATCCGTAAACCGGTGATTACATTTACTTAACATTTACCGCAATGATGTTTTTATATAAAATCCTATTTATTAACGTCAAAAAATTCCCATGAATTGGGCATAGATGTATGAGGTGGTCATCAGAGATGGATGCTTTACTAGACTCGTAAGCACAGGATAATAGCGGTTTAAGAGCTGGTGTAATTTGTCACCTTTGTTTGTTCTCCTGGTAGTAAAGTACACCAGCAAGGACAAGCAAAGATCCACGGGAACCTCTTGGCGGGCAGCCAAGGCTGGAACGCCAACACAAGGGGTTATAAAATAGGAGGCCGCCTTCCATTATCAATCATTTTTAGGGCTGCCAGGAGAGTGATTGTATGTAGTGTGTTACAACATATTCAAGCGGATGGGCTCCTGAACATATACGGCCAAGAACATCACTATAAATACATTTGCCATGGTTAGTTCCCCAAACTCTCATTTGTTTATACAGGCACTGATCGAGCTGGTAATGCATTGGATGACTGACAAAAGAAAGAAAAGTGAAACAGATGTTAAGTTGATGAAAGGCATTTATGAACTGCTTAGCTTTGCACGTCATGCATGTCAACTGGACAGGACCTAAACAGATGCTACAGAGCAGAACGTAACAACCACACCACCTGATCTCCGCAGCGGTGCATGTGCATTTGAAAAACATACCATTTTCAGCATGTGGTGTAACCATCACAAGTATTATTATTATTATTTTTGGATATATAGGCATATCATATCACATGACATATCACAGCCTACAATATCATAAAAAAGGTCTAAATATTACAAACATTCATATTAAAACAGTTGTGAGGGTCTGCAGAGGTCCTATATATGGTAACCTTTCCTATTTGTTTTGTTTTGTTTGTTGCGCTACATGAATTTGATTTGGCAGACAACGGTTTTATGTAAATTAATACCCTGTAAATTAGAATTCTGTAAATTATTATTTTTTTAATTAAAATTAAAAATTTGAAAATTAAAACCGTGTTCAAGATCAAGAAATTTTTTTTTTAAATTTTTTTTAATGTATATTTGAATAAATAAATACAACAATTGGTTTCATTATTGGATATTGTATCTAATTTTTTTATTTTTTTATTTTTTTATTTTTTAACCTTTTCTGAAATGTAAACATATTCAAGTTTATATAAAAAAGACAAGTGATAATAATAAATAAATCCCAGACTTTCAGTGCGGTCTTTTGCACTTCACAGTTTCATATTTTTTCCCCAATTTCGTACTTGGTTTACCATCCCTGTCAGAGAAAAATTACTCTTCAAATTCAAGTGATAGTTGTCTTTTCCTTTCCAGTCAATCAAAGCACTGGGTTTTTGTAGGAGATGGACCTTTCCATGATTAAAGGACATGAGATGACCACAAAACTGCGGTACGGTGCGGCCCACTGATAATGGAGTGTGCGCAAACACCGGCTTGCAAATTAAATGAGTCTCGTAAGAGTTTTTTGTGGCCGATATTTCAGTGCCTGGGACAGCATGACATTATTCAATACAAATGAAGCAGGTAGGGGGACATCGCTGGTAACATGAAGCAGAAAAATAGCAGCACTTTCCCAGCACTCTCACTGAATAAATTATGTGCAAGAACAAAGCCTGCCAGCAGCTTCAAAATCTCTTTTTAATACAGCGGGACCTGAGAATGGGTCAACCTGCCTGTATTAAATACAGCTTAACATTTTCGACCAGGAAGCGCCATGTCCACCAGAGCTATTAATTTCTCGTTATGTCAGGTGAAAGTGTTTTTTATTTATTTATTTATTTATTTTTTTTTAAGCTCATACGGTTCACTTATTACAATAAACAGATATAAGAAACTTTGACTCAACTTTGTTGACTACTCCATTAAAAATGCTGTATGGGTAATTTGCGTTTACAATGTATACAACTCAGAAAGTACCAAGAACGTTAAGGTGATATATGAAGATATTTAGGGTACAGTTACAGAGCAACAATGTACTAAAAATGAAAAAGGTTTCAATTCACATTTTTGACAACTTTTTGTGTACAGACAACACAGTTGTCAAAACAACCACCTGAATCAGCAAAAACAACTAAAAACGCAGTATTATTCATGCCAGGCCAGTAGTTGGCGATGTCACTATGTAAAGAAACACTATGCGCCTGTGCACATACATATTACACTAGAATAAACATTTAATGGACATACTCATGACATCATTGTATTTACAAATTAGCATTTCTATAGTTTACACAGATACATTAACAGTATTATTATTATTATTATTATTATTTTTATTTTTTTAAGTTTTTCAGGCCCCCAAAACACTGTTGTCATGTAAATGAATGAATAAAACACATAAAAAGTTTTCCAGTTTTGGTTGAAACTGGTGTCATGTTCGTTTCTATTTTGAAAAATGCATAAAATTAGCTGGAGCTGTGGTGTAATGGTTCGCAATGCTTACTTTGACACATTGAGCTGTGGTGCTCATGTAAACTTTTAAGAGTTTGAGTCCGGTTCATATATGAGATTGTCATTTCCCATTCCCTTTCTGTCCTTTTAAAACTCTCACTGTCAAATAAAAATGATAATGCATAAAAAGATGAAATGTGTCATTTCTGTCACCAGTCAGAATTGTTAAAACAGGCTGTTTTCAAACAGGCTTTCAAAACACTCCCCCATCTGCCATTGGTTGAACAAACAGATGACCCCGCCCCAAACTCACACCATTGGCTGAGCCAGTGTTGCTATGCTGGGCCAAGCGGGATGGTAAAATAAATAGAACAATGTTTTGATAGTAAACCACAGTGTTTAAAAGTTTTTGAAACCAATCAATTAGCTTACTTTTAGTTATCTCTGCATATTATACTCAGTTTGAAGACCATATTTTAATATCCAAAAACATTACACACATCAGTTACAAGTACAATATGACTAATACAGTGAGAGTGTCGTGTAGATTGGAAATGCTTAACAAAGCAAACCAAGGACATTACATCACCTGGATATCCTGAAACCTTGATGTTCTCGTGGTGTAAGCCCTTATGTCATCCAGAAATATGTGTCTACAAACACATCAACGTATAGCCCGGCTTGAATAACACACTCTTTGGCCCTTTGAGGTATCGCTCATGCTTAACAATGGAGAATGTCAACATTCCCTGGAAAACGTTGTCATAGTTCAACCATTCCCATCACGTGATACTCAAAAACAGGATAACTTTACTTAACCAACAACATCATCAAAGCAGTAGAGGACTCGGGTTCACCTCAATAAAAAATTACTACATTTTCCTATTCCTCTGCTGTGTGACCTTCTAGAGAAAAGGTTATGGGACAAACCGCTCTCTGTTAGCGTGTGCCTTTGTTTTGCTGCTTGCTGCAGTAACTACATTCATTCTAAGCCTTCAGGATTTTTTTTTTCTTTTTTTTTTTTCGGTAATGACTGTGGAAAAGTTGGCTTCCCTCAAAGCAGCCTGACTATCTTCACCTGTTTAATCAGGCCAGATACTTACAAAGGTCATTCCGATGCATCCGAAATACAGACTGCAAATGTTATCCCTTGTTTGGAATTGCAAAGGGCTCCACTTAAAACATTTGCCTTTGCACTATTTTTCCCTGCAAGCCTGGCCATTAACCTTTGCAAAAATCGAGTTTGGATTTGATAAACGGGACAGCATAATGTGGCTCGGCCTCCAAAAGTGGATTAGGCAACTCGGCCCTTTATCAACAAGGATGGGAGACACGGATAGAGAATAAACTAGGCAGACAGAATGAGGTAAACAGTATATGGGTCAGGAAGACACTGTTCCTGCTCATTATTTAACATGGTTTCACCGCTGCTCCTCCGGACTCGATCTGCTTGCATCTTATTGACGGCATATATTATATTCGGAGGCAGTCGTTCCTACAGAGTTCTCTCATTACAAGTCAGCCTTCCTCCAAGTGGGATTGGCTGTATCGATCTGTCAGATAACTAGCAAGTGCACCACCTTTCTGTTAAACCCAAAAGTGGCTCATTTTCCCAGTGAAGCGTTGTCAGATCGAGGAAGATTCAATTCCTGACGTTGAAACCACAGCGTGGAACGCTTTGAGCTTCTTTCATAGTCATTATAGTCTGTAGGATGGAAAGTCAGTTTAAGTTCTCCATAAACTGAGTGGAAAGTGGAGGTACTTGAATCCACTGAATGGCCAAACCAGGAGTGTTTCTTTCAGGTCCCTTTAGGTGAACGAGATCTCATTGTGATGCACAGGATGCGTCGGATTAACTTTTCTCTTTGACTGTTACTGTGTAATTGCACAACCAAGTTATCATTCATATGGGGGGCCTTCCAGCTAAAAAAATAAATAAATCAGAAAAATGTGCATTTCTTTTGATTTAAACCCTTTTAAAGAGATTTAACAAGCACTGATATGACCATTGGATTCCAGCCAAACGATGGACTCGAAACAACTCGCTTGTCTATGATGCACAAAAATGTATGTAATGCTTCAATATGCTTTTAAATCGTCTCTTGGAGCGAGTCTCTATTTTGATTGCCGCTATTCACAGCTACCTCAATATGCATGCATGTATGGAGGTTACAGAACGCTATCACTCACAATCATTTTTCCATGGACTCATAATGCAATTACCTCTCATACAGCTCTCTGGCAATAAAGCAGAAATATTCATGCAAATCACACAATTCATCTCAGATACATTCAGCCACTTGAGAGCCGTCAAAAATGCAGCACCGTTTCCCCTTAAAGCGGCCTCTGGCAGCGGAGTCTTTAAAATTGTCACGAATCACCAGCTATTCTCCTCTCTCACTTGACAGAAAGACAATGTATATGGATCACAGAGAGTCGGGTCCACTTAAAAAGCCCTGGTTGCATTGTTGGGAGTGCTGTCATTACTTTACCGAAGCACAGCTCGAGAGAAGAGTAAAAGAAATAGGGTACGAGGGGAGGGAGAGATGAAAGCAGAGAGCATGTCTCAGGGTCAGCTTTCAAAGAGCATCTCTTCAAATGTTATCCTCGGCCATTTCGCCATCATTAACGGCCCTTTAATCAGTGGAAACGGACCAAAAAATATCCATATATTATGACTTATGAAGTTAGACCTCAACAAAGAACTTGTTCTTTGGAAACATGTGACCTGGATCACTCACAAAGAACCTTATGATTCGATGCATTTTGAGTGGAACACAAACTCAACCTTTACAATGAAATGCATGTAGGGTTATTGTGCTTCCTTTCAGGTGAGATGTGAGATATTTCTATGTACTTTTTGGAATGTCAGATTTATGACAGATGAATGATAGACTTAACCAAAATAAGTGTTGAAAAATCACACCCACCTTTGTAAAAGCCATGGGCTGAATCACAAAATTGCATATTTCTCTACTAAATGGTAGGCAAAAGCCAAGATTAGAACCCACACTTACTACTTCCAGTGAGATTCTGAAGTGTACATACGATGGACACTTTACTATCCCATGAGGCCACTGGAGGGTATTTGTGAATGATAGTAAACCAACTGATGCTGGTAGGTCACCTGATAATGACCACATAGCAAATGTAGTATATCGAATTATATGTTTTCATACTATATAGAACATAGTTTTTTTACTGGTCGCAAAGTAACTTCCTATTAAAAATAAGTACCTGTGATTTTGGACGCAGCCTTAAGCCCAATTTAAGCCCAATTTATACTTCTACGTCGGACCTATGCCGTAGCCCCCACGCCGTAAGCTCTGCGTCGGTTTTCATTTATACTTCTGCATCGTCGTCCGTGTCGACGTGCAGTACATATGCGGACCGCTAGAATGCAGTGTCCACGGGTATGTTGCTTGTGAACCCGCAGTACCACGGCAAAAGCCGAAGAACGAGCAGCTCATCGGAGAAGCATAGCCGTGACGGTGGCAAATAAATATCAAATCATTAAATCATTATTTAAAACTACAAAAAGGAGACAACAACGGAACAGGAGAAGATGGCATTCTTACAATCTACATAAGGACGTGTACCACGGCAGATCAACATTGTTTGTCGCAGACAACTAGTGATGTATAATGCTATTGACGCTAACATGTATTTTGTTTTCAGGTGTGTTTGTTTTAGACATCTGTCTTAGTAAACTTTTGATTTTTGGTTTTGTCATGTAGCAACTATGACACACTTACGAATTAATCTTGCTTAAAAGTGAATGTTTTTCATTAACTATTTTGTATCTCTCTATATGCCACAATGTTCACACAACTGCATCTTGACGAGATTGGAGTAGTCCAAAATCAAGTATCGTTCTTTTGGAATTCCACAGCATGAGCTGAAAATTTCCACTTTCCAAGTCGAATGGTACATATATTGCTAGTTCCATATTCTGAATCCACACATCCGTTATAAAGTCACGTGGTGCACTGGAAATAATTACAGTCCTGCTGCAACTACTGCATTAACTCACTCATCAGAGCAGCAGAACACTGATAAGAACTAAAACAAAGTCAGTGAAATCATCTCACCTCACATGCACTGCTTTGCCTCCATTCCTAATAGCTCATGCGCTTACATCAGTTATGTAAGCATTATGAAAAATTACAATTGTTAAGTCCCGTCTGGGGAGTGCTGTTTAGCTTGGCTTACTGAATACAGTACTGCTAGCAACATTGGAATCACACCAAGATATATTCCATTATCCGTTTCACTCCATTATTGTTCAGACAGAGCGTGAGAAGGCAAAGAGCAATGCAGTCGTGCCTTGTTTAAAATAAGGAATTTGCCAAAACTGTGTTAAGGGAACATACATGTGTTCATTACCTTAATTAGAACATTTGTATTCAATGACAAGCTCAAAAAACATACAGTAATAGAGGTTTGTGAAAGTGATATGATGTGAATGCACATATCTAGACATATACAAGTCATGGCCAAAAATGTTGGCACCCTTGATAAATATGATCAAAGAATGCTGTGAAAATTAATCTGAATTGTTAATCCTTTTGATCTTTTATTTAAAAAAAAAAAAAAATCACAAAAATATAACCTTTCATGGATAATAAGAATTTTAAATGGGGGGAAATATCATTATGAAATAAATGTTGTTTTTTTTTCTCTAATACACATTGGCCACAATTAACAGCACCCTTTTATTCAATACTTTTTGAAACCTCCATTTGCCAGTTTAACAGCTCTAAATTTTCTCCTATAATGCCTGATGAGGTTAGAGAACACCTGACAAGAGATCAGAGACCATTCCTTCATCCAGAATCACTCCAGACCCTTTAGATTCCCAGCTCCATGTTGGTGCTTCTTCTCTTCAGTTCACCCCACTCATTTTCTATAAGGTTCAGGTCAGATGACTGAAAAGGCCAGCAGAAGCTTGGTTTTGTGCTCAGTGACCTATTTTTGTGTTGTTTTTGAGGTTTATGTTTGGATTATTGAACGGTTGGAAGATCCAAACATGGCCCATTATAAGATTTCTAACAGAGTCAATCACAACATGTGGTGATGTAGTTGCTGTTTGACCATTTTTTTAAAGGCTTACTGACCCCGAGACTCAACTATTTTCTGCAATTCTCCAGCTGTGGTCCTTGGAGAGTCTTTAGCCACTCAAACTCTCCTTCTCACCGTGCATTAGGACGATATAGACACATGTCCTCTTCCAGGCAGTTTCCTAACATTTTATGTTGATTGGAAATTCTTAATTATTGCCCTGATGGTGGAAATGGGAATTTTCACTGCTCTAGCTCTTTTCTTAAAGCCACTTCACTAATTTGTGAAGCTCAATTATCTTTTGCTGCACATCAGAAATATATTCTTTGTTTTTTCTCATTGTAATGGATGATTAAGGGAATTTGGGCTTTGTTTTCCTTCCTGTTTATATTTCTCTGAAACAGGAAGCCATGGCTGGATAATATCATGTTCATAATCACCCTGGAGTGCTCAAAATTGTGAATATGAATGGGAATGTACTTCAGAGATATTTTACTCATAAGAATTTCTAGGGGTACCAATAATTGTG
>CM071961.1:4164554-4412054 GCA_036784905.1 Acrossocheilus fasciatus
CTCTCTATATTGTGGCAGTTCACACAGTGACATCCTGGGAAAAAAAATAAAAATAATGGCCACCAACGTAAATGTAGGAAAACAATTTTAAAATAGAACTCCTAGATAATAATGGCAGCTAATAATTTACTGGACATGTGTATATACTGTATATACATACTTTTTTTTTCTTTTTCTTTTTTTTTTTGCTTCAAAATATAGTTTTGTCCTTATGACTATTTATTCATTTTATTTTGTTTATTTATTTTTGTCATTTATTTTGTCATCTGTACATTTTTTTGTACAGATTTGTTTGGAATAATCCACGTCTGAGTCACATTTAACCCACTGGTGCTATGGCTATGGCTTTATATTTTTATCACTCCCACCCGGGTGACAGTACTCCTATAACAGACCATGCAAAAATACCAAAACTAATAATATCTTTAAAATATTGCCAAATAACCTTGCAAACAATAAAATCAGAGAATGACTTTAACTGTAAGTGACATGAGCATACGCAAAACAAAGGGAACAATAACATATTTATGTTCAAAATGTTCCGAAGATTTATGTTTCTTTCTTTTCCTGACGTTTTTTCTTGAAAATTTTATATAGCCGACCTTTTTACTTTTTTTAATTTTCCAGTTAGGCATGTTGACAATAACATATATCTTCAACATATGTTGTCTACGACCAAAAATGTAAGAAAATATGTTTTCAGTGGACTTTTAAAATTTGCTTTGGTTGAGAAAATATACAGTTACAGCGTTTTCATTTTTTTTTCTCTCTTGTGATTTAGTCAAGTTGGTTTTGTATCAAACACAATATGATTTTAGGCAATTGAGATCTGACAGTAACAGGGCATTTTTCCGCTTGGGCAAACGCTTCGCGGACAGCTTACCTCGCGCATGGAATCAGCCACAGGCCAGTAAACCAATGAGAACGTGCTACAGTCCTGACTAGTCATGGCAATAGAGCGGAGGCCAGAAAGCTACGGAGAATCCGCTCGCCTGGAGACGACCACAACTGGTAGATTTACAGATCATTTCTGCCGTTTTGGCAAATAAATCATTTTTCCTACTTATTACTAATTCTTTAAGCTTTAAGTTACATTTCAAATGACAAGGGATCAACTTATAATCATGTTTATATTAATTATCCCATGAATTTATTCTCTCAAATTACCTGGGTATGCAGAGCATTCGCAGATTATATGGACGGAACGTCACTGAGATATATACACACACACACACATACAGTATATATTATATATATATATATATATATATATATATATATATATATATATACAGGTGCATCTCAATAAATTTGAATGTCGTGGAAAAGTTCATTTATTTCAGTAATTCAACTCAAATTGTGAAACTTTTGAATTTATTAAATAAATTCAATGCACACAGACTGAAGTAGTTTAAGTCTTTGGTTCTTTTAATTGTGATGATTTTGGCTCATATTTAACAAAAACCCACCAATTCTCAACAAATTAGAATATGGTGACATGCCAGTCAGCTAATCAACTCAAAACACCTGCAAAGGTTTCCTGAGCCTTCAAAATGGTCTCTCAGTTTGGTTCACTAGGCTATCAATCATGGGGAAGACTGCTGATCTGACAGTTGTCCAGAAGACAATCATTAACACCCTTCACAAGGAGGGTAAGCCACGAACATTCATTGCCAAAGAAGCTGGCTGTTCACAGAGTGCTGTATCCAAGCATGTTAACAGAAAGTTGAGCGGAAGGAAAAAGTGTGAAAGAAAAAGATGCACAATCAACCAACAGAACCGCAGCCTTATGAGGATTGTCAAGCAAAATCGATTCAAGAATTTGGGTGAAATTCACAAGGAATGGACTGAGGCTGGGGTCAAGGCATCAAGAGCCACCACACACAGACGTGTCAAGGAATTTGTCTACAGTTGTCGTATTCCTCTTGTTAAGCCACTCCTGAACCACAGACAATGTCAGAGGCGTCTTACCTGGGCTAAGGAGAAGAAGAACTGGACTGTTGCCAAGTGGTCCAAAGTTCTCTTTTCAGATGAAAGCAAGTTTTGTATTTAATTTGGAAACCAAGGTCCTAGAGTCTGGAGGAAGGGTGGAGAAGCTCGAGAAGTTGCTTGAAGTCCAGTGTTAAGTTTCCACAGTCTGTGATGATTTGGGGTGTTGGTCCATTGTGTTTTTTGAAAACCAAAGTCACTGCACCCGTTTACCAAGAAATTTTGGAGCACTTCACACTTCCTTCTGCTAACCAGCTTTTCAAAGATGCTGATTTCATTTTCCAGCAGGATTTGGCACCTGCCCACACTGCCAAAAGCCCCAAAAGTTGGTTAAATGACCATGGTGTTGGTGTGCTTGACTGGCCAGCAAACTCATCAGACCTGAACCCCATCGAGAATTTCAAGAGGAAAATTAGAAACAAGAGGCCAAAAAATGCAGATGAGCTGAAGGCCACTGTCAATTTTATAGCCGATTTTATAGAATGGAGAACTTGAATAACTAAATGAATAATCCATTAATCAAATTGTTGCTTGCTGTTGCTTAAATTTTAGTTTATTTTATTTTTTTTAAATGTTAATACAATGTTAAACAAATGTTAACCAATTTTAATAGCATTTTAAATTAATTTAAATGAATTAACACAGTAAATTGTTAATCCTGTGTAGAGATTTTTTTTTTTTTTTTTTTCCGGATATTGGAATATACATTTTCTTATTGAGATTTCTGTACTTGTCATTTTTTTCATAATGCTTTTTTTTTTTTTTTAATTAGTGATATTGTGTTTGGCATGCATAAATTATGGTGAATATAGGTTTTTTTAGGCCTAATACATATGCCCCAGATTACAAAGTAACCTGTCCCAGATTATAATTTTCAAGTATTTTTATTATTATTATTATTATTTATTTATTTAATTATTTTTTTTTGTTGGCACAAAAACACTAATAGGTGTGGCATGTCTCCTCTGGGTATAATATCTACATTCTTTCTTCTGGTGTGGTTAGAAAACAGCTTGGGATTTCAGAAAAGTCTAATGTGTTGATCTCATGTGTTAGATAGATATCGAAATAAATCGCAGAAGTCAAAATTGCAAAAAATGTCCCAGATTACCTGAATTCACCCTAATAGGCCTAGCGTACAATGTATTTTTTATTTATTTATTTATTTTTTAACTATGATCACGTTAAATACAATTTCTGTTATATTAAAAACATGTCATGACACAAAAAAGACAGGTAGTTGGGTCAACCTCCGCCTATAGAGTTTTATACGCCTATAAAAAGTTTTCAAAAGCATCCCCCCCTCTGTTTTTTTCACAAATGGCACCCTGTATATATATATATATATATATATATATATATATATATATATATATATATATAATAAACTTGTTTATTATTATGAAAAATGCACCAAAATGCAATTTTAATGTTATTTTTATACTTCCGTTTGCAATTTTCCAAAACATGTTTTAGTCTAAAATTATGTGAAAATCAAAGCCAGACATCTGTGCAAGTTGTGTTCCAAAGCTAATATCTCGAAGAAAGAAAAAAAAAAGAAAAAAAAATCCAATGTGGTCCTTTTTGACCATGAACTGTATGAACTGTATGGACGATATTTTTGAAAAACCTTTTCGAATCAAGCACTATTCAGATGAAAAAAAAAAAAAAAAAAAATTAAAAATGCTATTTTTGGATTAAAATGTTTTGTTAAAAAAAATAGCACCAGAGGAGACAGAGGGCAATGCAATAATAATAATAATAATAATAATAATAATAATAATAATAATAATAATAATAATAATAATAATAATAATAATAATAAAGATATATAAAAATGCTTTTTTTTATCATGTTTAACTTGAGAGCCACATTATGCTGTGTTATGCACAAGATTCTGGCAAAAGATGTGAGATGCAAGTACATTAGAAGAGTACATAGTATGCAAGTACATAGAAAAGCAATGAAAATGCAACACAATAAAATGCAAAAACATGTTCTTTGTTAACAGCCTTTTATGCTGTTTTCACACTTTGTTCGACTGCTCTGTACAAACCAGAACTTGACTATATTATGTTGCAGTTTATTATAAATTTGTAAACAAGTAATTTTTACAAAACTAGCCAAACTTTTACTTGAATTTGGCGCTTGATGAGTGTTCATTTTGGACCCTTTTTATAAAGTTCATGGAGAAACACACTAACAAGTATTATGATTATAATACAAATCATCCCTAAATTCATTTTCCTCCATAACCGCAGAAATATGAAAACTCGCCATGGTTTTTACTCTACTTGTAAAGGAAAGCAGATGTTTTGCTCATGAGCATGTGATTCCAGGACTGGAAAAAGAGGAGCAGAATTTCCAGACATTTCTCAAAGTGCAGATGAATAATGAACGTGATGTCAGTTCACAGGGCCTACTTGGCTAAATACTGTGTTTGTGTTTTTCATCTGAGCCTAATTACATATTACTCTAGAAACTTCTCTGTACTATTGGCACAATCACTGAAAATACATGTTTTTTTTTTTTATTTTTATTTTTATATAGGACCCCTTCTTTCCCCCTTAGTAGGAAATAAAATCAAAAAGGGCTGTTTTCCCAGGGGTCCTATAGCCCTGTGATATAGATATATATATATATATATATATATATATATATATAAAGAATAAATAATATAATAAAGAAATATTGACTACATTAGCATCAGAGTTTTAGACATGAAGCATTAAAACATACAATGGGATCATACAAATATATTTTTTTTTCTTTACTCCCACTGCACTTTATATCAGTAAATAAATACCCCTATCCATATATCAAAATAATTTCTACTTCTGTCTGTCGATTTGGAGATGCACCAGACACTGAGGTGGCTTTGTGCTCTCTGAACAGCTTTTTTGAGCAGCTTGTCATATCCTCTCTTCAGTGCCTCTGTTTTTTTCCTTTCTCTCTCTCTCTGAAATAGTGCTGTCTTTCATCCGAAGCTCTTTCTCGGACACATTTAAGCTCGCCCCATAATGTGGGCACTTGTACTCTGCGATGTAGCAGACCGTGTCTCTTTGATTTGCTTGCCTTGTTCCAGTCCTTAGACAATCACGACAAACGCATGAGAATGAAGTCGCAGACAAACCGCCACAGCGGCACACACACACACACACACACACACACATGCATGCAGCATCTCCTCTGACTTGGTGACTGATCATGAAAAGGCAGTAGGACATGTTCTGTGTTAGACAGCTGAGACACATCCAACCGAGCACTAGACTACCTTTGTGTGTGTGTGTGCGTGAATGGATATGTATGAGCGTTTTGCTTTTCCCATAAATCAAGTGCAAAGTGGTGGAACGATCACTCATACACACTGACAAACACATGCCTATTTTTGGATAATTGACACATAACATGTTTAGTGATTTTTTTTTTTTTAAATCCGTATTTTCAATTAAAATGTCTGTTAATGTATAATGGAAAGTGGAACTTTCAATTTTGTGCACGCTAGAATTTATGCTACAAATACACCTTAATAAGGCCAAATGCATGTGTTTGCAAGAGTGACAAGTACATTTTAGAATTTCAGCTGCAAAATATCAACAACATTGACATCCACTGACCACAGTGAATTTCAAAGAAGAATGTAAAGTTGTAGTTTTAAAAACAATGTATGATTTCACACTAACACAGCAGCACATTTTCCTCACCCTCAAATTTCATCTTACACATTCCTATCAGTCAAACGTCTGAGATTTCTCTAGTGCCTTCAAGGGAATCAATTCACCCAGAAATGACAATTGTTCAATTATTTATGCATTTGGAACATGCTTTTGTTTTTATCCATGAAAGATCATTTTTGAAGAATTACTGAAAAAGAACAAACACAAGTCAAAAAGTCACAAGAAGTCATAATGGTGAAACCACAAGAAATATTGTGATGAACATAGATCCCAGATCTAAACCTAAATATAAAGCCTAACGTTTTCATATGAGCAAAGCTTTGTAAAATGAGACAAACGGGTCATGTTGTACAAAATATTGCTATTTTTTTATTAAAAAAAAAAAGCCCCATAAAATGAGCTCACATGACTGCTTATGTTTATTGTTAAACCATTGTGTCATGATTAAATGTCAGTAATTTGACTTAATGCATCCAAAGGCACCGTGAATTGCAAGATATAAACTCAGAATTGTGAGATGTTTATTAGTTATAAACTCACAATTGCGAGTTAACATCTCTCAATTCTGAGTTTGTGTAGATAAACTCAGGATATATAGACCTAGGCATATACTCACAATTATGAGAAGAAAAGTCAAAATTGTGAGATAAAAAGTCACAATTACCTTTTTATGTTCAATTCCATTGCATTAAATAAATAAATAAATAAATAACTGTGAGATGTAAACAAAGAAAGAAAAAAAGACAGAATTGCAAGATTGAGACTCAGAATTGAGGGTTGAAAATAATCATGTTTCATTTTTCTGTAGACTGTTCCTTTAAAAATGGTTGTCATCATGAGGACCTTTGGGATATTAGTCTAATGTACAAGATTTTAGTTGTTTTTTTTATGCACAAAAATGTCTAATACACATCCTCATGTCTCTATAGATCTATCCTGGACAAATAAATCAAAAGCTTTTTTTTTTAAGTAAAACACACATGGCTCTCTGTTAGGACAAACTCCTGCTGAGTTTTTGGCAAAGGTCTGATGGATATTCTACCAAACGACCTTTATACTTGGAGCAGCATTTGTACAAACTATGTAAAAAGTCCAGGAGAGAGGCTATGAACATGTGCTCACCTAAGGGAAAAAGAAACAGAGGAATAAAGAGATGTGGGGGGAGGAAGAGGAGGGAGATCCTGGACGCTGGCCGGCGTACTGACCCTGGGTCAGCTGCCTCTGATGTATGATCGAACATTAGTGTGCTCACACCACATTTATTAAATTGCCTAATGATGAGAAGATAGGGAGAGAAATATATGACATTAAAACTGGAGCCCACACAGCACGAGCGGCTGTTCGGACGTCTTCGCTCTTGGAGGTAATATCGTCAAATAGGCGGGGGAACCGCTCACGGGGAATACAAATGTTGCCTTTAAGTCTTAGATGGGTGGCTGAAAATGTGGAAGCATACTGAAGGAGGAAGATTCAGTTCTTTAGTGGATTAATCACTGTCATCATCTGAGCATTGTGGAGAAGCAATTTAGATGGTAAATACCAAGTTTGCTCGTATATCAAATGTTGATAGTGTGGCGTACCAAACTTGGCCTGCACATTTCGGATGGAAAGAGACTTATGACGAATAAATGTGCTTATTTGTTGTCAATGCAGCTTCATCTTGGTGAAGCAAGGAGAATTTAGATTAGCTTATGTGAATATCAATGAATTGGGGAAAATGTTCATTGTTCTTTTGAAGAGCTAATGCACAATTCAAGCTAATGGATTTATGAATGAATGAATAAATATTTACGGGAAACCCATTTGAAAATATATATATAAATATTTTTTTTATTATTATTTATATTATTTTTAACCATTAATGCTCGTTTAAAACCCATTAATCGTATAACATTATTTATGAAATTCTAATTGCAGTGTAAATGCATTCATTCCACATGTGTTTAAACAAGGGTTTATGTCTTATAAATTATATTTTTAATAAAAAAATATTCATTTCTAAAGCTGCTTTTATATATAGTTTCTATTAAATTATTTTCTCATTTAACACAAGAATTACTTTAAATTTGGATTTTGTCTTTTGGGGGGTAATTTCTCAGCCCAAATTGATATATGATTGATTATTGTAATAGTGTTATTATGACAAAAAAGGTACATTGTAATCATTAATATAAAATGTCTATAATATAATATGATTTAATATGCATTTAATTATATTTAATGATATAATTTGGAATTTTTTTTTTTTTTGCTACATCACATTACACATTTTATAACAATTTATTGTACACGTTTTGGCAAAATATTTTTAAAAACTGCATTACAGCAGTAGTGTAACATATTGTATAAATAGGTATTCAGCTACTAGTCAAAATAAGATCTGGCCTAGATGACATCAGCTGAAAAAGAATGAAATAGTATTTGCATATGATTATAGGTTTTGAATGTGTGGAGTGTATTGGGAACAGTCTTAACCTTCACTAATGATAATAGTAGGTACAGTGTGGAATACCTGTTTAGATGGGGATGCCACATGGAGAACTACAAGGCAAACAATTCACCAACCAATGCTTTGATCAACAGCAGATGTCAAAATCATCTCCTTACTTTCAGATCAAATGACAACTCAAAGTCAATGAATCCAGGAGTGTGCATGTGTGGTGAAAATCGCTTTCATCTTTCTCTCTCTCATATGCCTTGATGGGACCATATAAGCCGGCGTCTATACAGCCAGCGCTATCTATTATTTACAAGTCATCTATTTGACAATGCCGGTGGAGCATGAGTTTCCTCTGAAAGAGCCAAACATCTTAATTACACTCCTGCCACCTAATAAGGAAGCAAAGTCTGGATGATGAGAGTGTGACGCCAGTTTTGGCATTTTCACCAGAATCCTGGAAAATAAATAAATAAATAGTGATGAAACATGGAAAATAAATTATGTCAGAATCTCTGTACCATTTTTAGTGCTGTTTGTTTGTTGTAGTATCCTAATTATGAGCAGAAGTCACTTCTAGGAACAGGGTACAGAATAGTGCTTAAAACAAAAGGTGCAAAAGGAGGCAGTTAACCTTTAGCAAGTTTTAAACGTCAACATTGGGAGGTCAAACTAAATATTATATGAGCTGCTGTATTTCCTATTTATTTTCTATGAGGTTTGCCGTGTTTGCATCCCTGTTACTGAATTTAAGAAATAAAGTCTAAATACAGTTTAAAAACTTTTTTTTAATCAACAAACTTTAAATGAACACTGACATTAAATAAATAAATGCATATTTATTTATTTATTTGTTTGTTTGTTTGGCCTAAATCGAGCTGTTTTTCACATAGACCTGTTGGTTTGAAGCTATTAATAAATATTTTTCTTGTTGTCATTAAATGCAGTTAACAATTAAAAACAAATTGTACTACAATTATCAATTAAACAGATTAATGCACATATGATTTTAATTTTTTGTATACAGTAGAGAAGGTCAAGACCTCTGAGGCAAATCAGGCCAAAATCTCCATTTAAAGGAGGATAGGATTTCACTTTTCCACAGGGTATCCAACTTATTTCATAGTTCTCACAACCTAAAATGTGAGAGTGTGCAAATCATCAGGCGCCAAAGTAACTATGTATTCATGGAAAGTGCCAGAATGAGACTGAGTAGATGTTACATAAAACAACAAAATAATGTAGAAAGGCTGAGTTTTAGATTCCTCATCCAAGCCATTGTCAGAGCAATAATTTCATCGAACCAGGTCTTATCCTTCTGGCCATAAGCAAATTATGACTTTAAAAAGTATTATGTACAATAATATATGAAGGCTGAGTTCTCCCATGCTGAAGTGATCTACTATTTTAATAACATCCTAAAGAGATTCCACCCATTAAAATCACTCTACTGTGACTGTACAGATTTCCATTAAACATTTATTGATATTGAAGGCATATAAAAATAAATTAGTAAAAGGACTGGATTGTTTTACATATGGCACTGAATGCAGCGGGGAACAATGGATCATGATGAGTTAGAAACGAGAGGCAATTCCTTTCATGATGTTCTCCTAGCAGCCCAAGTTAATAGCAGGTCCACATTACTGGGGCCGACTGAATTATACATCCAGTGCAATTTCTGGTGAAATAGCTCCACGGATGGCCTGAAATAGCTTGACAGCTGAGCCCTAATGCGGCTGAAATTTCTCAGTGGAATATCTTCATTCTAAATAAGTCTGGTGGAGTCACCGTGCCTTCTCAAGAACTGCTTTTATTACGACACTTACCGATATCCAGACGCCTACTGGGAAGCTTTGAGGTCATATTTTTTACCCTGTCATCTCAAAGAGAACCTTCTCTAGCAGGAACCCCCTTGGCAAAGGTGATGTCATCTGCAGGCAGTCTTCATGTTGACCCCGTGTGGCCCAGACAAATGAAAGCCATGTGCTTCAGCTTTGGAGAGATACTGACAGCGCTGCTTTGAAATGCTGATAATGCAGAATGTCCGCAGTCCCGCTGACTGAGTGTGTGCTCTACGAGAAGGTTTTGATCAGAGCGATGACCCTACCAGCAGGGGAAAAACCCCACTCAGCTAATCATTATACATCACAGAGAACCTGCAAAACACCCCTCAAGAATTAAAGAGCTTCATATATTGATATGTATTTGGTTCAAATCTGCACTGCAACTTTTTAGGCTTGATTGAATTTGTGCAAAATGAGATTTAGACTAGTGGTTCTGAACTGGTTTTGCTGCAGGATCCGGAATTCACAATAAGTAGTGAGCCAACACACTTGCAAAATAATTTGACATACAAAAGTACTTAAAATCACTATACTTTTAAAAATGTATTCATATTTCCATGAACTGCATTGGCCTAACAATGGACAACTGTATAAATATTTGAACATAAGAATATCATATAATTTGATCATTTTATGAAAAGGCAAGGTTACTTCAGGTTGTAAAATGCCCTGTGGTGCAACTTCAAAAAACTTGACATTTACGGATTTTACCTTGAACAAAAGGTATTTTGAAATTTAAACGCAGATGTATTCATTGTTTAATTAAAGGTTATTCCTTTTAATTTGATGGTTACTCCATATGACATTTTTAGAGTCACTAAATTGAAAATGGTATAAAATATTTGCAAAACCTCTGAAATCAACATAAACAGAGTATTTTTTTTTTTAAGGAAAATGGCACACTTTTACATGCCATTGACCCAAATCTACAAATTTGATTTTCAAGAGTTAAAGGAATAATTCACCTAAAATTACAATTTTAGACTTTCTTTCTTGTGTAGAATACAAAAGATGATTTTTTTTCCCCATGTACCCATGTTTTGTCCATAAAAAAGTGGTTTGAACCCAGTGTTCTTCAATTGTTTTTATTTTTATTATTATTTTTATTTATTTTATTTTTTGCTAAATAATCAAAATCATACAGGTTTGGAATGACTTGAGGGAGAGTAAATGACTGTACTATACTGTCAAGGACCCTTAGGCAGCATATCATCATATTTATTAACATCTAAACCAATTCTGCAACACCAACGACCCCAGAACAAGGTCAACACCTTTTCTTTTTTTTCTTTTTTTTAAATAATGAAGATATGTACACTGACATTTTTTTTTTCAAAGTTTAATGAAAATAGGTTATTCATTTTTGTTTGATAGTTACGCCACATGACATTTTTTAGAATCTTTGTTTAGAATATCACAGAAGAAAGAAAGAAAGTGTTTTGAACCCCATGTTTTTCAAAATATCATCTTTTATGTTCCTGCTGAAGAAAGCAAGTCATACAGGTTTGGAATGACTTGAGGCAGAGTAAATGATTGAACTATCCTGTTAAGGACCCTTAGGCGTCATATTCCTTAACATCTAAACCAATTCTGGGACGCCATCAACCCCAGAACAAGGTCAACATCAGAGACCTCGTTCATCTACGAACCTTGATTAGAAATATTGGCAGGTGAGAAATGGTGCTGAGGAACCAGGTAGGAGGTGACATGGAGCTTCTTCACCATGAAAAACAGCTGCGACCGTACAGTGAGTCTGGATTAAAAGCCACGATGAGGAAGTGAGCCGTCACTCAATGCAAGACAAATGGGCATAGCATGTCTGTATGTACGAAAGCATTCCCAACACGGTCAATACCAGCAGGTTGGACACAAGAAGGTCAGGGATGGAACAAAAGAGTAAAAGAGGTTCTCCAATGTTTCTCACCCCATTCACTCTCTCTGGTTTCCTCAAGGGATGTCTGGAATCTGCCTCAAGGGAGCGAAAGATCTGGCTGCATTACTCACCCCATGACCCCATAACCTCAGTGCCTTACAAAGAGCAAGCGCCCTTTAGGAGAATGATGAATGACTCCTAAAGTATGGCTGTTCACTTGTGATTTATAAGGAGGTGGTAATATTTGTGCTTCTTTCCCAGCTAAAAAGACCAGCCATAACCAACCATAGGTGGTGATACGTCTTTAGCTGGTTTAATCTAGTCAAACTGGTTTCCCAGCCCGGTCAAGCAGGTTTTCAGTTGTTCTAGTTCATGTTCAGCTGAGAAGCCTGAAACCTCTCTGAAACCATCAAATTTGACTAGCCTGACTCGTGCTGTTATTGTCGAGACCAGCTCATTCGAGTCAGAGTCCAAGCCGAGACCCGAGCAGGTTGAGTCCAAGCCAAGACTGAGGCCAGAAGACGGTCGAATCAAAGCCAACATAGAGACCCACATATGCACAACACATAACACAGTGTGCTCTGGTCCAGAAACACAACTGCACAGAATGGATAATATGCAAGAGTCGGCACAGATCACAAGATATATCCACAATGTTGTTGTACTAGAGACCAGACTTGATCTAATACTTATTTCAAGGCTTCAGTCACTTTTGACTGTGAAGGTACCAAGATTTGACCCCAGAATGAAGAGGCCCAGAGAATGTAGTTTTCTGAAGCACTCTAGTTTGAGAACAAGTTGCCTGTCGAACATTTTCTTTCTTTCTTTCTTTCTTTCTTTCTTTCTTTCTTTCTTTCTTTCTTTTTTACCCACAGCTTTGATTAATTTTGGTTTAAACTCAGGGTATTGTTTTAATATTAATGAGAGATTGCTATATGATACACGTTTGTAACAAACACATTTTGTGTCAATTAAGAGCTAATAAAGCCTCACCGATGGGGTTTGTGGGGGACGAGAAAGGTTGAGAAACACTATTCTACTATTCCGTTCTTCTCCATTCTGACGTACTAATTAGATTTCTGCCTGAGGGCCAATCCATCATAATCAGTTGATGCAGAGCAGATTGAGATACACTCAAGATCTATTCTTTGTGACTTGTGTTAGCCTGTAATAACTCATATCTTCAACTTTCATGAGTCAGCATTTTGCTCTGAAGTTTTATCATTCCTACGGGCAAGAAGCTCACCTAACTCTAGCCCAGGGCGCAGAAGAGCAGTGGAAAAGTACAGACTCCAGAGAGATGCAATCTAGGTCAAAGACTATTACATAACACACTGACAGGTTCGAACAATGGCGTTCATAGTTTCCCTCAAATAACTGGCCTCAAAACAGTTACTTTGTGATGAACTGAATGTTATTGCTCTTTCTTCTTTCTCGGTTTCGTGCACATTTTGACATTTGTCATTGCTAGTCCATGTCCTTGTCAAAAACAAAATGCACCCAAGTGCTTTAGAAGCAGTTTGGCTCTTTTTTTTTTTTATTACTGTAGTGAATAATGGAAAGTATGAGACTGTTGTAGTGTTGGGAATAACTATCAACATTAATAAACTACATTTTGCAGCAACAGAGATGTGTTTTTTTTTTTTTTGTGCCACGTGTCTCTAATTACATATATCATTCAATACAGTATGATAACTTTACTGTACTTAGTCTTAGCTTATAGTTTGAGAAGCTAGTTACAGTTACAAGCTACTTTTTACCGATGTGTAGCGTAGTGCATCAAAATGATGTGACAAAATAAAATGTTTTTTTATGCCACATTTATGTCTAATTATGTTAATCATCCCTTTTAAATAGCTTTATTTTCTGTAAAGTTGCTTTGCAACGATTGGTATCGTGAAAAGCTCTATACAAATAAACTTGAATTTAATTTATTGTAGTTAGCAATAGCTTGAAAGTGACAGTTTCAAAGTAGTTTGATATGACAGCAGCTTGCAACTTTTCACCAATGGTTAGCAATGTAATACAATAAAACAACCACACAATGAGATGTTTTTGTAACACATATACATCTCTAATAGTATCTGATAATGAGGTATTGCCCATTTGAATAGCTTTAGTATAGTTAGCATTAGCTTATAGAAAGTGAAATTTTCAAAGTAGCTTGACATAACAGCAGCTGAGTTGCGATAAAATATCCTAACTTTTACAGCAACAAGCTACTATTTACTGATGTGAAGCAATGTAGCGCGACATAGTGATATATGGCTCAAAATGAAATGTTTTTGTGCCACATTTATCTTTAATTATGTATTTCATCCAATAGTAAAATACTGCTCTTTAAAATAGCTTTATTGCAGTTAGAATTAGCTTATTGTAGTTAGCAGTAGCTTATATATCAATTACACTGTAAAAAAAAAAAAAAAGTTGAGCCAATTTAAAATTTTAAGGCAACCAGCTTCAGCAGCTTTTTGAGTTTTCTCAACTTGTCATTTTAAGTTTATACAACAAAAATTTGAGAATCTCCCACAAAAATAATAACAAACTCAAAAATCTGCTGAAGCTGGTTGCCTTATTTTTTTTTTTACAGTGTAGCAATGTAACACAATAAAATGTTGTTGCGACAAAACTAGATGTGTTGTGCCACATGTACATCTCAAATTACATTTATTATTAGCAGTTCTTTCTGGTCCTCGAATTTGATTGGCTGAGAAGAGTGCAATATTCTAGTGATATCAGAAATCCAAGCATTTCACCATTTGTATTACTCCACACTGGTAACACAGCGAGTATCATGGACGCCCAAATCCACTGTAATTTTATGAATAGTATTGTTTTTGTGCCACAAAATGTAGTTTTCAGAGTTATTTAGGCGAGAATGTACTTGTTTAGACTTCAAATATGCGGTTTATTAAATGAAAATACGGCCGAATCACAGACGTGCCGATATACAGCCATATCGCTCTGCTGCTCATGTGATATTGCTCATATTTCATCCGATAATAAGATATTGTTGAAAAATGAGATATACAGTAAGATAGTACACTGTAGTAGTAATATATTTTCCCTTTTAATAGCATTCTTGTAGTTATTATTAGCTAATAATCTTAAGAAGTTACAGTTTCAAAGTAGTTTTCCCAATATTGCACTGATGTGAGGTAAAAATATGTTGTTCGACTATCAGGATTGCGATGACGTTTAGAGTCAAGAAAACTGATAAAAAAACAAGGTGGTGTGAAGTTATTGACATGACAATGTTGATAAAACCTTTGTTAGCCAAACAAATGGGATTGAAACCACACTTCGTGTCTTTGGCGTAGTCGGAGCCCAAGGCGTTTGTTTGGACAGCAGTGCACTGTGGGTGGGGACGGTTTGTCTAATGAAGACTATTTAAACCAGATTTTGAGGTCTGTTCTTCATAACCTCCTGACATCACCTCATCTCCCTCGGTGACACATTTTGGAATAAAAGGGTTTGTAGCATTATATTAGAGAACATGAAACGTCAAGGGAGTGCAATGTTGACTCCACCCATACTTGAATCTCATGTCAGAACATCTGCTAAATGAGTAATAGGATATGCTGTAATTGTAATATCTACTAATGCACGCAAATTTACAATCGCATTAAATGTGGGTTGTTTCACGTACGATATCTGACACTTTCTAAAGTGGAAAATAATAAGAACAAGCAGCAGACGAATGTAAAATTCCATTATATTTCCCTTGTGAGGGTGCTCCGCTCGGGTTAAAGGAGCCACACATTGAGCGCATGTGTTTTGTCATGTTACTGTCTCATACCTCCTGTGGAGAGTTTTGTCAGTGTTGAGGTGAAGGTCGTGCTCTTGGAGGTCAAAGGTTAAAAGAGAAACCACGCTAGAACAGGGTTTAAACTTAAGGACTGATAAAGATGGATTCTTTTTACTCTCTACCTTTATTTGAGCTGGTTTTGCTCACTGAAGACCACTGATCGCGCTTTAGACCACTTGAGCAGCCTGAGCAGCAAAAATCTTTTTAATTAAGCAAATTCTTTTTACTCACTCTCATGTTACAAACCTGTAATATATCCAAATAAATTAATATATTTTAAATATATTTTGTAAACCACAAAACTAAATGAAATAAGTTCAGTTTCATCCTTCATATACCGAAATATATTTAAAAATCTATTTCAGGAAAGTACACTTACATTTACCTACATTTCTTTATTATTTTTTATTTTAATTCACATTCACATTTATTATTTTTTTAATTTTAATTCACATGTGTTTTATATATATTTTTTTTTTTCCAAAAATATATAAAATACATAAAAATATATAGTATATTTTGAATATATATATATATATATATTTTTTTTTTTTTTTTTTCAAAACTATATAAAATACATAAAAATATATAGTATATTTTGAAAAAATAAAAAAAATAAAAAAAATAAAAAAAATAAATATATATATATATATATATATATATATATATATATATATATATATATATATATATATATATATATATAAGTATTGTAAAAGTAGGTGCTTTCTTATCATTTTTGGCTCTAGTTACCATCTTGGGTCATTAACGACCAGTAAATAATATCTGTTGTTGTTGTTGTTGTTGTTGTTTTGCCACTAGTCAGAACTTCACACTAAAATTCAACACTAGCTTACTGTTTAAGTCAATGTACGTGTGTTTAAACAAACATGGACAATATGTCTCTTTAAATCACATATGCCTTATTGACGTGAACATTACAGGCTTGCAGGGGGAACATTAAGTTCCCAGGATGGCTCTTAAATTCCTAGAAACAAAGTCGTACCACACCAATCCTGCACATTCCAGGACATCATGATCAGAGGACAAGTTCTGCCAGCATCCGGCATGTTTGTGGACGACACGCAAGATCAGTGGCAGAAAACTAGATGGACTGACCCCTCCTTTCGACTGCTCTAGAGATCTGGGCCTTTTATCAGAGAGCTGCAGTGCAAACAATCCTGAATGTTATTCCTGTAGTTCGCAGTTTGACTCCTATTCTCTCAACCACCAAATCTCACTCTCTTTCTCTTGTTCTGGATATGTTTGACAAATAAGTTCCAGTTTTGAGATTTATATGGCTCACAACATGCTTTTTTAAAAAGAGATCTCAGAATAGAGACTTTCAGAGGAGCTTGTTTGCACTTTTTATAGTTTAGAGAAAAAAAGGAAACACTAAAACTGAGCAGCGCCGCTTTTGACTCTCTGATCATCGGCAGGAGGTTGCAGAAAACGGCCGAACGGTGGTTATTACTGCATTCAAAACACAGGCCACCGGATATCTTTAGCCTTTACAGGGTCACACTGTGTATTACATTGGAAAATGGCCTGTAAGAGCCTACCTGCCCATTAGGAGGAATGCAGGAGGTGTCGCACCGCAGAGCGCAGAGGCTCAGAGTCTGTCATTTACTGCTGACTGAAGCCTACAGCAGCCCTCTTAAAGTTACAAAAATGTGCCGGGAGCGCAAACTACCACAAATATGCAATGAGGGTGTTTGTGTGTTCTGCAAAGCACAGCTTTTTTTGGCTTTTTTGTAACCATTGGTGTTTTTTTTTTTTTTTTTTTTTTTTAAATGAGGAAACCTGATCCCTAAAGATACGTCTTATATTAAATTATTCAACATCTACAAATAGATCAAAATCATTGGCCCATTATTAATTCAGTGAATTTAAATGTAGTCAAATTGAGTGTTGTACAGCAGACAGAGATATCTTTGCAGAGATTTTTTTTAGGATTTTGTAAAACTTGGAGGGATGTGAAATGAATGCCACAAAATCTATCAAGACCCCATTTGAAAGTATTTTACTTCACAATCAAAAGAAATGAACATTTAAATTGTATTGGATAATATTATTATTATTGTTATTATTATATTGAGTATTTGCATTTTGACACGAACATTAAAAAGTATATATCATTTCTTTTTTTTCTTTTTTCATTTTCGCATACACAACCACATATTTTTCATTTCTGTAGTATTAGGGGAAAAACTCATTACTACCAATAAAAATAATGATAAAGATATCTTTGCAGTGATTTTTTTTCCCCCCATGTTAAATAAATGTCACAATTCATTTTCTTCTTCTTTTTCTTCATTTCCCCCATCCCCCAACTATTTCTCATTTCTGTAGTATAACATGGGAAGAAAAAACTTTATTACACCGTAATGCAAATTGCAAATACTACTACTAAAAGTATAATAATGAAGTTTATTTATTTATATTTAAGGATTTGTTTCTGTTTTTTTTATTTTAATTTTTTTAACTGGGGGTGTTAAATAATTGTCACAAAAGATGCTTGGAAATATTTGGATCATGTTTCACCCCACAATCAAGAGAAAGGAACATTTAACTTTTATAATATTATTTTGTTATAGGAAAATATGCCATAAATATAATGTTACGATGCAAAGAGAAAAAAAAAAAGCTATATTTCTCCCTCTCTCTTTTTCCTCTTTCCTCCAGTTTTGGCTTGGAATATAACATGGACATTCCTTATAAGTAATCAGCTATTGCTCCGAGCATCTGGAATTGCGTTCCTCACGCATGCAATGTTCCACCAACGATAAGCAATTCCGTTTACATATATTTATTCCCAAACCAATAGGAGGAGTATATATTTTCTTTGTGGCCAGTGAAAAAAAATAAATAAAAAAAAATAAATAAGTGTTTAATTGTGTTTCCACATTGCTCTTGGGTAGAAGCAATAAAGAATTTACATTGCACGTGAGGTAGGGTATAGCGCACATTAACACATCTCTCTTTAGTGTATAACGTAGCATTCGTGTCTCTGATGTGTGGAAGCTATCAAATATAAGTGACAGTTGAAGCATGACCTCACCTTTGAAACTCATTTCCTTTCATATGTGAGCTGCAAAATAGATATTATTAAAGTTGCTGTGGTGATTCAATTTCTTGCTGATCCCACCCCGTATCCACCTCCACCCAACCCCCAGCCTTCATTTTATCTTCGGAACAAATGCACAGAATATTTGGAGTTCCTTCACCGAGGATGCTTTCATTCACACGCTTCTAGATAAACGAATAGACAAGACATCAGCTCCGTTTCAAAACCTATTGACCTGCCTATCTAGACAGCATTTTAAGGCAACACAGGTGCACTCCAGACGTAAAGCTTGCTTCAAAAGGTACACTTTATTTTCGGAAGTTGTAAACAAAGAAAGCACATTTTATTTCAATATGTAGCATGTATACACAATTCTTATGGCTAGAGGTATTGTTGCTAATTGGTGTTTTATGTCATTTTTCAGTAGGTAGTAAGGCAGCTGAGTGTTTTGGAGCAGAGCTTTTGAGTTCTTGAGGGTTCATTCGTGGGTCTCTGGGTCTGTACATTTTCTTCCAGGCAGAAATGATGTCACTAATGCTGGGCCTATTTACAGGCCAAACATGAGGGATTTTCCATCTTGGACTGGTGTTTCTATTAAAAATAGAAAACTGTCTTGGTTAAAGTGACGTTTGATATGCTCACTTCGCAAAATTCCCCTCAAAGGAGCAGTTTGCCTAAAATTTCTAATTCTGTCATCATTTACTCACCCTTATGTCATTATGAAACAAACTCATTATATGTTTTGCAGAATGTCCAAGTTGCTCTCTTCCATAAACTAAATAAAGAAGGTTGCACTGTATTTTGAGGTGCAATTGTTACAGTGTAATTCCACAAATAAGTACTAAGCAATAATATTTAGCTACAAGCATTTATTTATAGTAAGTACACATACTGTCCCACCTTAAAATAACCATCCAGTTTCCATTTAGTTTAGATGCCAATTTATCTGTGAATCTCCAATAAATAAATAAATAAATAAATCATGAAAGTAGTTCATAGACTGCATGCTTATTGCAAGTTGTATATACAATAAAGATAATTGGAGTATGTTTTGGAGTATGTTTTACAAGAAAATACCATTTCAGTATATTTCAGACTTTAAAATGTAATGTTTAACACACAGACAAGGAACAGAGTGCATAAATCAGATAGATTAATATAATATAATATAATATAATATAATATAATATAATATAATATAATATAATATAATATAATATAATATAATATAATATAATATAATATAATATAATATAATAGCTGGGTAAATTCCTTTCGAATTGTAATCTGTTACTGATTACAAATTCCGTGATGAAAAGTAATGCAATCTAAATTACTCGATTCAAGTAGTGTATACTGACTAGTTTTGGATTACTTTTAGATTACTTTTGACCTTTAAATGGAATTATTGAATGAATGGATGAATAAATAAATAAATCTATCTAAGAGAAATAAGACATATTAAATTATTTGTTATCAACATCAATAAATGCATTAAACATTACTCCAGGGAAACTTTATTTTTATTTTTATTTTTATTTATTTATTATAAAAACAAGATAAAACACTTTTAACGCCCAAATCTGAAATATATGATTTGTTTAAATGCATGTCAATATGACCATTAACTGACATCATAAAACATGTGAATGTGTTAAATTATTGAAATATTACCTTTAAATCTCAGAGAAACTTGCAATTCATAAAATAATATGTGTAATCTGATTATGAGCAGTTTGAAACGTAGTATTATCCAACTACAAGTAATCTAATTACATAATCCAGATTACATGTAATCAGTTGCTACATGTATTAATATGTGTTAAAAAACATTATTCAGTAATTGTAGTATTTGGATCCTAGATAAAAGTTTATTTTATCGCACCATTGTACAGTATTGTGTCGTGTGAGTGAAATGTAAGGCAGTAGTGACAGGAATCAGGAGGAGTGCTATTGACTGGAGACTGTTGTGTTAGCTTGAGTACAGAATGCCATGTTGATAACGGTCCAGTTCAGCAGCCTCACAGAAACGGAGTGTGAGATTCAGGCGTCTGTCTATTCCTTCCACTCTCTCTCTCTTCCTTTCTTCCACAGTCCCGTTCCTCCGCTCATGTCTGCCATTCTGTGGCCATCTGCCATGTTGGACCAATGCCTTGAGACAAATAACTGAAGTGTGACTGGGGAAGTACAGCACTGCTTGAAATCCTTTTCAACAGCAAAACTTGGAATGATTCTGGGCCTACTGTGAACCAAAGGCCTGTATCATAACAAATTATGTATTCCAGCCTCAAATTCAAATCACATGCTCACCGCCGCTCCTGAAGGACTGCAAGTTTATCTGATTTTTGGCAGTAAGCTGATTCATTTTTTCTGTTTCTAGTGCTGCCATTTAGCATTTGACTAGATGATTTCATAAACATGACAAGCATTGCAGGGAAACCTCAAGTCAGAGCATGTGACTGCAGTAATGTGAAAGGGAATCCCGAGATTTCCCCTCGCTGTTACTGTAATCGTCCATCAGAGCGGCGAAACACAAAGGTCTCCATGGTGATGTGTGTTTATTACAAAACACCCATCCACCCGCCAGTCTCATTCACTAATGTCTATTTATAAAGTCTGAGGAAGGAACATGTGTGTGTGAGAGGGCAGCGCTGTGGAAAGCTTTGCTCACTCGTCCGCTGCTGCTCATACTCTCGTACATTTGGTGATTCAAAAAAAGAAAAGGAAAAAAACGACGTCGTTGCAGCGTGCTGAAATCACCATGGCAACTTTGTCAAAGCAAATAATTGTCTGTTGTTTGAACAAGCAGGGCTTCCTCATCTTATGTAATTACCTTTTTCTTCATTTTCTTTCTTTCTTTTTTTTCAGTACTTGAACCAGCATTGTTTATGTATTTATATACTACTGTATTTTTTTTTTGCTATATTCCTTTTTTCCCCTTGTTTTTTTATTTATTTATTTACTTGTTTTTAATTATTTTTTAGTTTAAGTTTTGGTAGTTTTGCATTGTGCTTTTGTAAGTTTATTATTATTATTATTATTATTATTATTATTATTATTATTATTGCTGTTGTTGTTGTTGTTGTTGTGTGTGTTTAATTTATTTAATTTTTTCCCTCAGTTTCTCATTTATTTGCTTATTTTTATCTATTTTTTAGTTTAAGTTTTGCATTGTGATTTTGTAAGTTTATTATTATTATTATTATTATTATTGTTGTTGTTGATGATGATTATTGATTATTGATTTTTACTGTTGTTCAGGTTTAATCCCCCCCCCCTGTTTTATTATTCATTTATTTACTTTTAGTTTAAGTTTTGCATTGTGCTTTTGAAAGTTTTATTATTGTTGTTGTTGTTGTTGTTATTATTATTATTATTATTATTATTATTTAGGTTTAATTAATTCAATTTAATCCCCTCCCCCCCTCGTTTTATTATTTATTTACTTACTTATTGTTTTTTTTTTTTTCGATTAAGTTTTGGTACTTCTTCTTCTTCTTCTTCTTATTGTTATTATTACTATTATTTAGGTTTAATTTATTTTATTTCAATATTCATTTCAGCAATAAATGACCAAATAAGTTTCCAGCATTCCCCAGAAATGCATGAAATAAACATAACAGTCTAGCCAATTTTGGCTAACAAATATTATCATTGCGCATAGAATTTATGTAAGCTACAATCATCAAGGATGTAAACACAAAGCAATATACTGATAACAATCAATAACCAAACAGCATTGCCCTGGTAACCACCAAACCAAAAATAACTGAAAACAGCCACCCACAACACCCTAAAATAGTTCTGCATGCACCACTCATATTTTCACTCATAAAGTGACCTTCAATGATGCTGTTATGAATATATACACTGAAAAAAAAAATGATTCATTGAATTTACTGTTTGTTTTTTTAAGGTAAGTGATTGCATTACTTTTATTTTTTAGCTAAACAAATTTAGTTGACTAACTTTCATATAAATATATATATAAATTTTAAATGTATTTATTTTATTTATTTATTTATTTTGTATTAAATGTAGCTAAATTATTATTTTTTTTTATGATCACTTTTTTCAGTGTGTAGGCTATATATCACAATTGTAATCACAAAACAAAATATCTCAATTCCAAGTAATTCTTCTGACAAAAGCCACACAGTTCATAGGAAACTGTGTATCAAAAAAAGTTTGTGTGTGTCTCTATGAGTTTATCTCCATGGATACGACAGTGGCCCTGACTCCAGATGATCACAGTGCTTTGCAGACAATCTATTTGCTGTGTTCAGTCACACACACACACACACACACACACACACAAAAGCCCCGCAGTGCCAGACCACACTGTCACATTCACTTCTCTTTCATTGCTAAAGAAAATCAGTTAGAAAAGCGTCTGTAACAGCACAGTAAGAGAAAAGGAAAGCTCTCATTTATGCTCCGATTTAACGATCTGTAGAGTCTCATCTCCGAGCTGACAGAAACTGTGCTGTGACTCTCTCTCTCTCATTTGCCAGCCATTTACAGAAAGTTAAAAATGCAGTATTTAAATACCTTCGTAAGACGTTTGGATTTTAGAAACCTCCTTGTGACTTCCTATGGCTGTTTAAAAAGTAATGAGACTGAATAAAAAGGCACTCAAGTTAATAGCCTTGAAAAATTGTGCAGGAGTCATTTATCAACCCTTCCAGGAAGCTGCGTATGTTAGAAACGTTGGCACAGCCTTTATTATAATGGTCATATGCATTTGATAACTGTTGCAGTGTGAACTTCAAACTACGAATCATTCATGAAAAAGAAGTGATTTCTTTCTAACCTCACAGAAATAGTCAGCCGATTATAATCACTCAGAGGAATGTATGTAGATGAGTAGTTGACAAATAATATGGCACCATCTTGTATTACTACTATTATTTAGCGTTATAATATTTGTTTTCAAAAAGTTTGCAACATTTTTTTTTTTTTTTTAAGTTTTTGAAAGATATACATTTATGTAATGGCAGTTTTGATCAATTTAATGCATTCTTACTAAACAAAATATTCCTTACTCCAAACTTCTGAATGCTAGTATGTAATGTAAAGAAAATTGTGATACTAAATACTTAAGTAGACTGCTGAAAATTCAGCTTTCCATTGCAGGAATAAATTACATTTAAAAATATATTAAAATAGGTAAAAGTTATTTTGAATCATAATAATATTTCACAATATTATTGCTTTTCTGTACTTTGGATCAAATAAATGCAGCCTAAAAAAATTTAGGCTAAGAAATTTAATGAATGATTAATAAAAGTTATGAAACTAAAAGAGCTATTATACATACAGTATACATAGATATACACACAAGAATGTCCATATGTTTAAAAATGTATTCATATAAACAATATTTAAAAAAATGTTTAATGTTGTTTGAGATGAACTGTAGCATGTCACGCAGCAGCACATGACATGCTCACCCAAAGAGGCACGAGTTAAAAAATTCAGAGAATAAAAACTTAATTTGTAGGAATTAATCCTCGATTACATAAGAGAAACCAAGTCAACTGCAAACAACCCTAAACAAAGCTGTGCTTTTGAATGATACAGAGGACAGACACTTGAGCACACACCCACCACTCACTGGGGGCTCCGTGCCTTTGCAGTGAATCATCAGGGCAGGTCTGGGTTTGGTTGGGTTGGGTTAGCTGGGGTTGTGTGTGTGTGTGGGAGGGCCGGAGCAGGGATATCCCTCCATGGCTGCATGAGTATGAGTCATTCAAGCCACTGCTTAAGGAGAGAACAACGTGTCCTGTTTGCATTACCACAGGAAGTCCATTGCAGGATGTAGCAATGCCTCACTATCACGCCACTCAAACAAATATGCACGCATGCAACCGCACACGTACACAAAGAAGTTTATCAAAGAAATGACTCTGTTAACCACAATAAACAAACTTTCCTTGCACAATGCTACAGTATGTTATGACATCAAAATAATTTTACCATAGTGCACGATTTGTAGACTAACATATTTAGAATTTTGCATCAGATAAAAAGAAAGGTCTGTATTTATGGCTTTTCTGATGTACTGTAGTAAACTTGCTCGGTAGCTCACCCGGTACAGCACTGCACTTTCGATACGAAACCCTTGCGTATGAGTCCCATGAAACCTGAGTCACAATAACAGCTCAAAGACTTGTAGAAGCAAGCAAAAATGGCATGATTACTTTCAGAAAATGTGTTTTTATTTCACATTTGCATTTGTTAACACGATAGAGCGTTAATCTTTTTTTGTTGTTTTTGATTTGTTTTGTGTGATTTTTTAGCACATCTTTATGTGGTTGCTAGATAATTGATAATTGAGTTTTCTGGAAGGTTGCAAACTGGCATAAACCCAGCCACAAGTCTCTAGACTCTATATAAGGCTTTACTCTGTGTAATTTCATATTTATGTAAACCAGGCAAAAATTGCCCAATCATTTAAAAAGCTCTTCAACGCAATTCAAAGTATCATTGATGTCTACTGCACAAATGAAAAATAAAAGTATTGGCACTTACCTAAAAGACACTGAAGGCAAGTTACAGTGCCAATCTTTCAAAATCTAACCAACCTACAGTATTTTAGAGCAACTACATTTTTATTCAGAAAAGATGACTTGCTTTTGTGGCATTTAAACAACACAAACAAACCCAGAGCCGGCCAATGTGTAATGAGAAACATCTGTTCCTGTCCGGCCTGGCTAGAGATATCACGTTTAAGCATTGTGTTAGTCCTCAGTTTCCAATGCCCCCCTCAGCTTGTACATCTATCCCACACTGATTTTATGCAGATTCTTCTGAAGTCAGGAAGAGGAACAATTGCAGATCTGTAAAGAATGAAACTTTTGTTGTAGCAGCATGCTTATGAAACGCAAGTCGAAAACACTCATAAAGTTTTAATGAACTTAATGGATGACTAATGAAACCAGAGCTTTTTAGGGCGATGAGTTCAAATCCAAGAGTGCACGGAGTACTGAACAATAAATACCATTTTAGTAATTGTGCAAACAGCAGGGATTAGATAAAGATATCAACAGATACCAATACTCTCACACTAAATTATTCCATCGCCCACGCTGGCCACCCTCAAACCCCCACCCTCTTCCCAACACCAGCATCCAACTCAAGGCACGATGTCGGGATACTCATACTTTCCGGGGGTCACAATGTCGCCACTCGTGGCTGATGGGAACGTGTTGTTTTCCTCTGTTTTGATTGGCTGCAGTGTGCATGGGAAAGGGCCACTTGTCCTCTGAGGTTTCCCTCCTTCCAGCCAACCAGAGTGGAGTTTCTGACAGGAAAGGGCTTCCGCATACGCTAAAGCGGAAATGCACAGATATCCTCCTGCTGGAATGTGACCTGAGAGGATCAAATCATGGGAATCGACCGGAATGCAGAGACAAAACTACGTCCTAACAAATCATTTGATTCCATGTCAATAAATGCTAAGTCTGTGAAGCTCAGTCATTCAACCCTGTTACTACAGCTATTTAAATATAAGTGAACCAATAACTGCAACCTTGTTACTCATTCAAAAATTGAATTTTAAAATAAATGGGTTTTTATTTATTTATAGAATTTATTCTTATGTGTATATAATGTTTATTTTTATAAAATATGCAACCACACGCATCAGTATTTTAAGCTGCATTCAGCAATTTCAATCATTTACAATAATAATAATAATAATAATAATAATAATAATTGAGGTAGAAAAACAGCATTTTAAGCACCTCCTTTCACTGATCCTTTCTTGAAAAATATTTTTAAAAAATGTCCTGTTTTGCATTTTCCTAGGAAGTGGCAAATTAATTTGTCTATATAAAATTGTCTCCATTTAATGGAAATGGAACAAAAATACCACCAGCCTTTGCGAGTTAAAGATGCCTGAATACAGCGATGAAAACTAATACAAGATCAAAATATTCAAGATCAAAGGAATATTCTACATATTGGTCTGAATGAGGAATTACTCTGAGGACTTCGTTTATTTTTCTTGCCTTTTTCTTGCTAAAGGCAAATGTTAATAGGTATTTGAGCTTGTAGTGCATTCTACAAATTGTTCAGGAAGTTGTCTTGTGCAACAAGCTTTAGAATATATCAGGACTAACAAAGAAAGTTTCTAAAATGGTTACAAAAATGGCTGAAAATAAAAGTTAATTTAGGAACTGTGCACGTCTGTGCCTTTGTTATTATTATTATTAATAATAATAATAATAATAATAATAATAGCAAAAAAGTTCTACTGCTAAAAATTTGTTTTTGATTTTTTCACCAGATATTTTTCACATTCCAGGATATGCCTGATGTGAATGAGTGAGTGAGTGAATGAATGAATGAATGAATGAATGAATGAATGAATGAATGAACAATCAACTCTGCAGTTTATTATCGATTCTCGTAATTCTCCGTCCACATCAATTTGAGCAGTTTTAAAAGCATATAATTTCATGCACAATGGAATACTGATCTTATCCTTTAAATTAACACATTCAGTCCCATTAATTCATATCCAGATGTTTCACTGTCCATTAAATATCACATAACAGAATTTATAAAATACTCGGACATCGTAAATCTGCCCTGAAGATCCAATCACTCAAAGAAAAAGCAAGATTATCTGAAGCTGAATAAATACAGGTAGTCTCAACATTGTATCACAACCTGTACTTTATGCAGCCTGAGCATGTGTGATCTTTCAAACAACTCACCAATACAACAAACATTTATGTTGTGGACAAAAAAAGAAATAACGTGTCTGCTATGAAACATGGCTTTGCAAACACATTCTTCAGTCTTTTAATAGCATGGTATATGCTGCCAGTCAACTCAACAAGTCTTCAGACACATTGCCATGCACACACCCTGATATGTATATGAATATATTTCAAGATTGTTTATCTGAGCGCTGCATGAGCATGCAAAAGCTGTAATAAAACACTTGCATGCTTGAGTAAACCACACCAACATAAAAACACGCCCGAGACTAGTATTTGGTGGTATTCCCATGCTAGCGGGGAAGTCTAAACTCTGAGAAGCTGCTTATACAACACACATGTACTTGATCACAGTGAACATCTGGCACAATGAAACCAACGAACCAGTGTGTGTTTGAAAAGCTGCACATCTTACAATTCATTAAGAAATTGTCCTTGTCATATGCATTCTTTTTGCCTAAAATGTTGAATGGGTGAAAAACTCAGATGCAACATCAATGAAACGTTGATGTACCATCACAGCTGAATTTTGTAGAGAGCATACTGGGAAGGAAAAGTCTTTGACATAACACATCTGTTTCAGACTAACCCCTCCGTCATTTGTTTATCACTAATAGAGAGTGAGAGTGATTGGACACTCCTCAAATGTTCCCTAGAATTTCTTGAGACTTCTAGAAGTATAACAAGCACCATCTTCCACAGCTGAGGACCGCAGCATAGTTTAAGAATGAATAAGAAAGCAAACAGTGTTTGAAGGTAATAAAAAGAAACATGAGTCACTTGTGAATCTTTGAGTCACTTTGAATCCTGCCAGCCTTTTATTTTCGAACTCTCGGATTTCTAACCAAACCCAGGCTTTACCATGTGACAAGAATGAATCAGAGCATGCGGTCTGTGAAAACAATGGTGCACCGTGCCTGGTTGCAGGACCGAGGAGATCAACCATGGTGGATGAGAGCCCTTTCTGGGTGG
This sequence comes from Acrossocheilus fasciatus, assembly GCA_036784905.1. Classification (NCBI taxonomy): domain Eukaryota; kingdom Metazoa; phylum Chordata; class Actinopteri; order Cypriniformes; family Cyprinidae; genus Acrossocheilus; species Acrossocheilus fasciatus. Next base: position 4,192,957 of record CM071961.1, read on the forward strand.
TGGACCCAGTTGAAACTTCAAAAGGCATGCCCATGGACCACCTACAGTTCGTTCACCTGCCGTCAGATGGCAAGAACTGCTTCAAATATGCAGTCTAGGAGTCAAAGTGTACCAGCCTGACTAGAAACAAAGTTGTATCTCTAAGGTACCAAGCTGAGGACTTGAGGACTAATTGCTGGATTTGCCAAAGCTGGATGAACAAACTCTTGTTGGTTGATTTACATGTCTCCTTATGTCTAAATGAGTGGTTCTGGTCCAGAATACGCTCCAATGTGGACCAGACCAGCGATTCCCAACCCTGTTCCTGGAGGCACCCCAAAAGTACACATTTTGGATGTCTCCCTTATCTGACCCATTCATGTCAGATCTTGGAATCTCTACTAACGAACTGATGAGTTGATTTAGATGTGTTTGATTCAGAAAGTGTTCAATAAATGTTGGGGAGCTTCTAGGAACAGGGTTGGAAAACACTGAACCAGACCATATGCCGATAGGACGGTCACAACCCTGATTCTTGGTGTGGCCTGCTAGCCATTGTTATGTCCAATTCCTAACGGCTGGAGCAAGTCGTGATGAAGAACAGCTGCTCGAGGTTTGGGGATCATGTTTGGGACCTTAGCTGGAACAGAAGGATGGGAGATGGAATTTAAGTAGGTGTAATGTATTCCGCCCTGCATCCAGTGTCCTTCCAACCCCCTTGCAATTTGCAAACACCTCCCCCTTGTTCCTTACACTTTCGGGAGGTTTATTGACTGACATTTCAGGAAAGACGAGGGGGCCGTGTGCCAGCAGTAACTGGAGCAGTGACAAATCACTTTATGGAAAGAGCAACCTGTTTACTCTGAAGCCAGAGTGTCCCTTCACCCTACCTTCAGCCTGCAGGGCCCGGAACCGGACAGACCTTCACCTTATCCCGTATTGATTGTTCCTGCCCCCTCCCTCATGGGACGGATCATTTATTTTCAGGGTGATATAAGTGGAACTGATTAGAACGAGGTCTGATTGATTTGCTTACGCATGTGTCGTGGCACTCTGGAGATGATCAAGCCTGGCGGGAAAGTAGAGCAATCACCTGATCTTTGCCGGGATCTCAGACAAGGGGCATTATCGTCTGGTGTCCAAGCGAGCATGAGTTTGCCACCGCATTTGTGAATGTGACAAAGAGTCTTCGGAGAAAAACACATGCAGCATTCATTTGCATTTCATTGTGTTTGCAAAAACTGCAGCTCTCAAAAAGGAGGAGATAAATGATGGTGTGTCGCTGAAAGTGCTCGCTCTCACTACGCTGCTCTGATTTATTCCGTTTGAGATTTCGACCTTAACGCAGGTGTGTGCGTGCTGCAAACGCCACTGGCGTCCTTGTCTGAAGAGTTTCCGCATCCAAGTAATTCTAATGAGCCCACTTCACCTGTGATTGACTCTTTTTCAGACAACAAAGTGATGTGTGTCCTTCTCTCGAACAATGATAAAAGGAGCAGGAGTCCTCCGAGAAGCCTGCCTAAAATGCATTTATCTTGTCACACGCATTGTCCTATGCTGTACTCATAAACAGTGCGGTGCTGTGAATGGTAACATCATTTCTCACTGCTATCATCTTCTTGAAAAACTTTAAAAACCTGCTAGATTATGTTGGGTGAACCCTGTAAAGACAATGTTTTGGTAAGTATTGCTCACTTCTCTCGTCCCATAGTCCCAGTTTGATCTACAGTGACCAGAATATCATTGAGACTTCATAATGGGTTCCCCTGACTTCAGTAAGCAACTATTGAGTAATACCCCAGCAACTACACAAAACTTTTTAGAAAGAGCACAGTATTTGAAGGAAACATTTTACATTTGAATGACAAATGCTTGTGTCCACACTTAAAAAAAAAAAAAAAAAAAAAGGAAAAATCAAGTTTAAAACAAGCACAAGGGATCTACTGCTACATGAATTATTAATCTGAAATACATTTAGTATTTTTCTTTTTTTTAGGAACTGCGCAATATGACATTTTACAACATGAACTAATGTCGTCGTGTTATAAAAGAGCTGAACTATCAGAACTATCTGATATTTTTAGAGATGTACTGGCCTTGACAGTATGTTGATTGCAGCACATAGTTGACGGACAAAAGATTTTTTAATATTTATAAGCTGTTTTGATTAAACTTTTTCCTCTAAGAAATAAATATAGGAGATTATGTCAAACTATTTACAGCTTTTCACTTTAATTCTCTCATTTTTATGTTTTTTTTTTTTTTTTTTTTTTTTTTTACTTCATTATGATATAAAGACCATACTGTCAAAAAAATATCAAATGTACTTTATGTACTTTATTTTAGAAATGAAAAACACCGTAATCATAAAAGAGGTTTATTGAAATCATTGTTTTTTTTATGAAATTCTGTATGCAATGTATGAATTGTGTATAGATCTGTACTGGATTTGAGAAAAATATGGATTTCAGCAAAGTCAACAGTATATTCAGTTGCTCTAGGGTATATTACTCTATATACATATACTACGGGGCTGTTATGCAATCTGTGAATTCCCCACAGATCCAGATCCACCTTTAGCTAAAACTTTCCCAAATGCCACGGTGATATTTTCACGTTAACTTCTTTCTCCCATGTTCCCCACTCCTCATTGATGAACCTCATCTGCCTACGTCCTTATAGGAAACTAACACGTGCGTGTGTGTGTGTGTGTGTGTGTGTGTGTGTGAGAGAGAGAGAGAGAGAGAGAGGATGGGTGTATGGGGGGGGGCAAAACTCCCTTCTGCTCACATTCCAACTGGGTTAAGCAGAAAGACTGACACAAATAGCCCATCCTTCACGCACACAGACAGCGAGGAGATGGATTTTCCAGTGCTAAAGACTCATTCCTAATTCCTCCTCCAATTCTGTATGTCTGTCAAACAGCTTACTACAGCACATTTAAATGTCAGTCCAGCTGATGAGTCATAAGAAAGCTGTTTAATTACACGTAGACAAAATGTGTCTTTTTTCCTCATCCCACCGCAAGGTTTCTCAGAACACTGGCTAACGCTATACCCCGTCTCCCTATCATTAGCTTAAGTCATTTATCCTAAATGCTGATATAGGGACTGGGGGAGGGGCTTTAACCACCCACCCTTATGACTTATTCAGCATGATGTAGTGCTGTGTCACCATAATGGCTCCTGATGCCGTCTGTAACGGATGGCGGGCTCAAAGTGGCCGGCCGGTAGATTAATAAGCGGGGCTCGTGTCAATCGATTGGGTGCCGCGTATTCAGGGTGTAAAACTGACCAGGAACAGGGCTGATGAAGAGGAAGTCACCCATGTGATCAGAGAGCAAATCCCTGCTAAGGTTCAGACTGTCAAACGGTGCACTTAGAGTCCATTGAAGCGAGGTAGAATGTCTTTATCCTTCCTGTATTAGCCGGTGATTTTAAGTTGTACGCTTTTATCTTACAGACAACAGCCACTTGCTGCGGATCCGTGACAGGGAAATCACTGGGTGTTTCTTTAACTGAGGCCAATTTAAAGTCTTTAAAACACTTTTAGCGCACTCTTGTTTATTTGATTTGTCTACGAACAGTGTATAAAATTGGACATACTCGTATCACATGAGAATTGTGTCATTTCTGTACCAAACCATCATGAACAAATGTAATTTCCACTATATCTCGATTCATTTATTCTGCAGTAGGACACATTTTTAGATATTTTTGTAAAAGCTTAGGCATGTTATGTGTCCAAATCACATACAATTTAATAATATTTTTTGAATAATAATACTTAATTAATTTTTTTTTTTTTTTTTTTTTTGTTATCAACTTTTTATGTACTCTCAAACACAACATCATAAGATCCATTCAAAACAAAACAATACAACATACATATAATCAATACTTTAAAAGTCCAGTCAAAAAGGAGAGAGAGGGAGGGGAAAAAACAAACAAAAAAAACAAGTCATTCCTTTATATAATCGAGTATGTTAAAGAAAAAACCCTGCCAAGCATCAATAGTAGAAGGCTTGGCCCCATTAATTTGTGCTGTTGTACATTCACAAGTCACTATTTTCAGGAGGCTATGGATCCAATATGTTTTTCCACATGTGCGGTGTAAACCAGTTCTGTATTATTGTCTTCTTCGCAGCTGTAAAACCAGCAAACAACATTCTCTTTTGTATTAAGCTTATACGGAGACCAGAATCATCATTAAGAAGACACAAACTTGGGTTAGCAAAGCAATCAACTGAGGATAAAACCAGGTTTACATGCGTCCATAGATTAATGATGATAGGACACTCCCAAAAATATGGAGAAAAGTACCTGATGATGCAGAAATACTTATTAAATATTTTTTAAAATAATCAACAATTATAGCTTGATTGTAAAATTTCCATCACACATCTCACGTCTTATTTTTCAGTATGCTCTTTTTAGAGACAATAAGTAAAAAAGCAAGCAAACAAACAAACAAACAAACAAACAAACAAATAAATAGGTTTTTACAGTTACCGTATACATACATATATATATATATATATATATATATATATATATATATATATATATATATATAGTCTTATGATGGATTTGAAAGTGTGCATCTGGGAAAAGGGCAAATTATTATTTATATTAACATATTCTATAAAGTCTGGGGTCAGTCTTTTATTTATTTATTTACTTACTTATTTTTACTTATGTAGAGATAGAAAATATCCAGCAAGATTGCATTATTTTGATCAAAAATGATGGTAAAGACTTTAAAATTTTAAATAATAATAATAATAATAATAATAATAAATAAAATGCTTTTCTTTTGACTTTTTAGTCAAAGAATCACAGTTGTATAAAGAATCACAGTATATAAAAAGCTTTGAAAAGTAGAAAGAAAAAAATTAAGGCAAGGCAAAAAGTTTTGATCTTCATGTGAAAAAAAGAAAAAGGTGATTTTTATTTATTTATTTATTTTGTATAAATCAACCCCTGCAACACAAAAGAAGACAGTCTACTCTCAATGATGTGTCAAGAGGGCCTATTTGCAGGTCTCTTTACTCTTAAGAGGGCATTCAGTTCGTTTGATGCTGACCCAACTCTGGTTAAAAAAGGCTCTTCGACTGTTTGGTGGACTGCCAGAAAATGAAAAAACATAAAACACGGACAACAAGACGAGTCACCGAGAGCAAACCTTTTAAGGAGCCGGCCTGATCTCTTTCTCTCTGTGTCTCTCTATCTGGGTAAACTCCCAAATGATGACAAGCTAATTAACCTGCATCATTAGTTTGAGGGCCCTTTTAAACAGAACCACAAGGAGGGAGCTTAAGAAGGCTTTTGCATTATTGATCTAATGTCAGTGCCGGAAGGACCTTGTCATTGGGGAGAGGGAAGCCAGGATGGGGCGTATTACAGTAATGGCTATCTGCAGCATTTGAGAAGCTGCTCTCATTGTTAACCGCTAATGGGCAGTAACATACTGTTTGCATGTTTGCTAATGCATTGCAGATTATCTGAGCCATTGTCTCTCCTCCCTTCCCCCCTCACATTTCCTCAGAGAAGCAGGAGAGCATGTAGTTAACTGAGCGCAGCAGTTACGAAGTTTAATACAGGCCGTGGAAGTTTAATAAGGCCGTGGAATGATTGCGGGCAACCAACTTCACAAACAAGCTTGATGTTCTGAAGATGCCTGTGGAAATAATGTGTTCTGAATGCCTTCAAGGGTATTTCTAAATGATTGCTAACATGATCTCTGCAGTTACTTACTAGTCCAAATGAAAAGAGCTCACCCCACAGTCTATATATTCCTATCCAATCTCATAAACATAAAATACAATTTGGTTTGATTCATATTGGAGGGGGGAAAAAAAACAGAAAAAAAGAGCTAAGCATGTTGGTACAACCCTTAACCCCTTTCTTAAACTTACATTTGCACAAAAACAATTGAACTAAAAACAGTTTTCCCTTTGTATCTTTTAAAAGTTTCACACACAGACGATAACACTGTAAAAGCGATCCCCGTTCATTCGGATCTTCAAAACAACTAAAAACGCCGTATTATGTACTCCAGGCCAGTAGTTGGCGATGTCACTTTGTAAAAAAACACTACGTGCCTAAGCACATATGAATTCCTATAGACTGAACATGCAAAACACATACGCATTTTGTTATAGTTTTCACATTTTTGTAGTTTACATGAGACGATAACAGTATAGTTTTCAAAAAATTGCACTTTGAGTTTTCAGGCCCACCAAACGGCATTGTCATGTAAATGTACTAACTGCATATTAAATGTATTATTTTGAAACAACTTTAAGTATATTAAGTGTATTTCAAGATATGCTTAAGTTCAATTTGAATCTATTTGTAATATATTTAATATATTGAAATTGTGTTAAATTGGAACCACTTTAAGTATATTTAGTGCAATTTAAGTGTATTTTTAAAAATACATTTAAAATGTACTTTTAATACTTCATGAACTACAGGTAAGGTATATTTGAAGCATCGTTTTAATGTGCTTCAAGTACATTGCAATTGTATTTCAGCTTATTAGAAATGCATTAGCATTACACTACTAGTATATTATATTTATTAGTATTATATTTTTCAATATATACACACACGTACACTTTGATATTTAGAAAACTTTAATGTATTATATATTGTGTACATTACAAATACTCATGAAGTACATTAAAAAAAAAGTACAGCAGCATATTTTCTTTGGTGAAAAACAAAAAAAACATACTATTAAATGTATTAAAAATGCACTTGAAATACAAGTATGTTTCTAGTATTTTTGTATTACTACAAACATACTCAAGTACATTTTAAAACATTATAAAAAATATTAAAAAAATACAAAAAAAAATAAATGAAAAAAAGACTGAAATGCTGTGGAAGAGCCATCTTATCCATTTGTAGAACATTTCAGTTATACCTGTATTACTGAAAAGTAAAGAATTTTACATCAATGAATAAATAAAAATTACAATGCAATTTTCTGAAGAAAAAAAAACATGTAAAGTGAATAGATGCGTGTGCAAAGACTGAAGATGATAAAGTTCAAGCAACAGAATAGGGAGGGATGGAGGGGTTTTGGAGGTGGACGAGGAGATGGTGTAAGGATGGTGATAAGAGGATGACGATGATGCCCTGGCGGCTTAGATGGTGTTTGGCACATGGCACAGACCCAGAGCATCCCAGTGCTGACAACACACGGCGGAGTCGAGGGAGGGAGGAGCCAAGATGTAGATGGTGGGGCTGCCGACATCTGGGGGCCGACCGATGGAGACAGAGCTGGTGGATCCGAAGCCTGCAGGGCCAATGGAGCTGAGCGTCGTCACAGGTTCCGGAGACCTGGGCACAGCCTAGTCAGTAAAAAAAAAAAAAAAACAGAAACAAAATTAGATAACAGATTTTTACATGAATGACTGAAAAGAAGCACAAATTATCCACCTGGAATGGACACATTGCTAACGTTTTTCTACCAAGATTGACCGAATCCCCCTCTATTAGGCCTGATTCAAAAATATCTATAACAGAGGTGATACGACATTAAAATATACTTACTATTCCTTTGCTTGTCTCTGCATTCAGATTTCATTTTGTCTTCTATAGCAGCTGATCTGAAAAACAACAAATGTTAAAATTTCTTACACGCACACACACAAAAAAAGGCAAATGATGATAGATGATTTGTTTTCTATTTAAGAATGACAGAACAATGTACCTGGTCGGAAATATAGTCAAAAACCTTACCAGTCTCAGCAGTTTCAGATATACTGTATGCTTTTATAAGCAACCCTTCTTACAATTTAATATTTGTTCTTATCTGTAATGAGAAATATATATATTAGAAAATAAAGTCATAAGGTTGTCAAGCTTGAACAAATATAGACACCAATCAACCAACACTACCACAGTTTGCTGATCAGCTCAAGACAAAGTAATTGTATGTTCATAATCATGGTTTTTCAAAGATCATTAACCTCATTACAATGAAGCCAAATTGTTCAGGAAATCAGAAATAAATATACTTCATGTTGCAAATAAAAGAATGTTAATGTTAACTAATTTTATTTTATTTTTTTCTGCCAATGCATGTGTCAAAAACACGACTAGCACAGACAAATAACGTTAATTAAATACAAATCTTACCTGAATCACAGTGAGGTTCTAAAGCCAGACGCCATACACGCTTGCAGAAGCTGGAAAAAATAAGAGCATACCGCTTTATGCCATGGTCTGTCTGAATACTGGATTCTGATTGGCTGGCAGGTGTTGATTAAATTCGTTTAACTGCAGGTAGTTCCAGGTCAGTTTAATCACGTTCTATATTAATGCACTTCCTATAAACATTGGTAACCATAGTAACATACAATTACAGTTGAATATTAATACAGACGAAAATAACCGTCATTTTTATCGTTCCGGTCAAATATTGCAGCACAAATATTATTAACATCTTTAATATGTGAATGCTGGCAAATGGCCATGGCATAAACGGAATAATCAACGGCTAGCTGTGCATTAAACAATCTGAATGCACTCCGCTGCGCGTCGGGTGGTTCTTCGCCTCCACGTCGTGCATTCAAATCGTTTAATGCACAGCTACAGCCATATCACCCTGCAGCCCAAGACCGGTTGCCCACGAAGCTAAGCAGGGCTGAGCCTGGTCAGTACCTGGATGGGAGACCTCCTGGGAAAACCTAGGTTGCTGTTGGAAGAGGTGTTAGTGAGGCCAGCAGGGGGTGCTCACCCTGTGGTCTGTGTGGGTCCTAACGCCCCAGTATAGTGATGGGGACACTATACTGTCAAAAAGCACCGTCTTTCGGATGAGACGTTAAACCAAGGTCCTGACTCTCTGTGGTCCCTAAAAATCCCAGGACACTCATTGTAAAAGAGTAGGGGTGTAACCCCGGTGTCCTGGCCAGATTCCCTCCACTGGCCCTTATCAATCACGGCCTTCTAATAATCCCCATCCACTTGACTGGCTCTATCTCTCTCTCTCCTCTCCACCTGTAGCTGGTGTGTGGTGAGCGCACTGGCACCGTTGTCCTGTGGCTGCCGTCGCATCATCCAAGTGGATGCTGCACACTGGTGGTGGTTGAGGAGAGACCCCCCCACACGAGTGTATAGCAATACACAATAAAAAAGCGCTATATAAATGCTTCATTCAATTCAATTCAGCTAGCCGTTGATTATCCCTTATATATTTTCTAATTAATTTCATAATTCCCCAAAACAATTTGAATGCTGCCATCACTCACCCTTAAGATGCTCCAAACCATCTAAGACTTTCGTTCATCTTCGAAAGAAAAGAGGAGATATTTTAATGAAATCAGAGAGATTTATGTTCCTCCGATGAAAAGATTCATCAAAGATGTTCACGTTTCAAAAAGTTAATCGCAAAAAAAAAACATTGCCAAAGTAATCCATATGAATTGCGTGGTTTCCTCCAAGCGCCCTAAAGAGACACGATTGCTGTATATAATATAACACTGTTTAAATTTAGACTTATGTTCACATTCAAGGGACATTTGCACGCACATCATATTTGATTTACGAAGATCTCTGCTGCGAGCTCATTATATACGAACCAATCAGAGCCGTTCAATGGCTCTGGAACCAATCAGGTTTAGTCTGTGTTGTTTGAATTTAAACACAAATAAACGTGTGTTTTTTTTGTTTGTTTTTTTTCTCATTTCAGATATGATGTTGAAATCCTTGTGGGAATTTCAGAAATGTATATTAGAAAATAAAGGCGTCAAGCTTGAACAAGTTTATAAACACCTAGCTTATTACAATTAATGTATCATGTAATGAACAACAGCCTAATCAACCAAAGTAGCATAAACCATATTAAACAACATATTTTAAATACTGCAATGGTTAATAATATTTGACAAAGGTTTGTACATCGTAAATGTAAAAAATGTTTTTCAAAATATCGTACTTTTCCAAATATTAAAATTATAAATACATAAATATTTAAAATATAACCATGTGTAAGCCTACTGCAATATAATGTACATTAAAAACCTACTAAAAGTGTAATCATTTTGTTATGTTCTTACACAAAGTACACATAAAATATATTTTAAGTAAGAGTAACATAAGTGTGTTTTTTGTAAATGCACTACGTCGCTAAAGGTATGCTTGTGTTTAGTATATTCCTTAAAAGTGTAACTAAGAATATATTTATTAACATAGTATTTCTACTATACTTTTTAGAAATATAGTAATAGTGTGCTTGTGTTTAGCATATTCCTTAAAAGTGTAATTAAGCATATATTTATTACCAAAGTATTTCTAGTATACTTTTTATAAACACATTAAAAGTATGCTTCTGTTTAGCATATTTCTTAGAAGTATAACTAAGCATATATTTAATACAAAAGTACTTCTAGTATACTTTTTAGAAATGTATTAAAATGCAATTCAGTATATTTTTAATGCACTTCAAATAAGCATGTTGGGAATACAAATGTATTATAAACATACTACTTGAATTTCAAGTATATTTTTAATACATTTAATACTACGTCTTTTTCACCTGGGCACACACACACAAAAATTAGGTAGTGACAACTGCATTTACAAGCTTTGTTTGCAGTGTGTATGGAACTGAACTGAACAACTAGTTGTTAATAGTGTATTTAAAGGAGTTATGTTTCTCTTCTATATGCAAGGTGCAGGAAATCACAGGGAAGGAGGTACTTCTTGACTCATTAATGTTGCAAGATCTTGCTAGGAAAAAAAAAAAAAATGAAACCAAGCCCACAATAAACTTAAATCGAAATGCTTCATCTCGGAAATTAACCACAAAACAAAATGTCGCTGCATGCACCTGCCTACATTCTTAATTCCATAAACTGAATCTCTTTATGAGTCAAGCCCAAAAAAACAATCCCAAATATGCTTAATAAAGCATCACTTATAGAGTGTGCTCTGCAAGGCAGTCTTCCAAACATAAACAAAACACAGCGCCTCTGTTGATGGTGATATAGTTAAAATCACCAAACATAACTAATCTTTGGTTGTTGTAGTTTACTTTGGTCGAAAATAGCAGGTACAAACCATGTGCGATGCCAGAATTTTGCTGTGGTTTCCATAGTGTCAATGTTTGCAATTGTGAAAATGAGTTCCATTCTGTACACTCACAAAATGATAATTTTTGGCTTTTTTTCCCAGTAATTAAAGCACTTATCACTTCACAGTGCATAAAGTTCAGAGTTTCCTACTCATAATGATGAATCTGTGTTGCTGTTAATGTCCATTCAAATCATAAAAACAATCTTTCTGACATGACTTGAACACATCATAAGCAGATTAAATTACAAATGAGAAAGAAACAAAAAAAATTAAAAATCCTAAACGTGAAATACTTCAGAACTTCCACAAAAGTGTACTTGACATTCTGAATTATTATATATTAGCATTAATAATAGCAAAAGGAACCTAACATTTCCTCCGATGACTTGATGGTTTTAAAATGATTATAATTCTACTGTAAATGGCGTAAACAGAGCTTATACTCTGCTAAAAACTGTTAAGGCCTTCAAATTCTTTCTTGCAAAATTTTGCAGGTGCTGATTCTGTGCGTGACCGCTGTTATTTTGGCTAGCTGTGGCTGCCAATTGTCCATCCAGACTACTTGACCAAATGATACTTGATTTTAAGGACCCTTCTGAGGTGCTTACTGGAATGAGTGGGTGCTGTATTACACTAGAGCACAGGAGACCCTTCGGTGATGGGTCATCTCATGCGCTAATTCACTTCAGACACCGTTACTGATTGAAATGAATTCTATACTCCAATGAAGTATAATAAATTAGGGTCGTTCAGATGTTGACCTCCGTCTATGTGGGTTTTGTTACAGCACATCAAATTACAGTTGAAAAGTTCAGTTCATGCAATTGTTACTTTGCTTTAGACAGAAAATCAAGCGGCATGTAAAGACAAGCTCACGCTAGCGGTATCCAATAACTATGTATGGTGGCGAGCCAAAGCAAACAATCATATCACATAACAGCAAAGGCAGAATTTCTTTGTTTTAAATCCTTGAAAGGCCATGAAATTTCCCATTAACCTTCATTCAACTCGGCAAGACAGTAATGCAGCGTACTTCCATTATATGGAAAATCTAATTCACCCTCAGGCTGGGAAAAAAAAATAAAAAATACTAACTAGAAAGTTCAACAGAGAAACATGATTTATTTGAACTTTACAACGGCACTCTCTCTTACATGTGAAAAACACCTTTTGCTTATCAGTGCCTGAGTAATTGAAAAAAAGGCCTAAATCGGAAGTCCGGAACATTCTTTTCATGTCAGTTTCAAATAAAAGCGTTAGCAGAAAGAGAGTTTTGGGGCCACATGTAAGGGGAAGGGAGCACACGATTACACCGCACTTCACATCTTGAAAACATGCACAGCCAAAGTGTTCAGTAAGCAGAAAATCACCCCAGTTGGGAAGATTTTTTGCTGTACTCCACGTCTCCTCTTTCAGCCTGCCCTCCATGGCCATCAGCGCTCACCAGCATCAAAGAGCATTTTCTATTTGCCTTCCCACGTGCACTTTCCTACTTTATGATATGTTAGCCAAATTGCTTTTTATTCTTGCCCTACCCTTTCAGTGCTTTCATAAGTTATATGTAGTAAAATTTACACTGGTTTCTGTGTCTATTCTTGGGGTTATTCTTAGGAAACCGTGCCAGTTGCACCACCAATATTATTAACAGCATAATGAACTGTTACTTTAATTGATATGATAAATTTAGATTTTTGTCCTGTTTAGTGTGAAAAAGTACATCATTCTAGTTATATTAAGTAAATGTCATACTTTCACTGTCAATATAGTTCAAAAAATGCTTTATACATTTACACAATGTATTCCTGCACTTCCTGTTCAATGCAGTTGAACAGGTGATACTGTGACTTTCCTTCATTAAAAAACAAACAAACAAACAAAAAAAAACATAATTGTTTTACTAGGTGGTGAGTTTGTATGACAGATTTTAGAGAGAAAAAAAGAAAAGAAAAAGAAAGCAGCATGTAAGCCCACCCATACACATAATGTTTCTTGAACATCAAATTAGCATATTAGGATCATGTGACTTACTGGAGTAATGGCTTCTGAAAATTCTCTTTGTACTTTGGGCCTGGGGGGAAGAAAATACGATTTATTGAGAATTGAGCAGTATCCATTTCAAATTACTTTATTTCAAATAAACAAATACATGCATTAATTTCCTTAAATATTTCAGCAATGGCACCATTTTTCTGTGATTTTCATTTGGCACCATTTCCAGAGAATGACTTCACTGTTTTTCACAGTGAGCAGCATTCACAAACCTTTATGTCCCAAAGAATGTGAAATCATCTCTCACATATATAATTAGTACATGATAATTGGTCATAATTTCAAAAGGTGAAAGGATCTAGGTAATTGTGTATTCTAGTCGTTTGTTCCCTAGTGGCCACTAGATCAGTGGAGCAAACATATCAAGCGACAGACTCTGGCTTTAGCCAATGTTTTATCTTTTCTTTGCATCTCTCCCAGCCCCACTCTCTCAGGTAAAACACTCACGGCATGCAGCAAATGTATCCTTAACGCTACAAAATCACACAAGCACGAGGGGGATAGAACTAACGCTCTTGCCAAAAACGAGCACACAGCCTCTCCCACTCTCTCTTAGGACCTCAAGTCAGATACGAGCTTTAAATACAAGCGTGCTCAACCAGTCAGAACACCATTTGTTTAATTTTCTCTGACTTCATTGCAGTATTGCCAGAAAAGCCCTGAGGTTATTTTGCCCTCCTTTTTTGCAGGTGGAGATGCAATTATAGATGCTCTTTTTATATGTCGAGATTGCAGTGCGGATGTGTGTGCGTCTGTTTGTTTTGCATGTGTGTATGCAGAATATGCTCTCTGCACAACTGCGGTACAGAACTGGATTATGTTCAGGTTGGGCATTTGCTCGCTCTCTCTCGTCAATGACATTTCCAATGTTCCCCTCAAGGTGATTTTTTCCCCTCTGCTGCACCTGTAACCTTTCTCACCTGTGTTTCTACAACTCTAGGCCAGAGGGGGGAAGTGGAGTTTGAAAAAGCAGCCCGGCCTGACAGATATGACAGTAAACACTTTTTTGGATCTCCTTGGCCCATATGCACTTTGTGAATTGGGAAGTGGGTGTTTGTGGGGGCGTGTGTGGGCTTTCTGATGGAATGGTATGAATCCTTTGGCTTTATTTTCACATGGCTTTGTGTATACTGTATTAACTTTTTTTTTTTTTTTAAGTTCTGTTGTTGATCTTGTATGTAAGAAGCAAAACTGGATATTTTAATTTTGAAGTTAACATGAAATGGTATTTTCAAACCATTTTACATTTTATAAAATGACATATTTTAATACGAAACAAGATATTCAACAAGAAAAAGAAAAAAAATACATATATATATATATATATATATATTGGGTGGATGCAATGGAAGTGACTGAAATATGAAATGTAGACAGTGCAGAGTCATTTTTAATTTCATGTTGACTTTAACAGTGAGCATTAGTGGTATCCCTTGTGTGCTTCACAACAGGAGCACAATTTGTATGGCGTATTGTGTAAGTGACCTTTAATGGAGCTGCTGTGGATTCAGTTCAGTCACTTATGATCAGTGCTGGAAATTGCCAAGATTTATTGGGGGGACTCGAGTTGAGGAGTCATGGGGATTTCATATGTATAACTAACTTACCAAATACTTATTTCCATACTTTTCATTTAAGGTGAACATTTAGATGAACATGACCATGAATATAATACTTAAATAACTAAAGCTGACATTGGAAGTTAACTTAGCCAGAAGTAACTTCTCACTCTGAACCTTGTTGCTGAGGGCATGTACTGATAGAATATTTCGGCAGCATTCACGAAAGTCAACACTGTGCAACCCCAGATGCAAATTAACTTATGAACTTCTTTGGGCTATAAACAAGACTAAAATACTTTTCATTTTCCTTTAAAAATGTAACCAGTTTGAACCAGAACGGCACCCCCTCACTAAACTCACCCCATTTCCAGCCCTGCTTATGATTGTTCCATTTCATTTATGAAGCTGCCTTAGAAAGTAGTTGGCTATGAAGACAGTAGACAGAGTGGTAGCTCACTATTGGAACAGAACTATGGAACATCATTCAGGCCAAATAGCACGTGTGTCTTGTAGACTGAATCTGGCATGAATAAAGGAATAGTGCGAAAAGAGCAGGAAAAGAACTGTTGACCTTCACATGAACGTCTTTGTGTGACATCTTTTCCCTTTTACTCTGTATAAGGGTGGAAAGAGTTTTTCCAAAGTGGACATATAGCATGCTTTTCCACAGCAGTATCTCATGTCACTCGAGACAGGGTTAGAACCGAGGTCTCCAGAAAGTCACCATCTGTGTGGTACTTAATAAGAGAGTTCCCCCAAAACAACAACTTAGTCATTACTTTTTTCACTTCTCGTCATTCTAAGTTATTATGACTTTCTTCATTTGATGGGACACAGGAAGTGTTGAAGAACATCTTGGCTGTTCTTTTTTCATATAATGACGGTAAAAGGAGACTGGGGCAGTCAAGCTCCTAGATCAGAGGTCGTCATCCCTGCTCCTGGGGACCCACTCTCCTGGAAAGTTTATTTCCAACCAGCTTCAGCACACCTGCCTGCAATTTTCAAGCAGTCTTGAGGAGCTTGATTGCCCACTTGTAGCTAAATTCTTCAGGATAGTGGGTCCCCAGGAACAGGGTTGAAGACCTCTGTCTTAGATGACAAATAGCACTTTAAAAGTGTCATAAAATAGTCCATGCAACTAAGGAATAGGCCAGGACACACAACGCCATTGGTTGGACAATGTTGGGCCACCGTTGGGTGTGTTTCGTACCATTTGCACTAATAAGATTCCTGTTGGTGGCCTTTTTGGGTGATTGAGCATGTTGAATCATGTTTGGCAGTTGGTGAGCCTTGCTGTTCAGCTTAGCAAACCAGTGCAAAATGGAAGTGAAGATGGCACACAAGAAGGTTCTTCTAATTTTTCTTCAACTCATTTGTGATGATTTTCATCACAGGTGAATGTGAATGTGAATGGCGAAAACAGACTACTGCCCCCTGCTGGTATGGAGGGTTGTTTTCTCTTATGCAGGCACTGTACATTCAATCTACTTGGCTGTTGGCTGTAGTCTTTGTGATGTGTTCAAGCACAACTTTTTGTGACCAGATGCAGGCTGGCCTTTAAGTGCGAAAGATAATTTCAATTTCTGTCAAGGCTTTTGTTTGTTTTTTTACTGTGTTCATCCGAAACATTATGGGACGGAAGAATACATATGATACCAACTTAGAATCAGGCCATAAGAAGGTGTCACTGAAGGCAACAAATACTGCCTGTGCCTTCTGGAATAGCCTTCTTGTCAGGAGAGCACAAATGGTGCTATAAACACACTAGATTTTGGAATGGAGACGATCACATAGGTTTGTTATCAATGAAAGTCATCAGTGTTACTCAACAGTCTAAAAAAGGCTTGGTAGAGATTTGACGCAAACATGGCATCACTCTCATTCCTAACTGATGTTCAGTGTGATGATCTCTGCGATCAGTATCAGGGTGTGTGTATGTGTACATGTCTCCTGCTGTGATAGATCTGGAAGGTTCTGGCTCTCTGAGGTCGGTATCAAAGGAAGGCCAAGCTAGAGCCAAGCCGGGGGCCTTCGGCAGACCGAGTTCAAAGGCTGTTATCACCTCTTCTGTCAGATCCAGCAGAGCCCTGTGCTTTGATTGGCTTCTTGTCTTGTTAGAACTCTGCACTTTCTCTTTCACCCGCACTCCCTCGGATGAGACTCAATCACTCTCAGGAGATACAGAAGAACCTGATGGACAGTCTCAAGAGTGGTGGCTGAGGACGTGAGGATGGGAACTGATTTGTTCAAGACATAAGCTGGAAGCCTCTACACACTGAAAGTGACACACATCAAGTTCTTGGGACAAATGTTATTTTTAGTGGTCGTAGGTCTCATAAGAAAACACAACATGATTAAGTTCATATTCAAACATATTGAAACTTTTCTCTATTTAAAATGAGGACAAAAACCACTAAAAGAGCTACGTAGCTACGATAATTTCTCATCTAGTTATTTAAGCATTAGTTTGCACGTTAAGTATGTACATAAAGTTACCAAGTACGGAGCCTTGCACTTGACATGAATGAGAGGAAAAAATGATGAGAGGAAAAAGAAACAAAAAACAGAACAAAACAAAACAAAAAAAGAACAGATATCATGGCGACAAATTAAGAATTTGTTCACATAACATTCTCTCTTAATTAATTCTCCCATGTTTTGAATGTAGTTATTTAGTAAATTGTAATGGCAATGACTGTTGCAGTGTTTTATAATATATATATATATATATATATATATATATATATATATATATATTATTTTTCTGTTGTTGTTGTTCTAAGCGTCATGACATCATTAAAATTTAATACTCTATTGCATTTGAAATTAACATGCCTTCTACACTAAACCCGACTCTGATAGAATTAACAAAGGCAAATATGAAATAAAATATTTTATGGAGCATTGCAACTCTTGCTTCACTGTACCAGGTGGGATACCAAGCAAGTTTACTAGCTTGGTATAAAAGCCTATAAAAGCCATTCATAAGGAGTCAGATGTATGATGCAAACGTTAAAATCTATTAGTTTACAAATCATGCACTATGGTAAAAAATATTATCATAGTGCATATATTGAAATATTCAAACTGAAAGTGTTCAGTTTTGGAAACTGAAGTTAATTTTATGTATAGATAGATAGTAGATGTTAGAACTACACTTCACATACAAACACCTAATAATATTAATATGATCGTGTTGAATATTTGGGTACTATTTGGGTATTAGGGCATTCATTTTTGTTTCCAAACATCTTTGCATTTAAACATGTATTAAAGATGTGTTTTTTTAAAAGAAAAATATGGAAAATTGCTTAATGTGGAACCAAGATTACGTGCACCTTTAAATATTAAAATTTATACTTAACTACATGAGTTTTGATATTCAAAACAAAGTAAACCCTGTAACCCTGGAAGAATATTGCTCTGAAGGAATTTCTTAATTAAAACTAAAAGTAATTGTAGTAGAATGCGAATGAGAGCCTTCTTTGAAAGCATTCAAATATATCTCCAAGCTCTTTTCCATTTTTAATGTCATATTTGTAGAAACATTTCTCCTTTAATTTGTACGTATAGATGCCCAGGGAGCCCTTTGTAAAATTCTGGGTAGATTCAGGAGTTTGACTGAGTGAGGATGCTAAAAGTAAATCAAGTGAATGGCTGTGAAACGCCGTGGCGTGTGATGCCTGTGACAGGCTGGCCAGCAGCGTCGCACATGAAATGTATTATAAGTATGTGGAGAAGAGGGCGCCAGGCTCATTCACTTTCCTCTGATGTCCTTCTCACTTTGAAGATGTCCTCCAGGTCTGCTCACCTTAGAATCTTTATCTAAGAGCAATAGATGAGCAGTGAAATATACCCTCCAAAAGCTGGGGATTCATGAATTTTATGCTGAAATCTCTACCATTTCAGAGATAGACTTTCACACCATGAAAATAAAACTTTGTCATGAAAAATGTAGCACTTATTCTGAAAATGTTGGCCGGTAAGAGAGATTACAAACAGTATTGCAGTATTTGAAAAGGAGAACTGGAAAAGGAATTGACATTCCTCAAATATTCCGATTATCTAAAGATTGAAAAACATTCAGAATTGTTTTTTTTGTTTGTTTGTTTGTTTGTTTGTTTTTTTGCAGTGTATACTGTGATGAGTCAACCTTTCATTTATTTGCATACTGCATTGTGATTGGTCTTCTTCCTTGCTTTTATTTTTACAAGAAAATTCTCTCTGAAGCTTCAAGCAAATGTGAAATGTGTGAATGATGCACAGTAAATAGTACAAATTACAGTTAAATTAAACAGTTTAAAATATTAAATTAATTAAATAATTAAATTACAGACAACATTTATAAATCCATTTAAATGTGTGGATAATTATTTTATAAAAATGCTGATTAAAGCTGTAGCCTGTAACTTTTTTTGGTTAAAAATGATCTGAAGTGCATAACCAGCCAGTGTTCAAAACTATTTCCTTACTTTAGCCCGATTCACAACTGTTATCACAAATGTTTTCTAATTTGAGTGGTACGGGTAGGTTTTCGTGGGACATTCAATCATGGCACTGTGTCATTATGTCACGTATGTAAATATAAAGAAGTTACCCCGGCTAGTAGGCTATTGCACGTGCGGATGCTAAAGGTGGTGCATCGTTTATAGACT
Source organism: Acrossocheilus fasciatus (assembly GCA_036784905.1). Taxonomy (NCBI): domain Eukaryota; kingdom Metazoa; phylum Chordata; class Actinopteri; order Cypriniformes; family Cyprinidae; genus Acrossocheilus; species Acrossocheilus fasciatus. The sequence continues at coordinate 4,212,292 of CM071961.1, forward strand.
TTTCTCACAGTAGCTGGAATAATTAAATGTATCATTTTGATGGCGGATTGTAATCCAGAAAGTATTATGTGTTTATGAAACACATTTGAATGAAATTAAATTATATTCCAGTTTTAAATGTGCTTCTCATTACAGATAGCCTGGGATTACACAAGATTTGTATTTTAAAGAAAACCAGTTCGAAGGGAGCATAGTTTGCTTTTTGGGTTAAAAAAGTTGCGGAGTACAACCCACACAATAAAAATAATTCTGCAAGGAACTGCAATTCCATGTTTTCAAACACAGATGGCGACAAAGAGGCAAAACTTACGGACTTCAGCCTTAATCAATTGAAAGGACTGCAGTTATTCACATCAGTGTTTTCTGAGAGCCTCTAAATAATATAATTCAAAGATATTATATTATTGTGGCAGACAAGTAAATCAATAAAAAGTTATTTTTTTAAAAAGTGTTTTTAGAAGTCAATGTATTGTTTATTCCATATAACTAAATATTAGTCACTGAACTACAATCCACAACAATTCATTTTCGTGGAAGAAAAAAAAAAGATTTCTCAGGTAACTGAACCTACCTAAAACTAGTTACTAAAATGCTTAAATACAACCCATCGCTGGGTAAAATATGGACAAAGCCAGCTATTGGGTTGTTTTGACCCAATTCGTACATATTTTACAAGGTGGCTAATTCATATGAATTCATATGACCTCACTTGAACAAATTCATATGATTTTTGCTAAATCGTACGTATTTTACGAGTTGCACAATTTGTATGAATTTGTACGAATGACCTACACCTAACCCTGCCCCTAAACCTACCCGTCGCTGGGGTCTAGACAAATCGTACAAAATCTTACAAGTGAGGTCGTACGGATTAGCCACCTCGTAAAATACATACGAATTAGTCATGAGATAGCGTTGGTTACTAACCAGAAGGTTGGGTTTAACATTTAACCCAACTGCTGGGTCAAAACCCAGCATTTTTTAGAGTGGTAATGTGGTGTCCTTTGGTAATGTGAAAATAATGAAAACAAATATGAAACCAAAAATGTTTTTGCTTTGTACAGTTTGTTGTTATATAGACTGTATTGGAATAAAAGCCTTTTCGGTTTTCATTTAAGTTTTTTCATCAGAAATTAAATAAAATAGAAATATTACCTTTGCTTCAATTACAGAAAACAATTTAAAAAATGCAATTTTTAGTTAACAATAACAACACTGCAGTGGATTACTATGTATTATTGAGTATGAACTAAGCAAATGAATGATATTTAATTAACCAAACAGACATGCACATTAAATTTTAATATGCTTCTTCAAAACATACTGTAACTGCATTTTTCCTTCAACTGATTGGTTTCACAAGTCTACAAGCGCCGCTTATGGTGTCTGGGAGTGATCATAAACCAGCAATCTCCGTGTGGAATGTGTTCGTAGTTATTTTTTCTGTTGCACTCGAACTGTTCAACTCATGTGCCTTTAATCACTCACATACTATCACATACTCCCTTCAGGACAACTAGAAGAGTGGGCCAACAGATCCAAATAAACATGAATGATTTACACACCCACCATCATAAAATGGTCCGGTCTTAAACCGGCTGAGGTGACTGTTCCTGGACAAAACATGGGACGGAAGCAGCTGGGAAGACAAAGGAAGAAAGAAAGAGAGAGAAGGGGGGTGAGGGGTTTTGCCAGCACATGTTCCTCGGCCGGATCAGGTCAACATCTCTCTTATCTCAACACATCTGTTTCCTCAAACTTCCACCAGGGTGACAATTCCTATTGGATTACACAGATTGGAGGAAACCAGAGCTAGTGTTTGGCCACTCATTTAGAGAAGGCGTAGTGGAAGTTCCCAGCATGGAGCTACTGACAGGAAGTCGTATCCTCCAGCAGCATTGCATCATCAAAGTATTGTTATGAAGGAGAAAGAAAAGGCAAATGACTGCTGTTTACAAAGTTGCTGCTCGCAAGCTATTCTTAGCGACGTTTGCTAATATTTTGGTTATAGGGATGTGAAGAAAATTGCATAGACTCGCACTGAAGGAAGGGTTCGAGACATAACTAGAAACCAGAAATCCACAGAGACATGGGGGTCAGCTCTTTTGACATGGATCAGTGAGAAAAAATGAAGCAAAGACCCAGAACATCCAGTGTGCGAACAAACATTCAGAATACATTAACCACAAAGAATCACCCTGGAAACAGTAGAACTAACATTACAAAATGGATGGATGGAAAGATAGTTAATGAAAGATATGATGTTAAACATCAACATCTGATGTTGTAAAATAGCTGTCAGCAATACTGCATATCACAAGTGAAATTTTAAATAATAATTCCAATACTACTTATACAACTACAACTAATAATAAAGATAATAATAGTTATAATTATAATATATATATTTAATATATATTATATATTGCATATATATTAAAGCATTTTAATATTTTTAACACAAGTAAAATGCAGTACTCCTATTATTGATAATACAACAACAACAACTAATAATAATAATAGACTATACTATAATATTTATTATAATGATATGAAATTTATTATAAGTCATTGTAAATAGCTAATATTATTACATCATGTCAGTTAATTACAATCCTCTCGACTGATTAATCAGCATTCTTGTAAAATAATTCTAAACAAAATTAAATTGATTCTAATTTATAATGATTGACTGTATTTTAAATGTTTTATTTACCTGTTTTTTGTAAAATTTAACTGTAACTTTTAATTAAGCATTTTAATTAAAACATTATTTTCATTGTTATATTTCATAATGTTATATTAAAAATTACAGTATTATATTGTTTATTATTACTACTACTGCTATTAGTAGTAGTGGTATTGAAGTTATTATTTATAGTAATAATATTTATATTCATATTAATATATAAGAAGAAAAAGAAAAAGAACAAATCATAGGAACAATGACATGCAGGTAAGTATGATAAGTATGATACTCAAATGATATGCAGTATTGACGTTAGCTTGTTTAATATCTATGACTTTTATCATCATATTTTATGTTATTATTATTAAATAGTACAGTATATTGTATTGATAGTATTATTAGTAATATGAGTAGTGAAATAATTACTATTTTATTTTAATAATTTTTAATTGATATTCAGTATTGATATTAGATATTATATATTACAGTATATATGCTTAAAAAAATAAAAATAAATAAAAATAACAAGGCATGTGATCAGTTATCATCATCGCTAGCAGCACCTTTTTTTATATTAAAGGAACACTCCACTTTTTTTGGAAATAGGCTCATTCTCCAACTCCCTCAGAGTTAATAAGTTGAGTTTTACCGTTTTTGAATCCATTCAGCCGATCTCCGGGTCTGGCGATAGCACTTTTAGCATAGCTTAGCATAGATCATTGAATCCGATTAGACCAGTAGCATCGCGTTCAAAAATGACCAAAGAGTTTCGATAGTTTCCCTATTTAAAACTCGACTCTTCTGTAGTTATATCGTGTACTAAGACCGGCGGAAAATGAAAAGTTGCGATTTTCTAGGCCGATATGATTAGGAACTATACTCCCAGTCCGGCGTAATAATCAAGGAACTTTGCTGCCGTACCATGGCGCAGTGATATTACGCAGCGCCTGAAAGTAGTCCCCAGCTATATTATAACTAGTTACCCAGCTGGGGACTACTTTCAGGCGCTGCGTAATATCACTGCGCCTGCTGCGGCCATGTTACGGCAGCAAAGTTCCTTGATTATTACGCCGGAATGAGAGTATAGTTCTTAATCATATCAGCCTAGAAAATCGCAACTTTTCATTTTCCGCCGGTCTTAGTACATGATATAACTACAGAAGAGTCAAGTTTTAAATAGGACAAATATCGAAACTCTTTGGTCATTTTTGAACGCGATGCTACTGGTCTAATCGGATTCAATGATCTATGCTAAGCTATGCTAAAAGTGCTATCGCCAGACCCGGAGATCGGCTGAATGGATTCAAAAACGGTAAAACTCAACTTATTAACTCTGGGGGAGTTGGAGAATGAGCCTATTTCCAAAAAAGTGGAGTGTTCCTTTAAGGGTTAGGGATTCATTCAAAATGACCTGTTGGCACAGCAAAGCGTGAGTCAAGACCTCACCTGAACTCTTAAATGACTTTTACACAATAACATATTCCACTTTAAGATGTTATGCACCCAGAGCGGACTGGAGGGAAAAAAAATCACAATTAGTCATGTATTGTGCGGTCAATATGGCATGGCACAGAGAGATTTACGGCTGTAGAAAAGTTCCTCTTCCACTGGAGTCTCTCCATCCATCTGTATGGCAGAAAATGAGCGACTGATTGCATTAGTTTCTCTTTCTCCTCTCAAAGGTCTCTGCAGATGTTGGAAGGAAGGGGGAGGGAGCGACACTTCACAGACGTGCTGGGATTCGGCCCACGGGGGTTAGGAGGAGTGGGTTAGACAACCAGCTGTAGCTGATAAACTCCGTCATTCCCCATCCCATCCGTGTGTACAGAGAAGAAGAACCCACATTTCCTCTGCTTTTTGAAAGGGTTGGTTACACTTCATTTGACAGAGCTCATCTTATGTGCTACCTAACCAAATGCTGAGCAATAAAAATAGAGCCACATGTACTTTATATTTCAGGTTGTTTCCAGTATCCCTCAGTTTGTCCAACTAACAGGAAATGCATTTACAGTAATACACTTATGGACTTAATGGAAACAAGGCAAGCGGGTCGGAGGTTTTAAAAGCAGAAATGTGAATCTTGTAGTTTTGTTAAAGCACTTGAATTTTCCAGTAAAATGTTTGAGTTACTCAAGTTATGTTTGAAGTACTTGAGTCATCCTTTTGAGGAAATGTTATTTTAGTAGTGGAGAAAATCGTGACTTATTTGATTAGACTGTCATTTTTGGTTAGAGTGTTTTTTTGTTTGTTTGTTTGTTTTGCACACACACACACACACACACACACACACACACACTAACTAACTAACTAAATAATATATTTAATATTACAGAATTAATAATTCATATATATATATATATATATATATATATATGTGTGTGTGTGTGTGTGTGTGTGTGTGTGTGTGTGTGTGTGTAATTTACTAAACATTTTAATAAATGTTGAAATAATTATTATACTAAATAAATGAATTAATAAATAGTTTACAGATCATTATATTTAATAATTAATATATGTACATATTATACATTTAATAATCAATATATTTTCCAGCTTATTAATCATTTAATAATTGTTTAAATAATTGAAAAAAAAAACTATTGTACATAAAAAATAACGAAATATTCTTGTATTTAATAATTGTTTAATTTGTAATATTTAAATTATTTAAATATTTAAATTATTATTGAAATAATGAAATTAGCAAATTAGCAACCGCCAAGCAACATCCTAGCAATTACATACTTAAAAAAAAAAAAAAGGAACATCTCAGCAATTCCATATACTTTTGCATAGGCACTCTTGTGTAACAAATTAGTAATTACACGGTAATATAAAGTATTTCGAACAAAAATCCGTTACAATTTATTTTACAGTGTCCTTGTTGCATGTTTTACACATACTTACTACAGCAAAAACAGTAAATTATGCAGAAATACAAGCAACTAAGTAGGTACACGTAGTTAATTAATAGGTAACACTTTATTTCAAGGTGTCCTTGTTACACGTTACATGCACTTAATATTATAATAACAGTAAATTATGCTTAATTACATGCGAGTAACCCTAACCCTAACCATATAGTAAGTACATGTAGTTAATTAATATTACTCAGAACCTAAATACATAATTACACTGTAACAAGGACACCTTAAAGTGTAACAAATTAATATTACTGTGTACTTAATTGCATAATTACATTGTACCAAATATACTTTAAAATAAAGTGCAACTCCAAAAGATCAACTCTCTAGCCGTGGATCAACTCTCTTCCCATCTCTCTCTCTCTCTCTCTCTCTCTCTCTCTCTTGATTTGAACCTGGGGCCTCTCTGTCATATGATGCATTCATTCCACCTCCAAGTACAGACTTAACCACGGTGAGCCCTTGTACTCTTCCAGCAGGGAGGTGGGCCAGTTCTTGCTTGCTCTGCATTCCTCCACAAAACTCAGGATGCCCCCAACCCCTTTCTATTGAAACAGGGGTTCGGATAGCAATGAATGAAACCAAAGGAGGATAAGGATATGGCTTTAACATGGCCACAATACCACCAAAAAAAAATCAAGGCTTAAACATTTTCTGAAGAAAAAATGTCCTGCCATGATTGCTAGGGCTTTTCTTTGTGTTCTGAGTGTTTTATGTGGTTGTTAGGTGGTTTCTTATCAACCCAAGTCTCCAAAGATACCTCTTTCAATCTAACTTTTGGCATATTTTGTCATCTTCTAGGTTGGAAATTGTAAGTCAGATCACTTGGAAAAGTAATAGCACACATCTTCTCAAAAAGTCGCATGATTTGAGGTATCATTCATGTCTGTATGACTGATGTGATGAGTTATACACCAAAGTTGAGGGATGAAGTCATTGCCATCATCTATAAATGCCGCACTGCTCCCCTGCTGTGCTGCATTCTTCCTTTTTTGAGAGGAAATGTAAAAGTGAAATCTTCAAATGTTCTTCAGTACATTACAGGCTTTTGCCTATTCATCTGGAGCAAGAATCACTTGAGACGTTTTACAGCGTGTTGAATCTTCATGAGAAGGTTGAGCGATGCCAAATCACTTTCCTTCCCTTGATCCCATCTCCAGTCTAATGGTTCATTTGAAGCTCTTTCATGGCGTAGAGGAGTATCTGGAGAACATTATGTGATCTGTCAGCTATTCGATCTTTAAGAAATAAGAAGATCAGGAAGATCACGGAGATGCCATCAGGAAGCCAGCGAGAATTTGCAACTCTAAGCACGTTCTGCTCCAGGAGAACTATTCCTTATTACTCTACCCCCCTCAAATGTTGTTTTTCCCATCTGTCAGGCTTCACCTCCCAAGGGCAAGGCAGGGCAGAAATCAATGCCCGTCTTTATGTTGCCTCACACATGGGAATAAGAACAAGAAAACCTAAAGAAGTCGCTCCTCAAGTAACGCAAGCACCACTACAGAACAGTTCCGCAAACTTTCAGGCTTTGTTCGCTATTTTCGTTTACATCTGTTCTCGTTGTCGCTGTCTTGTTCCACAGTGGCTTCAAATGAAGTCACGTACAAGACATTTTTAGCGTGGTACCAGAAGAGATTCGATACAGAGGTGGAAGAACATGCGGTGTATTGTATCGCTAAGCTTTTGAACATATGCTGGGGCGTTCTCATCTTCAAAAGCCAAGAGTAACAAACACAGTGTGGCGTTTCCAAATCAGAGTCTCAGTAGATGATGTCTTCATACCCATCACTTGCACCTGAGACGCAACAGCAAGATTAAAGCAAACAGATGTAACGGATTCCTCCTGGTTAACAAGACAAGCAACAACAAAAACAAGCCGATCTGTGTCAGTCACATCTGCGTCTGCCTGAAGCCACCTCCGACAACTTGATTGAAACTCTATTTGATCTCTCAAAGGCATTGAATCTAATATGACAATTATACACTTGAACCGCATGCTAGCTGAGAGCTCTCCACGATAATGAAACTCAATATGAGTTAATTACATCCTTCTGTGGCCACAAGCCCGGTTATGGAGTGCGCCAGCATTTCGTGCCACTTCAGAATGTGATTATTGCAAGGGCCATTGAGGAGATATTAACAAAAGGTTATTACAAAGGGATGTCCACGGGACCACTCAGCAAGCGCCTTTTCCAGTCTGGTCCACACCTCGCCGCTGCCGTCGCAACATTGTTCCGAAGATGCTGGGATCCCATAACCACTATTAAATCAATGTAAGGGTGCAGAAATTAACAGCTGGCTGCTCTCGGGCCTCCAGGGCAGCACCATATGGAACAGGGAGGAAGGGCGTATCTTACACCAATGCCTGTGGTCCAAACGTCTTCCTGCGATCAGCTGTACAAGAACTGACCAACAGCTGCTACGCTGCCTTTGCCTTGAGCTGCACTGAATAATAGCTCAGTAGAGAATCAAGGTCATCACGTTTGGCATATGGGTCAATGGCTGTTTCTATTTAGTTTTTCAAAAATACATTAAAAATGTGATACTTGAATATGCTTGTTCAATAATAAGAATGTTTTCACTTTCTCAATTAAAATTCATTTTGATCATTTTTGTGGGGATAAAAAAAAAAAAAAAAAATCCAAAGCGTCTTTGAAATTCTTTGAAGATAATCTTTAATTATTTCCTCAAGGCATTAAACTATTAAAATATTTTAACTTTTTAAAGAGAATGTCCTGTAAACCCTGAAATTGTGTAATTTTTAAATTATTATATTAATAATATAAATTATATAATTATTTTTATAATTTATCATATATATATATATATATATATATATATATATATATATATATATATATATTCAATCAAACATAAAATGGGATAACCTCAAGAAAATGTCCTACATTTTATGGTTCATATATTCATCGTATTTTGGCGTTTTTACCTTCAAACCTATAATTGATTTTTAAAAAAAAAAATGATAATATATATTCAAGGTGCTAGGATATATATTACTTTTAATTTTATGGTTACACCACTTGACATTTCAGTTATTCAATCAACATGTTTTGTTGAAAATGGATTAAAAGCATTCATATGAAAAGTTATAAAACCAACATGAATACAAAGATTACATTTCTTAGAATATGGCGCCTGTTTTTAACTAGATTTTTCTCTTTTTCATCATTCTTATTTGTCATTGACCCAAACACTATTAACTCATCACTGTGACAGTAGAATGCAGCACATTCACACAAAATGACAACACTTGATAATCCCATGCAAGCAAAGGAAAATTGCACTGTTTTGAGTCTCATAATAATAATATTTAAAAAAAAAAAAAAACGTTTAATGTTCCATTTAGTCCCATTCCATGACAATAACAGCACTTAACTCAGTTAATTATTTTAAAATACAGAAGCTGCAGGATTTAATTTGATTTTTATGTGCAATGCAGGGCTCCTGGGGTAAGGGCTGCGCTGTTCTGTATCCATTTGAGGCAAAAGTAATCAAATGATTCGTAATGCTCTCTCTCTGCTCAGCGGAAAAAGGGAAATGCAGCATCTTAGGAGATAAGAAATCAGTTTCTGCTGTGTTTTGATTTGATCAGATCTAGTGAGAGTAATGCTTCAAGGTACTCACGCGCTAGTGCTCCAGACTCACTCAAGACAAATGATAAAGCTGACCTCCAATGCAAATGTATAAAAAAGTCCCCACGCACTAAATAAAAGTGACATGCTTGCCTCTAAAAAAAAAAAATAAATAAATATCTGTGTGGCACAGCATTGCAATCTTTTTTTATAGAAAACAAAGTGCATTCAAAATCAGACAATATTGAAATATCTCTTTGAAATCCTTTATCTAATTAGCAGGCCACACAGAATTCTAAGCTCCAAAGATTCCATTCCTACATCTTTTGTTTAGATGGGACACATTAAAGTAATCGTCTCTTTTCATAAAAAATAAATAAATGGTCTCACTTTGTATTAGGTGTGTTTAAGGGAATAGTTCACCCAAAAATGTTGTCATGGTTTAGTAACCCTCTTGTTGTTCCAGACATGCACTAATTGTTTTCTTCTGCTAAACATAAACGATATTTTGAAGAATGTTGACAATCAAACAGTTGCTGACAGCCACCAACAACCATAGCCTCCCCCGCCCCCCGTACTATTGAAGTGAATGGCTACCGTCAACTGTTTGGTCGACAAATGCATAATCAATACAATTAAGCACATTTCTTCTTCACAAGGGATTAATTTGGCTAAAATCAGTGTAGTGCACAATGAGTCATACAGGTTCTCTTGCTCCATTTTCCTCAAAGGGAATTTTAAATGTGTATATGCATTAAAAATGTTCATTTGGTCAGCATTTAGGAACCTAACAGGCAAAAATTTTGACTAATAATATTTTCTTCTAGTATTTCAATCCATTCCACAGAATGACATCAAAAATCAGTACAGCAAATGTAAAAAAAAATCCCATAGATCCCACTGATTAGCATTTCTCATTAGCAAAATGCAATTCCAAGATTGACAACATCAAAACAGCACAGAGGTTTATCCAGTAGTTTAACAGACGAAACTTCTTGAGCTGAGTCAATGTGTCCAGTCTTGACCTGCGTGACTGCACATAATGGAGCCATCTAGCATTTGTAAACTCCCATCCCTGAGGCTTCAGAGCAAGTGATTTGATTAGGGGTCTTAACGTGACGGCCGTCTTCAGAAAGCAACATGTCTTAACCACTGAGAAACACAAGGACCCCCGAAGCCCCCAGGTTACACAGCCCTGGTTGAAATCAAACCATGCCTGATGGAAGAAACAGTTCCCTTTAAAGATAGTATTTCAAGTTTTTAATCTGTAGAAGTCAAACATGATCCATCATGCTCATGTTTTTATTTAGAAGAACCACTTTGGGTTCCACTAACAAGATCCTTTCATTGGACAGTTCTTAAAAGAACCTTTTAGTCCTGGTGTGAAGAACATTTTAATACTCAGAAGAACCATATTCCACTGTAAAGATGTTAAAGGTAGATGCCAATAAAAAAAACTACTTTCATGAGTGTACAATCCATACCCAAGGGTTTCGCATTACATAATCGCACAGGAAAAAGAGAAGGCAAAACAAACAACCGCCATGAAGCTGTAAAGTTAAACACATCCAAGATAATGGATCATATTGACAGAGATCTCAATTTTCGCTCCCCACCGCTGTCAAGGCAGCAAAACAACCAGGAGCACTTTCAAGTGCTATTGCTTATTTGTTCGCTATGTAAATATCTTAACAGGCAACGTGCCGGACAGCCCAATAAATCAGTTAAGCCTGCGATCATTATCTATACCCTGTTTACAGGCATTATGTAAGGCGGCTACTTACCCAACATGTGTCATTTGCCAGCTAATGGACAGACATTCATTGCAAAATTTAAAAAAAAAACAAGCCGTGACATGAAAGCGCAATCGAGAGATGGTTTTCAAGCTCATTATTTACCTTTGGCAAAAACTGATCTTTCATTTAGCCGGTTCAATATCACAGACAGTCGATGTGTCATTTGTTGTATCTTTGGCTGCGGTTGCGTGCGTGTCTGGACTGAGCTGCGGTTTAGAGCATTTTATTACGGAAAGTGACGTCGGTGGATGAAGCTACAGGGCTTTTAGCGTTCACCTTTGTAGTCTGAGGTTAAGTGTTGACAACTGTTAGCGCTCACACAGTGCACTTTAAGTTGAAACGTGCGCTGTGATAGCAAGGTCAAGGGGTCGGATGAGGGCCGTGGACTCTATCAGAGGGCGCCAAAACTTTTGAACTGCAACGTGAAATACGTCTGACCCTCGCATCTGTTTGTTTTACCTCAGCACTGCACTTCAAACACACCACGGGAGCTGCAAGTTTGTGTTTTGAGGTTGTCAAGAAACCCTTCTGCCAGTTTTGCGATGTTACGTAAAACCACAAATGCTGGTTCAAGTCAAGGATAGGGGTTGGAGCGAGGTCCGATACGATCGTTTAAATCCGCTTTCTCATCTCTGACACGCACCAGCTGTGTCTTCTGTTCACTCTCCAAACAGAACGTGACGATAAATCAACTAGAGCAACACATTTTCGTATTCCGTTCTCGCATTTCTCCAAAACCAGAGGCCTCTAACTTGTTTTGTTTACTACGATCTCTCCTCACGCCGCATTCTGGTTGGCCTTAACATGTCGCGCCAACCACAAGAATCCCAGCAATGCTAAAAATGCACCCTAAACGTTTGTTTTGCTTTTGGTGGAGTGTGCACGTATTTGACTGCAGGCTACGGTGTAGTACTCCACATCTGTTCAACATAAGAGCTTGTTTAGAGTTACTCGCTCTCTCTCACACGCTTTCATTGGATCAGACCTTGTTTGGATGCGGTGGTTTATCTGCGATTGAACAGACTCACGGCATACTGTATTTCAATGCTATATGAGAAGAACTGCCTGCATCTTCAGTATCTCCAAACTTTAAGCTCGGGATTTCCAGTGAAACGCATTTTTACACACAATTCCTGTAAATCTTGCTGAAATTGTGAAATCCTGCAGCGGTTGGCCAGGTACCGTGAATGATAATCAGCTTAGATTGTTAGTAATAGAGGCCGGCGCTATTCATTCGCCAAAGCTTGACAAAGGCATGATTTTATGCCATCCAAGCTCCTTCAGTGTTTCCATAGTAAAATGTGGGCGACTTTGTAATTGGTATCAAATGTTTCATTCATCTGAACTGAACTGAAAGTTGTTGTTTGTAATGGAAAAAGAGATTCAGCATTTTGTTAGCAGTCAAACGTTACGGCCAAACGGATACGTAAGTGAAGGATAAAAATCCACCCAGGCTGTATAATTGGAAAAAAGGCCATTTGAGCCATCCGAGTTGTCCATTTGTTTTTAAAGGGATATTGATCCAACAGAGATCTAAATGGTTCTACCACCACAACATGCATTTCCTGTTTTTAAGATATGTGGCTTTATTTATTGGCCTGGGTTCAGTGTTGAGAGTGATCTGTGTTTGAAGCCAATGATGCTAATTGGACTCACGTAAAGGTCTCTCGCTTCTTAAAACAACAAAAACAGCGAGACTTTTATCACTAAAGTTTTGTTCTGGCTTTTACTGTAACTTTGAGCTTAATGATGTAGGTTATCATATTCCTATTTGAATTCTTCACACGGCCGCTTCATGTTGATTTATGCTTTGCGCTGCTAAGAAGAAACAAATCATTTCATCTTCAGGCTTATGGGAATGAATTCAAGCACCGAGAGTGCATATTACACTATTCCAGGAAATATATGTGGGTGATTCTTCAATTAGCCGAAATTTCCTGTTTCCTTGGATGAATTTAAAGAAAAAAATAAATAAATAAATAAAAAAGAAAAAAAAAATCAAGTAGTAATGGATAGATTATAATAAGTGTTGTTGGAAACACTTTACAATAAGGTCCCATTAGTTGATGTTAGTTAATGCATTAACAAAGATGAATTCATTTTGTTTTTAATTATTAATCATTTATTAGTCTTTGTTAATGTTAGTTAATAAAAATACAATTACTTACTTCATGTTAGATCAGGTACATTAAATAATATTAACAAAAAACTTTTGAGTTTAATAGTGCATTAGTTAATGCTGAAATTTTATAAATGCTTTAGAAGTATTTTTCACTGTTAGTTCATGTTAAGTAATGTAGTTAGCTGCTAATAAAAGTGTTATTATTGTGTCCATTTATTTTAGAATTTAGGGTTAGGGTTAGGGTTGAACATTTCAAGTGAAGAAACTAACCCTAACCTAACCCTAACCCTAATCCCCAACATTTATTCATGATCTAAAAGTAGTTTTATTATATGCCATTACCAAACGGATTGGTTAGAACTTTATTTATTTATTTTAATTCAGGAACATACATCATTTTTTAAATTTATTTATTTATTTATTTTTTATCAAAGGTAACTGACTACAAAGTTAGCTTTCTGTTACTGCGATCACACACAAAATCAGAAATCCACCCATTAAACATTATTTTAAAAAATGCAAGTTGATCAAGACAATAATCAGATGTTTCTTTTTTCATAAAATAGCTGAAAATACTTCTAATTGAATAACTGAATATATTAAAGTGTTCTCTAATTCTAAAAGAAAACGTATTACAATATATTATAAAATAATAGTTTTAGAGGATTGTTCAAGCAATTAACTGCCACAAATTATTGCTCCATATGTTCACTCAACCACTGAGTATATGTTCACTTGTGTGTATTTCACAATACATAATCTGAGGAACAAGTAGTGAGAAGTTAAGTAGAACTTTCTGAGACCCCAGTTCACACTAACAGCTGTTCCCTAGGTTTCCTACAGACAACAATACTGTTAAACCTGCACCAACATGCCTTCATGTCCTTACAGAAAAGCTATCTTGGGTTTTACAAGAGTGCATATTTACAATGACAAAACTATGTAGGCTGTGACATCAGTGAGCACAGATTTGAGGTCTGTTTTCCACAGGTCACCTATATGCACACCACCGTTTTTGGCTCTGTTACTGTGCTGTGGCCCGTAAGAATATGAGAATCACCATACTTTTGCATTCATCCCTCACGTCTGAATGAAAGCACTGGGTGCTGGCACGGTCTTTGATGATCGCAGTAAGTTTTCATCTGTCAGCCTTCATGACTCCCCAAAGGTTTTCTCTGGGTTGTTGTCTATTAAATTGGGATTGATTGAAACAATACGAATCATACATTCAACACTGTACTGCAGAAAGGGAGATTTGCTCCTTTTTGCTGTCTTTCCATTCTTTTGCTTTCATTTTTTGACAGGCCCTGGGGGCTTGTTACAGTTTCCCAAAATGCATTTCATTGCACTTCTGCAATTTAAGGTGACCGCTGAGGCACTTTGTACCCGGGCTGTACATCCATTCCCATCCTGTGCGGCATTGTAAAAAGAGTTTTATGTTATTAATATAGAATCAGGCTGTGGTTTTCTGTATAGAATGGTATGAAGGTCAATAAAGTATATTTATATAATTATATTCTGCTGCTTGGGGTTGGAGCAGAAATATTGAGCAGAATATCCTTACTAATTTCTTCTTGTGGATCACAGTGCCATTGTGTACAATGCTATTAAAACTGCTGCTATAATTAATAATATACTCAGTTTATACACATTATTTAATAGAATAAACCCTGTTTGTAATTCATAATTGAAACCAGTTTTCTTGTCCCCATTTATCACCAATTACATTTTAATTGCCTACCCTTTCATAAACAATGGCAAAGAATAGGCAAGTAACACAATGAATTACACATGAAATTTTGAAGTAGAAAGACTAAAATAGTATTTTCTTGTAAAATGTGATACAATAATCTGTTTATGATACAATTTTGAAAAACATTTTATTTGATTTATTTATTTTTTCAGTGTATACAAAATAATATACAACATTGATTTTACAGTATGCAATATTTTTTCAGTATGTAATTTTACTTTGTTTAAGGCTTTGGATTTTTATATTTGTCCCTGAACCTTTTGCTCAACCTTGTATTGTTGTGACATTTATCCTGTAAAAGGTTTATCAACATTCTTTTTTTTTGTTTTTGACAGCATGGTTCAAACACACCATAGTGAAAAAGTAGTGCCCTCAATTGTATTGAATGTGGACTTGCAGATAAATTTTATATTAATTAAATTAAAGGTCACTTAAATGTTCTTAAAGAGAGTACACGGTACATTTAAAAAAAAAAGTGCACTTCGTAATAATGTAAAATGAAAAGTTTTACTTTAAAGTGCATTTTAAATAATTATTTTAATAATATGTGTAAATAAATTGGTTATAATTTTGACTGTAGTGTTATTTAATATTCCATTTAAAGTTAATATGTTTAAAATGTACTAAATTGCAACATCATTACAAATGTGTAATTACACATATTTCAATACACAACATACAAATTTCAACAGAAATGAGATTAAGGTATATTTTAGTTTATTATAAATGGTAGAACAGTTCATTTCAAAGACAATGGGATTATAAAATAACATTAAGCTAATTGCATTTAAAATGAATTTAAATTGCAAAAAAATGGGAACATCTAAATTACATATACATATGAAACTCTAGATGTTATATAATGTCATCATTATTGAAATGATGCAGCTGATTTGTTTCTTTTCGTATCAGCAGTCAATGAGCTTTGATGCTCAACATTTAAATACTCGCCCAGCGCTTGCTGTAGCAGTTGTAGCACACTTCGGAAACCTTCCACCTCCCCAGCTCCACCTGCTACGAGGTGATTTCACGTATGTTATATAAGCGGGTTATTTCACATATGTTATATGTGCAGCAGCAGTATTTCTTACATGCTCACAAAAGCATGTCTGTGGATATATTGGAAGTAGCAAGTCTTAGTACTTGATCTGCTGCAGCAGCAGCGTGGCAGATCTATTCCACCAAGACCAAACACCTTAACATTGACATGCACATTACCATACTAAACTCTCCAAAAGTTGTCATAACAAAATAGCATCACTAAATCAACCTAAATAAAATAATTCAACACAAATGCCTCTATAAGGTAACAATTGCAGGTTACCACTATTTAGTATATAATGCTTTATGTTTAATTGAAATTAGCATGCAATTAACTGTCCAAAAACACAAGTATATTATTTCCATAATAAACACATGCTAAAGTGTACATATTTTTCACCAGTTTCTCTAACAGTCTTTGAGAATGCCACTTGTTTGCATGTATATCACCTTGAGAATGACTGTGTACGTGCTTATATCAAAGTACAATAATAGGAGGGAACAGTACAATCCTATGAAAGAATTCAATGACATGATTTCCAAGAAGAGATTTTAAGGATTTCAAAGTTTAAGGATGACTAGAACCGAAACTCTGAGATACATCATCTGCTCCAGATACCCATCTCCTGTAAGTCCCTGGTGTTGATTTGCAGAAAAGCCTTGAGAAATATCCAACAGAGGTTAATCTCTGATTAGCAAAGGTATGTCCACGGTTGAGTCATTGAGAATGAGGGAAAAGAGAGAAACGAGGAGGAATAAACGGAGAGGGCACCTCTGAGCAAGAATTGCCCCCTGCGGTTGCCTGATGTCAGGTGTGGGAAAGCAGATGAAAGTGGGGCAGGGGCGCCGTGGCGGCCTTTGATCTAGCCTTTTGTGTGCTAAACACGGCTGCATGCCAGCTCCTCTCTGAAGGTGCAGCCTTTGAGTGCTCTCCCATGCGCTTGCTATGCCAGTCTGTATGCCAACCTGCTGTCTTGTGCTCTCACAGAAGTGTCTGAAGTATCTTGTCCACCTTCTGCCGCTCTCTTTTTCCCCTTGAAGAGTCTGCGCGCAGCACGGAGACATCGCAATGATTGTTAAAAGATGGTGCTCGCATTCCGGAGGCGCATGTCATGCTGAGTCAGGCCTATCCTTTATCCTTTCTGCTTCACAATCATAGCTGACTTCCAGCAGCGCTGTGATAATGATATGCATGTTCAATTTTTTATGTCTGCTATGGCTTTGAAATGCGCCCGTAGTTAACCCGTTTAATCTCAACGGTCGCATTTGTGACCGCCATTTAGTTTTGAGTTTGAAGAGCTTAAAAGAGTTGATGTATTTCACACCTGTCAACTATAAATGAAAGCGCGGACTGTATTGAATTTGTGTGAACATTTTTACATGGCCAGGGTCGAGGAGGTCTATAATACCTGAGGGAAACCGTTCGTTAGCATTTCCATTCATCTCAACGGCAGTGACCCGGCTGGTGCAGGACTGCCTGCAAGTATGTGATTTGAAATCGATCATGTTTTCTCATGGGCTCTCAGTTCAGAGGTTTTTTAGCCAATCACATGTGCCTGTGTGACTAATCAGTAATCAGCTGAATAATAATAATAATAATAATAAAAACAATTTTAAAAATCATAAAAGATAATGAAAATATGACCTAAAATATATTTACAAAATAAAATAATAGATAATAAAGATAAATAATAAAACTAGACTACACTGTAAAAAATGATTGTGATTTTAACAGTAAAAAAACTGTGAAAATGCTACAGTAAAAACATGTTAAATGGTTAATGGTAAGTTCCTGTACAATTTACAGGGGAAAACCGTAAACTGACGTTCTCAGAATTCCCTGCGTTGCATTTCAAATTTTGTTTGAATTTGACGTTTTCTCTTTGAAATAACTATGTTTCTTCTTAGTTTTTTTTTTTCTTCTTATCAGTTATATTTATTAGGGTTGTATGTTACATCTAATGTTGTTAATGTTTATTGCATATTTCAGTTTAATGAGTCTCACCATGATGGTGTTTAGTGCTTGTGTGAATGACACTGTGCACCTTTTATATATGTTATTATTTAAAAGCGGTTTGTGATGGACTTTGGTTCATCATGTAACTTTCTCATCACCACCTGAATTTGGTGGTTATCAGTGTATTTCAAAGGTACAAAACAGATTTCAGTACTTCCAACAGGTTGGTATATTAACATTATATCAGTTAATGAAATTACGGTATTTAACTGTAAATTTAAGTTAAAACCGTAAAACCTAAAATGTTGTTACCATATTTTTTATGGTAGAATGATTTTTTTACCGTTAATTTTATGGAATTATTATTTATTTTATTTATTTTTTTTATGAATTTTTTACTTGTTGTTTTGACATCTTTTAACATACAGAATATATATATATATATATATATATATATATATATATATATATATATATATATTTCAGATAATTTTACACCAGAGTATACATGTTACGTCCTCTGTCGTGTGTGTCGTGTGTTCCCGCCTCTTGTGTCCTTATTTGGTCTTGTTCCGGTCCTTGTTAAGTGTGATTATTAGTTAAGTCTTGTCCAGCTGTGTTTTGTCCAATTATCAGTTATTGTCATGTGTATTTAGTTCCTGCCTGTTTAGTTAGATTTTGTCTGGTCTACTCGTTATTCCCCGGTGTTCCTGTCTGTGTCTGCCCTGCCTTGTCTTGCCCTGCCTTGATGTCATCATTAAAGACTATTATTTTGAAGTTTATCCTCGTGTCCGTCTTCCTCGTCCCTCCCTGCTGTGTGCACCGTAACAATACACATACTACAGATTATGTCAAAGAAAGATATCAGAAAGCTGATATCTATATGGAGGGTCAGAAAGCTCTCGGATTTCATCAAACATATCTTAATTTTGTGTTCTGAAGATAATGAAGGTCTTACGGGTTTGGAACAACATGAGGTTGAGTAATTAATCACAGAATTATTATTATTATTATTTTTATTTTTTGGGGGGTGAACTATCCATTTAGGAAATTTGTTTAGAATAAAATATAACTATAATGACAGATATCAATAATAATATCTTGGAAAAAAATGTTTGATACCCGCCTAATTTTTCAGGATGGAAGCAAGTTATTTCCCATGAATGTGTGAACTTCGAATTAATTCACCACTGAATAGGTAAATAACTAGAATAACAATGTGCATTATTTGAGCTACAAATCAGTATGTTTGTGATTATGAGAATAAAATAAAATAATACAAGGTAATAACAAATACCAGTTTGCAGTATCAAGCAATCTAACAGTCTGTTTTTGTACAGATAAAATGTCTGGAAGTGGCTGATATCGGAAGCCTTGCACATTCATAGTAAAAATGGCATGCTTGCTCTTATGTAAAAAAATAAGCTGAATTTCAAGAGTTAACTCTATCCTGTCACATGCACACAAACACTATAACTCCTTTTTCTGTTGTGAGAGCCTGTTTCTAATCAGAAAGCAAGGACATAGTCAATTGGTTGCGGAGGGCGAATGCATAGTGGTTCAGGCTTCATGTTTGTTTTATTTCTCTTATTTCATTGGTGTCACCATAAAATTGAGTATCAGATATAATATGAAGTTAATTCACCATGACAGAAGACAGTATTTCTCCAAGAGACGGGTTATAGTTAGAGTAAATAATGCGGGCACATCAATAACATACCAGCCGAGTTAGTCATCAGCAATAGAGCTGCTGGCGGCATGTGCCAAACACTCTTTTCATTTGCATGCATGTGTGAACTGCAGTCTGAGGATGGATTATATAATACGACAGGCACCGGAACACGCTGATGCCCCAAAAGCTCTGCTGCAAAATATTGGCATGCTTCTTTCTCTGATTCATTCTAAAATTGATCGGTTTTGCAAACAGAAAACTCCAGCAGTGAGAACCGCTTTAAAAAAAAAATAAAAATACGCCGCTTGCACCTGACAATACAAGATGCAGCATACAGGAAATGTTGTGATTTTCCAATTTATTAGTTAGTGCAGTCTACCAAAGCAAATATTGTAAACACAAGCATTTGAATATAAGAGTGACATAAAGATGAAAGGATTTTTGAGACATGCTACATGAATTGACTGTCAGCGTGTTTATAGGTGTTGGGTGGAAGAGGTCGGTTCTAGTCTCGAGTGAATTCTTTTAAGTGCTTCTTTTTCCATTATGCATTTTACTAATGGATTAGTTATTAGACTGACACCTGTGAACTTCGCAACCCAGGCTTGTTGGAAATATTTTACTCTGCTTGAATTTCTGCAAAACCTAAAAAAAAAAAAAAAAAACATTGTTCTGGCTACATTTTGCTGCACTTTTCAGATGACACGTCCACAGGAGGCACTATAAGTGAAATAATGTTGTTCTTCATTGCAGATGGGGGTTTATAAAATGGTTGCAAAATAATGTGTTGCTTGTCATTTGTGTCATGGCAGTTTCAAAGCAAACTGTCCAGTTTGAAAAATAACATACCACCTACACTAAACCTAACCAATAGTGTTAACAAAAGCAAACATGAGCTTTTAGCCATTTTAGCTTCTTCATATGAGGCTTTGAGCTCTTTTGTGGAGTATTGTGACTTTTACCAGGTGAGCTACAGAGCAAGTTTACTACATTGTAATCTGCCACGTAATCATAATTTGTGTGAAAAGGAATAAAAGTTGTTGTTGTTTTACTGCCTCTAGCGTTCTTTTCACCTGGAATCTCCAATGAGGTCCGAATAATTTCCAATGAGGTTGGAATTTTGCATGTAGTGCATCATGTACAAAAACATGCTTTTTGCAATGCTTTTGCATTTGAGAATAAGAATATAATTTAGTTCACAGTGCACATAAATCCTAGATTTCTTGAGTAATTAAATATGATCCATTTGTTCACACAGCACGGTCAATATACAATATATCTATTGATTGCTATAATAATGTGTGACGCCAAGAGACTTTCTCATACAACAGCGGAAAGCAGTGGTCAGTGTGGGAAAAAAGGCAGAAAAAGCTCATCATGTACACTGCAACAACTTACTGTAATGCTGACTTTAAGGTGCACTGAACAACATGAGGCATTACTATATTTATAACTGCTCACTCAAAGCTGTACAGTGTAATTACTGTAAGTCAATTCAGACACTGCTAGACACTACTGAGTTGTGAGTAATATTAAAGACATGTCACATTCAAAATTCTGAATTTTTATTCATATTTCATGTGTTTGTGTTTTCAGTTGGATATGCAAAAAAAACAAACAAACATAAAACGGATTTTATCTGCCTATCTGAATAAACGCATAAGCATTATTATGTACAACAGGCACTTTTATGCCCCAGGGGTTGATTTTTATCAAAAACTAACAAATTTAGTCAAGCTTTTATTGTTTCTGTTATAGAAAGTTAAGATTTTTCCCCTATACTTTGCTATTAATGCCTGTATAAAATGTATTGTTTTACCCTTTTCCTAGGTACAGACTTTATCATTATTAATATTATGTTTAAGCATCATAATAATATAAACAGAGTCTAATAAACTATCATTATAAATTATTTCCATTTCCATTTAAATTATTACATTATTGCATTAATTTTTACATAAATTACAACCGTCCCTTAGCAGTGTCTTTTCAGTTTTGCCTCTCGGAAAATGTAACGTTATAGTATTTGTTCTTCAAGAAAACAAAAGTGTGAGTGAAGAGCACACTCTTAAAAGTGCTGGGTTATTTCTGTAAACACATTGTTGGGTTAATTGTGCTGGGTCATAATTCTGGGTTGTTTGAGGTACTGTAAACACATAGTTGGGTTGTTAGTGCTGGGTCAAATGACTGCAAGGGGTTCTTTCACCTCTGAACACCTGGGTTGGGTTATTTTGACCCAACCGGTTTGTTTATTTTTCCTCTTCATCGAATTTTCTGGGTTCTTCACTCGTCTCATCGTCAGACGGTCAAGCAACTCGCAGCAAGCAGGATTATAAGGTAAATTAATATGATAATATGATTATTTACCTCTATTTGTATAAGCTATGGTGAGAGCACACTGATTTCACTGTTAATGTGGTATTTGATCTGTCGCTGTGCGGGTTAAAGTTAGCGTTATTCTGTGAATGAAGTAGCCGCCTACATTTTTTGTTGACAAAAAAGGCCTCAGCAATCTCTTTATCGTTATATAAAAGTTATAAATATAGGCTATAAGTTATGTGTGTGTGTGTGTGTGTGTGTGCGTGCGTGTGTGCGTGCGCGTGCGTGCGTGTGTGCGTGCGCGTGCGTGCGTGCGTGCAAAGTTTTATATTTTAACGCCTCATGGAAAAGATATGAACTATCGTTAGGTCAGAAATACAGGGGTAAGTTCAGTTAACTTACTGTCTGTGTAACGTTTCTGTGTGGCTTTGTAATGTTTTGTCATAATTAGATCATTTCGTACTAAAATGTATCTTTTAAGGTCTTTTTTTTTTTCGAGTAAATGTCTGCGACATTAACTTATTTTCGCGCTCTTTTTTTCCTCAGGTAACGTTAGCTGCATTAGCTACCCTTAACGTTAAACCACAATATTGCAGGTATGTAATATTATTCTTAAATGGTATGTAATATTCTTAAATATTTTACTTAAAATGTTGTCTAAAGTTAGACTTAATCTCTCATGGTGTTCTCTCCTCTGTTTTAGTGAATGCTTTTATTGCTTTAATCAGAACACAAGTGTATCCAGGTTAACAGTAAGTTAGAGAGGCTATGCCTGCGTCCCAATGTGCATACTATCCATCCTAAACTCTATGTGATAGTAGTAATTTTCAATACTATTTAGGGCAGATAGGATGCACATTGGGACACAGGGCATGTAATGTGTTCTTTATGTTACTGTTAGAAATAACAATTTGTATTTGAGATTGATGAATAATAGGCAGATCACTGGATTTCCAGGATGGCATACTGTATGGTTTTGCTAGCTTTTAACCCAGTTTTTCATCCTTATTTTACAGAATTAGTTTTGCCTTCCAAAAAAATTTGAGAAATGGTGGATTCGCAGCAATGGGTCTACAAGCATCCCAGAAATCTTGAAGGAGTTCCCCAGGCTTCTAGAAAAACTTGGCATGGTAAGAAATAATTTAGATTTTATGGTTTCGTTTACAGAAATTTGAAATGGTTAAATTGTTAGTGGGGTTGTGCAGATAGACGATGGTAGCCTATAGTGTATTGATGATAGTTAAAGATATCGCTGAGAGCTGATGTCGATAGTCAAGGCGATATTACAGGAGCTGTCCCACATCTTTAAAATTTGAGCACATTGTTTTCTGTGAGTGTACACAGCAGCAGCACCTCTGCCAGAACGTCACTAACATCTTTGATTGTGAGATCAGTTTCACAGCTTGCACTGTATTATTCTTATGGTTTAGATGCTGAAAGGGAGAGTGCTTTCAAAGTCCTGCCCACTCTGCTTCTCCAAATCAATATACAAGAACGGAGGAAAGGTCTTCAGACCAACAACCAGAATCCTGGAAGTCATTCATCTGACGTACAACCTGTAAGTTTCTTTTACTTTTTCTACTCTATACACAGTAGGGTACAACGGGGCTAAAGGCCCACCTTAAAGGAACACTCCACTTTTTTTGGAAATAGGCTCATTCTCCAACTCCCCCAGAGTTAATAAGTTGAGTTTTACCGTTTTTGAATCCATTCAGCCGATCTCCGGATCTGGCGATAGCACTTTTAGCATAGCTTAGCATAGATCATTGAATCCTATTAGACCAGTAGCATCGCGTTCAAAAACGATCAAAGAGTTTCGATAGTTTTCCTATTTAAAACTCGACTCTTCTGTAGTTATATCGTGTACTAAGACCGGCAGAAAATGAAAAGTTGCGATTTTCTAGGCTGATATGATTAAGAACTATACTCTCATTCCGGCGTAATAATAAAGGAACTTTGTTGCCGTAACATGGCCGCAGCAGGCGCAGTGATATTACGCAGCGCCTGAAAGTAGTCCCCAGCTAGGTAACTAGTTATAATATAGCTGGGGACTACTTTCAGGTGCTGCGTAATATCACTGCGCCTGCCGCGGCCATGTTACGTGTGAACAAATGGAAAAGTCAGCGATCTATTAATTATCATGTTAATTACTGTGTCTTTAGCCCCAACAGCAGAGGCGCTTTTTACCCTAAATACCATACCTTTACATATTCTTTCTTTATTTAAAAACTGTTGCTTTAATTATCTTAAACAAAACTGAAAATCATAAAGAAGGCCTTTGTCTCAAAATATATGCATTATTTTTAGCGATTCTCATTTGCTACTTAAATCTACATTTTAAAAAACATAAAATATAAGATCAAGTAAGCACAGAATCAACTTTGCACTGCTGCTCGCGATCACGTCAAAGATCAGACAAATAAACACGTGCATGTTGAAAAGCGAATGTTTTGCAAAGTGCTACGCCATGTTTTTGTGCCATCTAGTGGTTTAGATGAAAATAATATCAAAGGTGCCTTTTACCCCAGGGCGCCTTTAGCCCCGTTGTACCCTATTGTGCAAAAGTTTTAGGCCACTAGTATTTTCAACAGTTAAAAGTGGTTTTAAGTCAGTTATTTCTATCTTTTGCTGTAGTGTGTCAGTAGGAAATATCAGTTTACATTTCCAAACATTCATTTTGTCATTAATTGTAATAATCCAGTGAATGTCTGACAACAGCCAGTGCTCCACACAGATCGGATCTGATCATCATCGAGTGTCTGGAATGACATGAAGAAACTGAGACAAACTAAATCCAGAAGAACTGTGGCAACATCTCCAAGACGCTTCAAGAACCTACCTGCAAACCTACAGTACTGTTAAAAGTTTTAGACACTTGTGAAAAAATGCTGTAAAATGAGGATGCTGTCAAAAATAATGTCATAAATAGATTTTCTTTATCAATTATCTTCTATTAACTAAATTAAATCAATATTTGGTGTGATCATCCTTTAAATCTAAAGCAGCTTTTGCCCTCGGTGCACTTGAGCAGAGTTTCTCAGGAACTTTGCAGGAGGTTTCTTGAAGCATTTTGGAGATGTTGCCACAGTTGTTCTGGATTTAGTCTGTCTCAGTTTATTCTGTTTCTTCATGTCATTCCAATCCAGACAGACTGGATGATGACCAGATCAGATCAAACAAAAATGTCACTGGATTATTACAATTAATTGCAAAATGAATGTTTGGAAATGTAAACTGATATTTCCTACAGACACATTACAGCAAAAGATAGAAATAACTGACTTAAAACCACTTTTTTATTTAGCTGGCTAAAATACTAGTGGCCTAAAACTTTTGCACAGTACTATATAATATACTGGGGGCTTTAAATACCCCATAATTTATGCCATGTTGGTTGGATGAAATGTAGGTAGACAACCAAGAAGTGCCAGTAAGCAGAAAGAAACCTAAATCAGTAACACAATAAATATTTAGTTTGAGCAACCTTTACCAGACCCAGTTCACAGGAAAACTCAGATGGTTTGGCTGATTTCCATAAAATACACTTAAACGTTATTTAAGTCAACTTAAATGTTACAACTTGTAAAAATGTAAGTTATGTTGCAAGACTAAGTGTTGTGTAATTAACAGGTGACGGGGACCAACATGGTGATGCATTCCTGCATATTTTGTGCCTTGGTGACGAGACGACATCCCACACCTTCACCATTGTTTCGGTCCATGCCGTTGAAATGGACTTGTTGCTTGAGGCTGTTTATCTTTTTCAAGTCCTTTTTTTGTGCTTGATGTTAGCTACACTAACATCTTCCTTTCTGGGAATTTCTCCAGCATGCAGTATATCATATCGATGGACATGAGTCTTCATGTGTGAAGTATTTGAGGGCAACAGTTTTTTCTGGCCACTTGTAACGTTTTAATTTTTTGTCACATGTATTGTCTGTTGTAGGTCTCTTTGTGTGGCTTAGGTTTAATGGCACAATGTTTGGACTGATTCTCATGTGGCAATAATCAATTTTATAATGTTATGATGCTGCAATGTTGACAAAGAATAGGAGTCTACAGTACCTAGTTTACAAAGTTTTGTTTTTTAAAGAAACTGATCTACAAAAAACATTTTATTTGTGTCTGTAGGGATTGAGTGTAATGTGTAACAGTATAGCACCCATTCAAAAAATGTTTTTAAAAAGAAAAGTGAAAACTCATTAAATTGATATTTACAGTTGCATTTTTTTGTGTTGTGTAATTGTATTACAGAAAAATAATAATTTTATGATTTTTGTGATTGTTGTTTATTATTATTATTAGTAATATTGGTAAATATAAACGTAGCAAGGCAATGAGACAACAAATAACCCAATGTTTGGGTAATGTTTAACCCAGCAACACAGTTAACCTGACCCACTGGTTGGGTTAAATAAACAACCCAGCATTCTGGGTCAAATGGCTCAACCCAACACTTGGGTCAAAACAACCCAGCGCGTGTTCTGTCCCATAGTTACCCAGCGGCTGGGTTAAGGTTGGGTTATTTTTTAACCCAGCCTTTTTAGAGTGCATACTTTAGATGAATTATGAGACCGAATATGAGATACTGCTCACCAAGGTTGCATTTATTTGATAAAAAATAAATAAAAATAAATACAGTAAAAGTTGTATTATTGACATATTATTGTAATTTAGCTGTTTACTATTTGAATATATTTTAAAATGTAATTTATTTCTGACATGCAAAGCTGTGCAGGAAATAACAGTATTCTCCTGTGATATATGTATACACTGTTAGAAATTAATGAACAGATAATGGAGAATCTTACTAATAAAGGTTTATTATTGGCATTGATGGTTCCACAAAGAAACTTTAACATCAATGAAACCTTTATATTGGACAAAATGTTCTTTATAGTGGGAAAAAAAAGTTCCTTAGGTCATTAAAATATTCTTCACATTAACAAAGAAATGGTTCTTCTAAGAACTTTTCACTTAAAGGTTCTTTGAGGAAACCAAAATGGTTCTCTGATGGCTTCTCATTTTGGAACCTTTATTTCTAAGAGTGCTTAGTAGAAGAAACATCCATGCACAGGTGAACAGCTGAGGTGAAGAGACAGTTTATATGTGAGACTGGGAGCAAGCTGAGTGTGTTTGAGTTTTGAGACAAAAAACAAAAAACAAAAATGCAAGTGCGAGGAATGGCATGCATGTGTGGGAAGTGGTTTTGGCTTGACCAGTAATGATCTCAGCACACACAGGACTGCAGCCGGACCCTCACAGAGAGCGACTGAAACGGTATCTGCCTCAAACGTTAAGCGCAGACCCCCAGGAAGAACAACTCCAATTTAAATTAAATGCCAGATTTAATGTTTCAGAGTCATCTGGGATTGATATTTAAGCTGATCTTTTTTTTAATTTTCCAGACAAAAGGCAGGGCTACATTTATAGAAAGCATCTGAAATAGCATCAGCAATCAATCACTCGCAATGCTTCCTCCAATATCCCTCAGATTAATGTGCACATCACAATCAGAAAAGAAGCAGGCAAGCGTGCACTTCTGACACCTGGAAATGACATGCGCTTGCATCCTGGCATGCGAGGGCTTTCTTAAAAATGGAAAATGCATGAGGACAGGAACCTCTGTTCAAAGTGCACGACTGTGGCATGTGTGCGAGCGGCCATTTAAACCCTGCTGCTGGCCTGATGTATCACGTGAGGAGAAAAACAACGTACAGAGCAGATTGCCAAATGAGAGAATTATGAGGATGAAATTTCACAAGACTATATACAGATTTAAGCAGTAACTGATGTAACTGAGGAAGGTCAGGGAAGGGTGACATTCCAGACGAGTGTGTGTGTGTGTGTGTGTGTGTGTGTGTGTGTGGGTGAGATGAGATGAGCCAGCTTTCCAAACTTTCACTGGGTTTGTGTGGGGGAATTTAAATATTGAGTATATTTATTGCGGTTTTGTTTACACATTTTATTTATAGACAATTCATTTAATTGCTATTATTTCCTCCCAAATAAAGAAGTAGTTCACCCAAAAATGAAAACTTACAGAAAATGTAGTCATCATCAGGGCATCCATCCAAACTGTAAATGAGTTTGTGTATTCATCAGAACAGATTCACTTGTTCACCAATGGATCTTCTACAGTGAATGGGTGCCGTCAGAATCAGAGTTCAAAACAGCTGATAAAAACATCACAATAATATACAAGTAATCCACTCGTCTAGAGTCCATCAGTGAGCGTCTTGTGAAGTGAAAGGCTGCATGTTTGTAAGAAACAAGTTCATCATTAGCTCGTTATACTTTATACTCTTGCTTCTGGCCAAAAACAGTGTTTGATCTGTACATATTTTTCTCCTGATTCAGACAAGATGACATTTTCACTGGAGAAAGCAATATTATCGATAGAGGACTCGTATTAGCTGGAAGCAATGGTTTGAAGTTAAAACATCTTGATGGATTTGTTTCTTATAAACATGCAATTGATTAGCTGGAGTCGTGTGGATTACTTGTGGATTATTGGATTATTGTTCACATTCATTACAGGTATATGGAAATGTGTAGCCAGTACATATTTAAAAATTTTAGTATAATTTATATAATATTATATTTTGTCCATATATTAAATTATATTTTATTTTTATACTTTTTTCTCATTTGAATTTTGTTAGTTTTACAAACTCTCTCTCTCTCTCTGTGTATGTATGTATGTATGTGTATATATATATATATATATATATATATATATATATATATATATATATATATATATATATATATATATATATATATATATAACTATACTATCAATTCTATACATTTTATTTTATTTTATTTTTTAGTCAATACAAATATACCCTGGCTCCATGGAAAAAGACTCCACACTGTACTCCATATAGTCTCAAATATAACAAATTATAAAAATGTGCTAAAATAAATAAAATTCTAATTACCATTGTGCATAATTGCCATATGTAGCTTTCTCTGATATCAGCTTGCAATGTGTGCTGGTGTTTCCTGCAGGCAACAATTATAAATAAATAACTAAACAAAACATACACAGCATCAAATTGGAACTCATTTATTCTAAATACAACTACAAAACCATTTATGTTTATATACTATAATTCTGGTCTATATACTACACATCCTTTCATCACAGCTTGCTAATGTGAGAAGCTATGAACTCAGTGAACTCTGAACAACCATCTATTTCTGGTGCCCAGTAGTAAAAGGAAGGTGTCTGTACATTTGCGATTTTACAACAGCTTCGATTGGGGCTAATCCAATCACATTTTAGAAAGTAGTTTTGCCTACATCTGTGCCACGCGCTGCACCGTTCTGCAGTAATTGAGCGGCTCTGGTCGCACAGAGGTCTCGGAGAGAGAGAGAAAGACATCATTTAAAGGCAGGCAAAATGAGATGAGCTACTGTCAGACTCCTCCGAGCGTGGCCAACATTGTCATCTCTCCCAACCTATCCTCATGTGCGCTGATGTGCATCTCGGAATGACAAGATCTTCCTGTCTTCCTGTCTTTCCCTCCCTCTGGAGTCAGTCAGTATCCGGGAGGCATCAGTCTTGGATCACTACGCTCAATCAAAACCTGGTCAAGGAAGAGCCGCATAATGTGACAGAGGCAATGTCTCTTTGATGCCGTCTCGTCAGCCTAGTGCCAGGAGAACCAGACACTCTGAGTCTAAATGGATGATTGGGAAGAAGAAGAAGAAGGAGAAAGAAAAAAAAGAGCAAGAGAGGGAAATCACGTAGACAGACACACTCTCGGCTGTATTAAATATAATCCCGGCGCTGACCTGTAGGTTGGCTCTGTTTGATTAATTGGCCTTAGTTTTAATTAGCGGGCCCTTGAAGACCGCCCAAATCCAATGAAAACACGCAACATAACGTAATGAAATAAAACCCCGAAATGAAGGTATCACAGTCTCGTATGATAATATCAGCTCATCACATTTTGATTGTTTTACCTGCAATCCTATCTCCGCTCATTGACCTCCATTATAAGGCAGTTGAGGCAATTGAGGGGAAATCAAAGCGGAGACAAACAGATAATAATTTTTTTGTGATTATGTAATGTCATTTAAAGGCTAATGCAATTTATAATAAACCTGATCATGTTGTAAATTCACAGATGTGCTCTGGAGGTGGTGTCTTAATTTTCTGCGTCTCCATGTTGTATACACACTGCCCTCTAGTGTGTCTGACGGTGCAGTCGGCGCTGGTGGAGAGCTGTCGGAGTGAATGCCAATGCATCTTCTGCAACTCCTGAGCATTTGACAGTTAAAGCCGTTTTGTACATGCCACTCGAAGAAGACGTGAAAGAACCGCAAACAAAGCCACAATGCTCTTAAAAACCATGTTGACAACACAATTATTAGGCACTACTCTGTGACCCTTTTAAGACAGAAGAGGGCTAATCAATAAAGAAGTCAAGATGCTGCAATCATAATCTCAAGATATTTTAACAGAGATGTTTTCTGGAAAAAAAAAAGAAAAAAAGATTATAGTATGTTGCATCTTGGCAATAATTTTAGAATATAATAATAGTAACAATTATATGTATATATATCATTTTTAGTATTTAATTATAATAACCACACACTTACAGATGTATTATAATATGCAGTATATAAATGGC
This sequence comes from Acrossocheilus fasciatus, assembly GCA_036784905.1. Taxonomy (NCBI): domain Eukaryota; kingdom Metazoa; phylum Chordata; class Actinopteri; order Cypriniformes; family Cyprinidae; genus Acrossocheilus; species Acrossocheilus fasciatus. The sequence continues at coordinate 4,242,809 of CM071961.1, forward strand.
ACAGATATTATATAGATATATTTCTTGTTTAATTTTAGAATTGAATAAACACATTTGGTATAATTTGCCTAGTTACTGTATAATGAACAAATTTTAGGCAAATGAAAGAGTAATTAGCGTGCAATGTGATTATATAAGTGTAACAATCTATTAAATCATATCCAGATGCTCTTGCAGTCATGTTAACAAACCATCCATATCCTGTATGGTCAACTAATTTCACCCTATAAATCGATTATAATTTTGTTAAGGAAAAATAGCTGATATAATTTTTAAAATAATGTAAACAGACTCAAAAAGGGCAGGAAAACAGAAAAAAAATGGAAAGTGGCAATTAATGAAACTAAAGAGACATTTATTTTTATTTTTCGAAAGATACAACAAAAGGTCATCTGAGGATACAGTGAATGAGGAAACCTGAAACCGCGTTTACGTCACGACGTGCCTCTCTTTCCTCTAATGGCTGTGAGTGTGTTCTTTCGCTCAGAGAGAAGAATTCAAACTTCACCACTATTATGTCATTGTGTACTTAACGACTTTTCCAAACAACAATCAGCACACAGAAATTCAAAACACAAAAACATTTTTTTTTTAGTTGCCAAGAAGTGAAATTTTATGTAACTATGTTACCATTTCAAAGGCAAATGAAACCAAACTTTAGGGAAGCTAGGCTTCGATTGCATAACAGAACTCTCTCTTTTTGCAGATTTTGGCATTTTCCTTCATTCAGTCGGGTTAAAATGTGGCAGACGTCTTCTGGCTTTCTTTTACTCATCGTTGGCTTCAAACTGAATAGATCAAACACCACAACAGAACTCAGCATCCTCACCCATTTTCACACCTTTGTTTGCTTCTCATTAACATGGGCATGTTATATAACAGATCTTGTTATATGTGGGTTCAGAGCTTCATCTGTATGGACACTTTTGGCCCTGTGAACATTAACTCTCTTATGTGTCAACCAACAAGAAAGGAAATAAATATTTTAATAAAAATAATTAAACGATTATTTTATATTATGTAACAACAATTGTTTTATTTGAAATATTTGTCTTTGTTTAACTGATTATAATATTTGTTTATTTATTTTTATTTTTTATTTATTTATTTTTATTTTTATTGTTTTTTTGTTTTTTTTTTGGTGCCGTGACCCAGATCTGAACCAGGGTTGTTGTAGTTTAGAAATGTTTTCATGTTTTAACATTAAAAATCTGCATCTAGTACAAGAATAAATCTACAAAACCCTTTTTTTTTTTTTAAATGCAAAAATAAATCATGTATAAATCAAGTCATGGTAAAAGGTTTCCAAAACAGCTTTAAAAGTAAACCGTCTTATGTGACAAAAATGAAAAATGTAAATGTCAGGTTTAATAAAAATCAACCCTTCAGACATGAAAGTGTCTGTCGTTGAAGAAAGACCCCTATCTGAGGTGAAACTGAGGGTTTGAGTTATGTATATGCCTGTGATTTTCTATTCTCTATTCTGATGAAAAGGGAAAAACCATGTTTCTTTGAAGGTCACTGCTAACATTGTAAATCTGTGTGTCTGATCCACTTGGCTTTTTGCTTCATTTGTTTCCTTCAGCTGATTGATTTTAATTTGGAAATGGAGCTTTACTGCGTTTAGTTCTGTCTGTGAAAGAAAAAGGTCATTTGAGGATACGGTGACGCGAGACAGAACTGGAAACGTTTGCCTCTCATTACCACCGTGATTTTGTTCCAAGATGGAAAAGACTGTACGAACCACTTATTGCTCAATCAAGACATAGAATGTTCCAGGCTCCTGTGCAATCCCGCTTTACACACAATTATAATCTCCAGCTGAAGGGCCGCTATTTTCTTTTGCTTCTTTTCTTTATATGGACAAGGAAAACATTAGCTGAACTTGCCATCGGAGTGTAAATGAGATCAAGATGGATTTTGATATCTGCTTTCTGTTTGCAGCGCTGTAAACCGCAAGCTTTTCGAGCCACTGAAAGCCAAGTCCAAGACATGAGGGGCTAACGTTAAATGAGATTTCCTGTAGCAAAGCGCTGGTTGTGGCTAAAGGCATTAAACCAGATCAAATCTTATAAACCTCTGCTAGTAAGATTTGATGTGCATTACTGACAGTGAGAAATGGTCTGTTTGAAATATAATACAGCACTTTAAGCGTGGTAGATGGCTAGGAGGTTATAAGAAATGCTGAAAGTGTTTTCAAGAACTTGACAGCATTTTATCAGACAGTTGTCACTGTGGCGAGTTTGTGTTGTGGCTCTGAATTCTCTAAAATAAAACCTTTACAATGGAAGATAAAGCCAGAGTATGACATTTAAATCACTGTAGACTTGCTGTAAATGTTTCCTGTGGGATACGGTGCATTATTGAATCTAATTGAGAACAAATTCGGTGACTCATGCAGAGAACTGATGGAAATGTAGAGTCACTTTCAAGCTCTAGAGAAAAGAGGCCTGCCAATTTTGTTAACAAAGTGCTAAAGTGTTATATGAAAGCCCAGCCTTATCATGTCACCTTCAAATGGCGGTCATGTCTAAGCACATTTATAATTCAAAGTCTTTCAAATAAAAAGTTGAAATTAGTTACAAGGTCAAGTTATACCAAATAGTGCATTCTTATGTGATAAGGATGTCTCTTAAAAATAGTGCTTGCCCCATGCATATTTTAACGATATTGCATACAGTAAGGTAATAGAAGGCATAAAAGACTAGAACACCTTTTATGATGAACATTTCAGTGGTTTCTATTCATTTGGGCCAGCTTTGCTTATCTTTGTTCACATTAACAAGCATAATTGAGTGTCCTCAGGTGATGTTAAATTCTAGGTCCAAAAGGAACAGTCACGTAAAGACGAATTACAGGATAACAAGGAGTGGAAGAAGAAAATGTCATGTAAAATGACCCTCCCCATCTCAGGGGGTAATTGACTAAAAATGAATTGCACAGAGTGTTATTTATTTGAGCGCTGTTTATTGTTTCAGTGGTTTACAAGGAATTATGCAAATTAAGGAAGGATACAAGCATGCCCCAACATTTATGTGGCACTATGGCCCGGCTTGGACTATATGCAAAAATCCCATTATGTGTCAATGACAAACAGGAATGTTCATAATAATAATAATAATAATAAAATAATAATAAAAATAAATGTATCTTATTACAAAAATTAATAATTTTGAAAGTTGCACCATATGACATTTAACAACTTAAACCAGTATTTTAGTAGCTCTGTTGATCTTGACATACTTTTGTGCCAAACAAATCGCATACTGACAAGTAGCAACTACATATGTAATGTTAAAAAGTATGTTTTATATAATATAAATATGAATGTAGTCATTATGTTGTCATTGTAGTGTGACTTACGGCATCAGATGTGTCGCTTCACTGCCATTCACAACTCCTCTCCCATAGCCTCATGGGATAGTAAAGTGTCCATCAGATACGGGCAATCAGATTCCTGAAGTGGTAAGTCATCCAGGACTTTTTGCCTACTATTCTAAGAATACTAAAAACTTGAACTTGCTACTCATTTCACATGCTGTTTCTTCTACATAACATTAACATGGCCTTTGCCAACAAACTGGATGCTGTTAGAGGGGTTTTGGGACATTATATCTTGAAGAATCAACTTGGCCAAGTTGGAAAATCAACTAAACCAGTATAAACTAGCCAAGCCCAGCAGGGATATATCAAACATACAGGAACACTACGTACAGCTAAAAGATGTGCAACTGATTGATATCTCTGTAATCAATGTGCAAGTTAAGACTTGTGATTCAGTGTGATGAAATCTTGAAAACCTGACATAGCTAAATTTAAATCATAAAAGTCATAAAACCGCTCTGAAGGATTTGACTGTTGGGATAACACTGTTTTTTAAGCTGCATGGAGACTTTAGCTGGCTGGGGAAGTTTAGAATCAACACTTCATGAGGGTTTGACCATGGAGGGGGATTCCCCATTATACCCCAACAACTGTTTCTGGAGACAGACAGATGAAAAGGGTCACCCACATTCGGACAGCTGGCTGGTCATATCTGATAAGCAGGGGATGTTGAGAGTTGAGTCATGTTGTTCTGATGAGTATCAAACTATTTTCAGCATTCGTGTTTACATATACAGCCTACATCCAGACACAAATGGATCAGCATTTTGGATATCAGAAATACTCCGGACAGGTGGTCATTGGTGGATATTACATACTGCATAGTAATGGTTGATATGTTGATATTTATTAGACTGGAAGAACACTTCAGTTCGACCCCAAGGCAAATCAGCAAAGCAAGTCTCTTCTATGCTCAATCACCATTTGCAATCACTTCCTATTTCGCCTTGTTTTCCAGACAGCACTGACTGAATGTCATTCACACGTGTTGCACAGGAAACGCACACCTAGATATGATTCACACTTACCCTATGACCCAAAACATACTGTGAAGAACCACCTGGAAGAACAAGATAAGAGCACGCATCCTCATGGCTCTGGCACAATGTTTTCTGCAAAAGGTGTAACATCTAAATTCAATTTGCAATACGAACTGTCTTGCCCATCTCCAACATGGATTTGCGTTTTAAAAAAGCCACCTTATCGGATCCACAAACTGCAGACTCTAATGGCTTCTGGTGGTGATTGCATTATTAATGGTATGTGGTTAAATTTATCCTGTCTCCTGCTAAATCCCATGCATATGCCTGAGATAATGACCAGCAGGAATTGCTGAGCCACCCACTGACTCGCAGTTTCTCGTCGTCCCTGTTGGGCCAGGGGTTAATGACATAATTTCCATTCAGTCAGGCTGCTGTACTCTTCCTGGTAGTCAGGTGATGAGAGGGAAAGCATGTGTGAGAGCGAGTGTGCCTGTATAACCCAGCTGAATCAGAAAGAGCTGGCAGCAGCTCTCTGATCCTGGAAGTGTCACCAGATACACAGAGAGTGACTCACCAGAGGAGCGAGTGAGATAAAACGAAGGCTTTGGGGGGATGGTGTTCCTCAGGGGAATAGAATGCCAACCCTAGCTGCTGGGAATTTATCCCACAGAGAGCTAGGTCAGAGAGTGTTTAAGGGGTCCGGACCAAGGAAAAAGGCAATTTAAAGAAAGATTATGCTTCTTAAGGTATAGCAAAAGTCAAATCCAGAATAACGAGACCAATTGAGACATTAAAGGACATGTTCATCCAGAAATTCTGTCATCACTCATATCATTTCAAATCTGTGAGTCTTTCCCACCTTTTGAGGAGAACAAAATGAGTTATCTAACTAAATGTCCAGAGATGTCCTTATGATCACTGAACACTTATGCGCATTGTAGTCCCTAAACTGTCGGCTCATAGTTAGTGAACCTATTCTGCCCCGGTATCTTACCGTATCAGGTGGCAAATTACTGTTGGAACTCCCGCTGATAGTCGGCACATTGCTTCAATGCTCACTTTTGTCTGCTTAACTATGTTGCGTCACCAATGGTCTCTGTTTTGTTGGTCTTGCAAATTGCCAACTCTTGCTTAAAATGAACAATGTCCGGTTGCTTTGTCATGGTGAATCACGAGTGTGAATGCCTCTTGATGAGTCATTACTTAGTAAAATTTTGCCCAGGCTTTGACTCTCAAATCTAATTTGTTCTTGTGCACTTTGAAACTCTTCAGGTTTGAAACTGATATGCACTGTTAATTGGTTGTTTTTTATTTAATCACAAAAAGTTTGAATGTGCAGACGTGAGAATGAAAGCTCTTAAAGGGATAGTTCAACCAAAAATGAAAATTCTGTCATTAATTACTCACCCTCATGCCGTTCCAAACCCCGTAAGACCTTTGCTCATCTTCAGAACACAAATTAAGATATTTTTGATTAAATCCGAGAGCTTTCTGACCATCCATAGACAGCAATACAATTTAAACAAATGTTACCAGGCCCAGAAAAATAATAAGATCATTGTTATGGTACTCTTGTTAATGGCAGCGGACGTTGATGCAGAAGAGAAGGATCATTGAATAAAGTTGTTTTTGTTTTCTTTGCACACAAAAAGTAATCTCATAGCTTCATAAAATTACAGTTGAACCACTGATGTCACATGGAATACTTTACCAATGTACTTACTACGTTTCTGGGCCTGGGAATGTTTTAGTTGGATTGCTGTCTATGGAGGGTGAGAAAGCTCTTGGATTTCATCAAAAATATCTTGATTTGTGTTCCGAAGATGAATGAAGGTCTTACGGGTTTGGAACAACATGAGGGTGAGTAATCAATGACAGAAGTTTCATTTTTGGGTGAACTATCCCTTTAATGATCAATAATACCAAATGTCCTTCATTCTTGTGTATCTCTTGACAATTTGGCAAACGTGGATGTCATTTCAGAGCTACTGCAAAGGGAACTATTTTTAGTGTAAAACAACTTACATTGTGCTTCTTACAAGTCTGTATGACTTCAGAAAACTTGGATGCATGAGACCAGTGGGCTCTTTTTAGTGTCTGACAACCCCTATTTTTTTTTGGGAAATATTAAGGCACGTTGGACATTTTGGCAAGATATCTGGTTTAACGATTCCTAACGCTGGTCCTCGAGAACCCCTAACACTGCATATTTGGGATGTCTTGCTAATCAAACATCTAATTCAACCAATCAGACTGTTAGTAGAGGCAACAGGGTTGGGTATCACTGACTTCTTTTGTGTTCTGCACATAAAAAAATAAAAAAATAAGTAATCATGATTTGGTAAGATTGAATAAATGATAACTGAGGAAGTTCACTTCCAGAGACAATCCAAAGAAATGATGTAAGGATGGCTGGGCGTATGGTGGAGGATCGGTCCACGTGAGAGATGTGTGGTAGACAGTGTTAGTTTGGTGACTCACTATAGGAGTGCCCCGGTGGGCTAAAAGTGATGTTGTAACAGAGCCAGGTCCACACCCTTCCTTCTCTTTTGCTGGTCACACCCTGTGGAGATACACTGACCATCCCAGCACTGTAAATAACCTTTGTGCTCTCAGCCAAACCACTTCCAAAGACAGAAAGAGAGAGGAGCACTCACATGAAGCACAATATGACTCAGTGTTAGTCAAGATACTTGGAAAATAACAGTGAAAATGCTTGCCTTGGTGGAAATCTCAAGTAGAAAGCAGCTGCCCTCTGTAATTTATTGTGTTTGTTCCATTTGGGCTCTGGCTGGAAAGGTTATGTAACTCAGCAACTCTTTAAAAGGTTTCCTCAGGGGCAGCGTTCCTTAGTTTCATTTTATTTTCATCTTGATTCATTTTCATTTTCAATTAGAGGTGCAAGAACTCACGTAATATGAAATATGGAAGAGGGGACAAACATGCTCTAACTGCTTATGCGATTTACATATTTGGTAGGTGTGTGTGCACTGTGCAGATTGCTTCTGAATTATTGTTGTTTGCCAATATTTATATTTGCCTAGTCTATATTAGACAAATGGCAGCAGAGAATGATGATTTATCTAGTTAATTACAGGTAGAAATTTCCAGTTCAGTAGCATGAACAGACACATTTGGAATTTCAAAAACTAAGGAGGATAAAAAGTATTGCATACAGATAATCAATAAATATGCTGCACGAATAAGCATGTTCCCGGGTTTTTTTGTTGGTGGTGATACATGAACACAATGGTACTGCTCCAAAACTATTGCTACTTTTGCAATTTCAACTTCTAAGGCAGCATCTTAACTCAAAAGGAACCTTTTAAGTGACTGATTTGGAGCACTATTCATACATGTAGGCAGCATACATCATGCAAACTATGCTAAGCTAACGATACAGTACTTAAAATACATATCACAAACAAATAATGGTCAAACAGTATTTTATTTTTTATTTTTTTTTTATATTAGATATAGTTTAATACTTAATACTTTTTTAAGCTTCATTTTTGGCATTTTCACGTTTATTACAATAGGACAGTTCAGGGCTGTGTTTCCCAAAAGCATTGTAAGCTTTTAAAATAATACATTTTTCACAGGTAATTTTCACCTATTTTGAGTTACCCATTACATTGTGTTGTGTTTTAGGGAAATGTCCATAACCGCTACCTCCACCTAACCGCCAATGGGGATTAAGCAGATATGAAAACATAATCATAAGATTGTACAAATTCTTGCAAATTAGCCACCAAATTTACCAAAATGTTATAAATTGCTATGAGAGAGGAATAACCTTTGCACACCTAACGCATTAAATGCCTATGTGCCTCATTGGTTTTGGAACAGAGACTGCTTTAAATCACATGATGATGAGCCGCACTGTATAAAGTTTAGCTGATAGTCTGTATACTTCTCATAGCCTCGGGAATGTGACAGAAATAGCCCAGGAGTGAGTTACAGTAAGCTTGCATGCCACTTTCAAATATGCTTGGAGTATATCAAAGGTCATGCAAAACGGCTTTCGTATTTTTAGTCCTCTAACTTTCGTTTTGATGTTTTAATATTCAGTGATTCTCTGTTTTAAATTGTGTATTTGCAGAAGCAACATGCATCTTCAAAAAAATAATTACATTCATTTGGTTTGTGCTTAATTTATCTTGTTTGGACATTTACTTTTTACAGAAGTACAACAACATACCGAATAAGCATTTTTTTTTTTTTTTTTTTTGTGCGTTCTCTTCTTAAATTTGTCTTGTATGTCTGGATATGTCAGTAGTATGATATGCATAAAAGGCCAGGTAGGGTCTATAACCTACTGATAAATGTTGACGAATGCATTTCAAAAGAAATACCAAATGATAAAGTTCAGATTGAGGTTGACAGCAAACTGGGCTCCTCTATGATCTTCTCCACCACTAAATTAGGGGGACATTTCTACTTCAAATGCCACGGGTGGATGGGGGAACGATGAGAATGAAGTTCTGACAGTTTGTTCCCGACATTTTAAAGCTCAGTTTGTCTTCCTGAATGGAACGGTTCCAAGTACAGTAAGTGGAATTCCCCTACATGAGTGGCTAAAATTACAACTCCTCAGTCAGTCAGTAATACTCCAGCACCACCGCGAGCGATCCATGTGACATGGCCACATTACAGCTGCAGTCGTCTGAACACTAAACCTCCCTGATCAAGTGTAAATAATGAAGCTTGCACGCCTGTCAAACCATACAGATTAATCCTGGTTTAAAATTCCCAGCCGAGGCCAAATTAAAACCTCATAGATATCCCTAAAACAGAAGGTGGTTCTAAATACAGCTGCATAAACGATGCCTTAAATAGACGGCAGTCACGCAGCAGGCGAAGACGCGCTATGAGAACAATGCCTGCTAGACAGCAGCATATGCATGCTAGAGATTTATGCGGTGATAGAGGAACTTGGCTGACTGCCTGTGGATTGTCAGCTCATTGCCTATGACCAATGATATAGCGTTTGCGGATTGTGAAGACATTCGGTGCAAATGGGGCAATTTGCATGGGACAGATGCGTTGCCCCGTGCAACAAAGTAATCCAATATCCCAACTAAATGCATATCTGTAATGCCTCTGTATTGGCTCTACTAGTTGAAATGCGCTGAGAGGTGCTGGGTGTTCTGGCGATGTGTAATTCAGTTCTGGGATCTGTGAATGAGTGTAATTTCAGGCTCAGATTGTGGAGTTATGTGTCATGTTTCTGTGGAAACCAAGATAATAGACAACATAAGTGCAAGCCAAGACTCTGCTCTATATGAGTGTTTCTTCTATGGCCACTTATGGTCATGCAGGCTTTTAGAAAATAAACTCACTTAAAACACTTACACTAGTTCATTTCATTTTACAGTGTCCAACAGCGGACATGCGTGGAGAATTTTGTGCTTTCCTCTGAAACAACAGCTATAATTTCCATCCACCATATCTCAAATGATTTTTTTAATTACGTGATAAAAATAACATTTTAAATATATTTGCAATACATTTGTAGCTGTCTTTGTCCCGCTGAAGCTAGTTTCATAGATAACGCTTTGAGTGTAATAGAATGACATTACATTAGTTTTACTTGTTAAAAAAATAAAGCTTATTTGACAAACATATGCACAATAAATATGATCTTGATTTTTCCCTCACTAAACCAGGGTTATTATAGTTAACTAAAACTAAAACCATTAAAAATCATTATCTGAAATAAAATAAACAGTAACTAATAATAAATGACAAATAATAAACAGTAATAATAAAAATTATATAATATATTTATATAATATAATTAGTGCAGGGCAGCAATTAATCACATCCACAAGTTTTTGTTTATATAATATATATATGTGTGTACTGTGTATATTCATATGTATATATAAAGACACACATAATACAGTATACATTTTGAAAATATTTACATGTAAATATTCATATTCACATAATTTATGTTATATATAAATCAATTTATTTATTAAATATATACATGCATGTGTGTGTATTTATATATACATAATAAATATACACAGCACACACACACATATATTATTTACACAAAAACCTTTATTTTGGATGCGATTAATCGTGGTTAATCGTTGCCCAGCACTAAATATAATATATAAATCCAGCTGGAACTTATTTTAATATCTTATTTCGTCAAATAAACTGTAAAATTTCATATGAACTGTAAAAATGTCAAAATAAATGTGAAGTGGGTGCATTATAATGGCAATCTTGAACAGTCCAAGAAGTCTGCTACTGTTTTACTTTTCTACTTTTATAAAATATTGAGAAAACCAATATGATCAAATATACTAAATGTTCAAGACAACAACAACAACAACAATAATAATAATAATAATAATAAAAATAATTACTACTACTAATACTGATAATAATAATAAATAATTCTTCAGCCATACTTCAATAGCCTGCTGGCTGCAGCTTTGGGCATTTCATATATAATTCAATTAATGTACAGTCAAAGTGTGTATATTTTACAGCTCTGACATATCTCATGTGCTAAGATTTTAGGGTTACAACCATCTGTTTTAACTTTAACACTTGGAGCACATGGACTGTGTGTGACTTTTCAATTGTGAACATATTACTACAACATCCTGACAGAATATATCAAATTTCATTTTTGGGTGAACTATCCCTTTAAACAGTTCCCTCGTTTTGTCTACAACCAGTTTCAGCAGTTTCCGAACGGTTTTCGATACCATAAAGGACACATACTCTCGCCGTTTCCAAAACGTCCTCTGCTCTGCTTTGTGACAAGATACACGCAGAAAGCAAAGCATCATAATTAGATTAGAATACTGTGTGAAAACACTGGCTCGGCCTATTGCTGCATATTGACATTGACAGCTGCCAATACAATGAGCAATGTTACCATCATCTCAGAAATGGGAATATACAGCTCTGTCAGATTTCCCGGCGGGGTGAAGCTCCTCAAGGCCAGATAGGAAACTCGTGTGGGAGGGAGAACAACAGAGCACAAAATCATAAAGCCGCTGATACGTACAGATGATATTCATGAGCTCACTGTCTGGCGCATTCACGGGTGACATGCAATAAACATGTAGACAACGTCTGTCCTGAAGATAATGTCATTTTATTGACTGGGCTGTGACCTACAGGAAAGAGCAAAGGCTTGACTGCTATAGTTTAACCCCGGAGAGAGTTAAACGGGGGTTAGTTTTACATCCACATCTGTCCATCTGATTGGCTCTTAAGCTCTCGGGAGTGCGCTACAGAAAGAGGGCTTAGAGCCGGATCTCCCACCAGGAAGACTTGAGTGATAGCGTGATGGCTTTTTCCAGGTAATGTGTTGAGATTTTCTCTCCCAGGTGAATTACCCAGCTTAAAACTGCTGTTTAAAATTCACCCGGGTGCTTGGAGGAGGACAATCAGTGCCTCTTTCTGGCTGATTCTATAGAGGTGTGGAGCATTCATATTCATTTATGCGGGCAGCAGCGCCTTAGTTCTCTTCCCAGCAGCTCTCCTTCAGAGAGACAAGGCAGCCGAGCTGGAAATCTCACATCTCCAACTCTGTAACAATCAATCGATGTCCAGAAATGATTTGGAATCTATATCTATTATGAGAAAATCCAACACTGTTATGTGGGCCGTTCTGTTGTAATCTTTGCAAACAATGTCTGAGCAAATCGCGATTTCATAAAAATACAATACTAAATAATACAAAAAGTAATGGAAATGTGATTGCGTAATGTGACAGACAAAATGCTTTTTCATATCTCAGCAAAAAATGTGTCTGGACAATTATGCACAAGAATAGAAATACACAAACACACAAACATATATTTACTCATACCATTTATAAATTATAATGTACAGTATATCATAAAACTGTATTGTTTTATTTAATAATAATTATATATATATATATATATATATATATATATATATATATATATTTTAATTACACACACACACACACACACACACACACATATATATATATATATATATATATATATATATTTTTTTTTTTTTTTTTTTTTTTTTATAATAATATATATATATATATATATATATTTTTTTTTTATAATATATATTCAAACGATTAATCGCATCCAAAATAAAAGTTTTTGTTTACATTATATATGTGTGTACTGTGTATATTTATTATGTATATATAAATACACACACACATGCATGTATATAATTAAGAAAAATATGTTATTTATATATATTAAGTGTATATATATGTAATATAAATTATATAAATATATGCATGTAAATCCATGTAAATATTTTCAAAATATTATGTGTGTATTTACATATACATCATAAATATACACAGTACACACACATATATTATATAAACAAAAACTTTTATTTTGGATGTGATTAATCACAATTATTCGTTTGACAGCACTATATATATATTATTATTATTATTTTTATTTTTATTAAATTTTTTTCACCCCAAATGTAGCAGTCATTTTAACTCAAATCTCAAAGGCTGTTAGTGATTTTATGCTAACAAGACATCTTAGAAAATGTCTCTTACATAGTGACAAGAATATGTGTTGACATCTTTTGCTGGAAAATGACGGAAGTGATTTTAGCATCTTAAAAACTGCACATTTCAGACTTTTCAAGAAAGTAAGAGTTGCTGATTTAAATAGAAAAAAGAATGACAACTGTGCAATTTGAAATAAGTTGAACCTTCAAGTTCAGAGAAGACAATATAATCTGTACTTTGGAGGTCAAGAGTTAATGAAACAGCCAGTTCAGTTAAGCAGTAATTCACGTAATATACTGCAGCAAGCCGAACTGGCCATTAATCTTCCTAATTTAATAAATCAAGAATAATGACGATACAGTCGTTGAGGACGTTTACTTACCCAGTTCATCACATTTAAACAAAATAGTGTAAAACAGGAAATGTCAAATCTTGTTAGGAAAGAAAAACACCACACTACATAGAACAACAAACAGTTCTGATTACAATAATCTGAATTCATATTTAAATACAGTTCCTGTTTAATGCCATGTTGATGAAGTCATGCTCATGGTTTCCCATAATGCTCAAAATGTTCACTGAAAGTTCTAAAAAATAAAGTTTGATGTTTTTCAGATGATCTGAGGCAACTTACCTGAATAAATGGAAAGCACAACTGAGATGTAACTCATTCTGTATAAAAGTACAATGTGAAAAAAAGACATTTTAGCAGCCGTCTTCAGTTTTATGCCTGTCTAAATCCAGGTTACATCATTGTTAAAGACAAACACCTTTATATAAGCACTGCATCACTCTGCATAATTTTATACGTCGCTGCAGGGAGTCTTGGAGGCGATTTCAAAAGTATTTTATTTTAGAAGTACAACTGTTATCCATTCAGCCATAAGACCCCCCGGAAAGAAGAATCATAATTTTATCTCGATTGTTATTACAGCTATCAGATCAAAGAAGAAAAAGACCCCAATCTCAGATGTGTCGTCTCTAGAGTTAAAAATAAATAAATTAAATTAAATTGACAACACAGATTTGCCAAATTCAGAGATTCAGTACAATCCATGTTCATTTTATACCATTCAAAAGTTTGGGGTCAAAGTTTTTTGAACTTTCTATTCATCAAAGAAACCTGGAAAAAAAAATGCATGGGTTTTTATCATTGATTAAAAAAAAAAAAAAAATGCTTCTTAAGCAGCAATTCGGCATATTAAAATGATTTCTGAAGGATCATGTGTCACTGAAGACTGGAGTAATGAGGCTGAAAATTCAGCTTTGATCACAGGAATAAATTACATTTTAAAATCTATTCAAATTGAAAACACTTAATTGTTTTTAATTGTAATATTTCACAATATTACTGTATTTACAGTATTTTTAATCAAATAAATGCAAATTATATGAGCATAAGATACTTCTTAAACTTTTGAACTATAGATATATTCATGCTGTATAATAACAACTGTCTCATTTGTCTATATTTCTAATAAAGTGTTATGAATTATGATGAACATACATGCATATGGTTAAAGATAAATCAATGCTTGCACTTCTGGTGTAGACTGAACCTTTTTGAAGTAAATACTAACATTTCACTCATACTTTTTGAGCAAATGTGGTATTTTAACACGGTATGGTACTTTACTAATGAAAGTCCCAGATCCTAAGGCTGAATAAAACAGTAGTGAAAGTCATTTTGCATCCTTCCCCGTCCCTTTATTTGAGGAAGAGGTGGTTGAGCAGTGTAGAAAACCTGACCACATCTAACAAACGGCGTAGGATTTAACGCCACTGGGAAGAATAAGAAAACTTTCTATGGTGTGTCATTATTAACACAGTTACTGAATAATGAGCGGTGGTATTGTTCGTATATGGATGTGATAGTATATTCTGAGTGTGTAAATGTAACAGCAACCTTGTTCCCAAGGCAAAATGTCTCTGAGCAGACCAATAAATAAATGAAATAAAACATCTGAGTACCCTCTCTGCTCATAACAGCTACATTTGCAGCAATAACAATTAAAAATCATACACAGCACTGCCTATGTCGGTGCGACTGAACAAATATGTGCTGTCTTTTAAAATGAAGTCAATAGACTCTTGGCTCAATATCCATCTGATAACATTATGGCTAAATTCCACAGAAGCTGCTGCATTATGGTTTCATCGATTGAAGCTGATGCCCGATCCCACAACCCCACACTGCCCCGCTGTGGCCGAGAAGCACCACCACACACATCCGAGCAGCTCCAGACGTCTCAAACAAGACAACAAGAGGCTTTTGAGGTGCACATTATCAGTGACAGACTGGAAAAAGGCAGAAAGCAATCATTTTATTAAGCTGAAGGGTTCACGACCTCTGTCTTAAAACACAATATGAAGAACAAAGAAGTGAAATATCAAGCAAAAGCGGCGAACAATGAAGCGAGCCATTAGGACAAGGCAACACGACAGAACAGTCGCTGAACCCAATCAGACTCGCCATTTCAAATGCCAAGGCAACAGTAGCCACGACGTGTAACTCTTCATGACATTTTCATGCTATTCAGTGCAATTCACTTAGATATGGAAATGCAAGCCTGCTAATCTGATTTCAATAAATGTCATTCAAGATTTAAATGCGTCTTATGTCCTTTCCATGTGAACTCAAGGAGGAATCTGTGCTGCTGAGGAGGGAGACGGATCAGGTGCTCGATGGGAAAGGCCCACAAATCACAAAGACATATGACTCTGAGCTGACATTTTCTGACTGTTAACAAACACGGATGCTAGAGTTCGTGTTCTGAACAGCTGGTACTTTCCATTGTAACTTTTGCAGGTTAATTAGTTAAATCTTCAATCAAATATCAGATATGCATATGTTTAGAAATGGGAGAATAAAAGGTAATAGGGATATATCAGTACCATAACAGTACTGTATATTGAATTGGACATGATTATTTCCTCTATTTTTACATTTAGAGTACTTTTGCTGTCGTTTGAAGTTCATCTATAAAAAAAAGTACTAATAAGTAGCAATGTGGAGAAGACTTGTGTGATTTTACCTGCATTTTCTCTCAGTCCTGGAGAATCTCTGACATTCAGAGAAGCAGCGCTCCTGCTTGTGTGACAATGCCAGCTATTGAAGAAGAAAAAAAAAAAGTAGAGCAGAGTATATGATGTTGAGGAGGAGTAGATGGTAAACTAATGAGTGCATTTTTTTAAATTGGACACAATTAGTCCTCCACCGTATTCAAAAGGTGAGCACATTATGGATGTTAATTTCATGTTATATGATAATAATCAGACATTTATGGTGCTTATAAATATTCATAAGTATGTATTTTAACTACTAATTTGTTGAGCTATATTTGGTACACTCTTAAAAATAAAAGTCCCAAAAGGGTGTTTTTGCAGTGACGCCATAGAAGAACCGTTTTTTTGTTCCCCAATGAACCTTTCAGTAAACGGTTCCTCAAAGAACCATTTCGAAGAACATTTTATCTAAAGAACCATTTTTTGACTATGAAGAACCTTTATATTTAAGAGTGTAAGGCAGGCTATAGATAAAGCATATAGGTGAAGTTTTTTGCAGATTGTTAATGGTATAATTTAAATGAAGATTAATAAATGGAGCTCGCATTTATAAATAGAGTATATTTTACAAGGTTTTCATGTTAATTGTATTAGGCTACATGACGTTTACCCATTAAGATTTAGGCTTATTTTTTTTTGGCTGAAAGAAATATGCTGTAAATCAGAATGTTTATAGAGTTCAGATGCAAAAGCCTCTAAGTGCCGTCTGAAATGTTCTTCTAAAATGAGCATTTTTAATCACTCTCCTATATTTATTTTCAGTTATTTCACTTTGATTGCATAGAAAATGACCTATACATTGCCATTAGAGTAAAATTACTGAACTTAAACATAACATTAAAAAAAATGCTCATTTTAGATGAAAATTTCAGACGGCACTTAGAGGCTTTTGCATCTGAACTCTTCAAATGTTGATACATGTTTATTTATCCATATACATTCATGAAGCTACTTCACTTCCTGGTAAGTTAACTGGTTATTTGAATGGTTTTCTCGCTTATTTGAATGGAATAGCATCTACTCACAGTATGAAGTAAGATTTGTCTACATCGTTAGATACATTTGGAGGTTTTATATGGGCCTATTATGTGTCTTACTTTGAAGCTGATATTGATGAGATGATGGCAATATTCCTGCACAATGACAAAACTGAAACTGCAAACTAGCGCAAGCAGGAAAGCGAATGATAACATAACTTAAATCTGCTCTATGCCTGCCGCCTCTATTAGACAATATGACCGATTTAGTTCTCTAACTATAGCTGTTAACTATTGCAAACAGCATTACTCAACCACACATGAACCTTCTCCTGATCTTGATCAGTTTTCCAGTTTAGCCATATTTCAGTTCCTCTTATGGGCTGACTTCTCGTCCAGGCTTCTCTTGCTGAGAAGCACAAATGCCCCGACCCTCACAAACAGATTTGATGTAGTCTAGCTTCCAGGATTTCCCTTTTGTGAACAATTCTACATTTTTCAAAGGAGATGGTCGCACTTTATATTAGGTGGCCTTAACTACTGTGTACTTACATTTAAATTAATCATTTGATACAATGCATTAATTATGTACATACATGTTTTTACATTGTACTTACATTTTTTAAAATACCTGTATGTAGTTACATCTGCAATTAATTTCTGTATTTACATTAATAATTACACTGTTGACCCATCCCTTACATCTACCCACACCACCAAACCTGTCCCTAACCTTACCCGTATCCCACCGCAAAATAGCAGCAGAAGTGTTTTGCAATACAGTATGAACACAATAAGTACATTTACACAATACTTATTTTTTGATGCAAGTACATAGTAGTTAAGGCCACCTAATATAAAGTGCGACCAAGGAAATATTACTGTTTCTGTTTTATGTGTCAAATTAATTGCCAGACGGATAAAACGTGTTCTGTAGTAGGTTAGACTACTGTCATTTGAGTTTGGAATCAATTATATATATATATATATATATATATATATATATATATATATATATATATATATATATATATATATATATATATATATATATATATATATTTATATATATTTATTTATTTATTTATTTATTTATTTATTTATTTGGTGTGGGGGGGGGGGTATTAATGGCAAGACTGTAACATCTGATTAACCAGGGGAGTAACTAGATATATATATAACTATTAATTAGAAAATAAAGTAAATGTAATGTAATTACAGTTACTTATGGAAATGTTGTTAACAATTACAAAGGGGGTTACATCCGAATATTTTCAAACACACACACGTATTTGATTTCTTTCCGAAATTGCATTGACTGTTCTAAAATATGAGACACCAATGTTTCAGGAGTGTAGGACACATGCTTTTTCAATAACTGTTTTACTTCATGTTTTGGTTTATGTATGCTTAAGATTAACTTTTTTTTAAAGGTAGTGTTTTCAGACATATTTGCTATTTGCTAAAAGAAAAAAAAAAAGAAAAAAAAAGAGGTGCTAAAATCTGACTTTGTGGTGGGTTTGCTTTAAAATGATTTTTTTTATCATTTTTGAGGATTTTGAAAGTCTGGCAGTAATCAGTGTTGAGTAGGCTACTGTAAGGTTAACCCTGCCTGCTTTAAATATTTGAAAATGATTAACAGTTTAAAATTAGAAAAGTAATCAAATGTAATCAGTTATGTTACTTTAGTAAAGTAAGTGAAATAGTTACACTACTTATTACATTGTGAATAGGGTAACGTGTAATCTGTAACCTATTACAATCCCAAAGTAAAATTCCCAGCTCTGGTTTTGGATAGAAATGGATATAAATCCATCTTTCAACAGTGCATTAAAGAGCCGCTTCATCATTAACCCGTGATAAAAGACTACATATCCACCTCATTCAGTGTTTTATTCTTTTTCTTATAAAATATCCTGTTACTATTTTGGTGTGAGAAACTGCTGCAAACGATGCAGTGTGTGAGTGAACTGTCCTAATGAATCAAACTGAATCACGAACAATTGCAGAACTTTTTGCAAACCCATTTGATTGATTAGATTTAAAAAAAAAAAAAAGTGATTAAATGGTGAATCTGGCATCAATAGCTTTGATTCTAAACAGCAAACAAACACACATGACTTGGTTGTTGATATATTATCAGAGAAAATGATTCTCGAGTCTGTATATGTCAATCCCGTTGACACATAAGGATGTACCTGTAATATTTACTGAGTAGTACTTCGTGCCCCAGTGCCCCGGGGTCTACTGACGCCCCTGGCAAGACCACCAGACATTCACCCCTTGAACTATACAAGCCTCAAAGCAGCCTTTTCTCACAGGATCAAACTGCTCAAAAATATATTCCTGTCACCTCTACCTAATCCGACTGCAAGGTGCTATAAATACCAACCTCCATTCTCAGTATAGAGATAATGATTGTTAATGGCTCTGGTTTCTGTGTATATTTCATGCCTGCTGTCCATTAAAGCACTTTGCGATGCAGCACACACAGTCTCTCGCTTCATATGCAGCTGTGCACACTGCTGTACTGACACTATTGCTCTCTGTAAACATTGTTCATACGCTGCGTTAATCATCTGTATATTGTAATTTGTGAACAGTGCCGTTGACTGAGTCTGTTAGACAGTAATAATCATTTGTCCTGTAGAGTCTTGTATTAAATGATTTGTGGAGACACTTCTGCTGCTAGAGGAAAGAAATGATGCAATAAAATGGGAATCAAAATGAGCAAATTATCAGCCTTCGAGCACAAATGCATTGTCTTCGGATGATATCATGATTATTAAGGACGGGGTTTGTCTGTCAAAACATCATAATGACCTTTTTATCGCTAATGAAAGGAAAACGTTATCTGCTATTAACCCGGTCTAATTACAGGTTCAGTTTAAATGACTCGGTCCAGAGCTGTGAGCACAACCCGACATGCCTGGACTGTTAAAAAGCTCTTGGACTGTGATAAAGACATTATTCCAATCAGAAAACATTCATTATCTCTTATTAGAGTGATAATAACATTCATTTGTATAGCATCTATCCATGTCTTACTGTTTTCCATTTTTGTTAGACACTACTTTCCTATTTGAAACTCTTTACAAAAAAGTTCCATGAAGATATATAGCCTGTAGTCTACTTTATTTAAGTAGCACACACACACACACACACACACACACGCACACACACACACGCGCACACACACACACACACACACACACACACACACACACATGTCTGGTTTTCTATCCTTGGGGACTTTCCATAGGCGTAATGGTTTTTATACTGTACTTACTGTATGTGCTATTGTCCTACACCAACCCTACACCTAAACCTACCCCTTACAGGACACTTTCTGCATTTTTACTTTCTCAAAAAAAAAACTCACTCTGTAGGCCTATGATTTTTAAGCTTGTTTCCTCATGGGGACCTAAAAAATGTCCCCATAAGGTCAACGTTTACTGGTTTTACTATTCTTGTGGGGACATTTGGTCCCCTCAATGTAGCATAAACAAGGACACACACACACACACACACACACACACACACACACACACACACACACACACACACACACACACACACACACACACACACACACACACACACACACACACACACACACACGTTTGTGGTGGAAGCAGGAGGCAACGCCTGTAGTTTATTTTCCATTATATTATGGCTTTTTAATTATATTATTACTTGACTGGTGAACTAATGTTGTTAATCTAGAAAAAAAAAAATACAAAAAAAAAAAAAAAAAAAAAAAAAAAAAAAAAATATATATATATATATATATATATATATATATATATATATATATATATAATTATCAATGTAGGCTAATTCTTTTCGCTTTTCATTTAAGTGCAAATATCACGTTAAACCGCTAGAAGGCGCTGCTGCATTGCATTGATTGAAAGTGTGCAGCGCTTGTCTGTCTACGTGACAAGAACCTTTTCCTTGCCTTAAAAACTTGAAAGGTGTGATAGCCTACTTATTAATAACTGACTAGGAAATGAGAAATACCTGAAATTGCTGATATTGTATTTTTCTTGCCTCTTCAGACAATCTGTTTTGTATTTATACAGTCTGTTGTATGTTTATACAGTCTTCAATACTGTTACATTAGTTTTGGAATTTACGTTTGGAACAGAAAGATTTGAATTAGTGATATGATGGTGTATCCATGACATCAGTGGCATTAAATCAAACCAGGATCTGATAACATAAACACAATGCTGGCCAACATGAACCTTCATTAAGGAGGACTTTTGTGTGAAGCTTAAATAAAGCCTCTTTTGATGGAGCCGATAAAGGTCACAACACCCGTAATCGTACATTCTAAATGGCCGCGTCTTGTTTACAGAGATACTGTCGCTGTAGGTGATATTCAGTAGCTTTTGTAGATCTACAAGTACATTACACACACACACACACACACACACACACACTCACACACACAGGCATAATTGTTTTAAAAGGACTCTCCCTGGGTGTGTTTGTTTTATACTGAATCATATTTTCTGTTTCCGAACCCCGCATAACTCTTACAGAAAACTTGTGAAAACATTTTGTGAATTTCAAGTGTATAACTGCATTCTTACTTACAATTGTTTAATTGTAAACAGTACTTATAATTGTGCATGCTTAGCAATAGCAATATATAAGCAATATTCCATATTCTCAAAATGCCTTTTAAAGCGGTATTATCCCTATAAATCCCATTTCTGATACATTAATTTCTAAGGCCTCTAAATGATTAACATATTCAAAAATGTGCTAAAATAAAATCCTGTTGTACACAATCTACTACATGCCTTCTGTTTGCTTATTGATAGTTTAGACTTTTTTAGCGAGTAACATGCCTTTAGTATCATTTTATAAACATTTCCTTCAGGCCATGGTTAATGTTTGCTTTTGCAAGTAAATGTAATAATAACTTTTTATATTGTTAGTAATATTTCAAGATAAACACTTACTGGACTGAAACAACTTTATTGTCTATATATCAGTGGCCAGCAGTGACTTCTTTAACCGGGTATGCTATATAATTTAATATTCTATATTAAACTCCATGGCAGGTGTGGATTTTAAAAGTAGAGCTGTTACCAGGAATATGCATTAGGTGTCAGTGTCTTCCGACATGCTAACACACACATACACAGGTTTCCATGTTTTATAGGGACTTCCCATAGACGTAATGATTTTATACCTACTGTACAAACTATATTTTCTATGTCCTTACTCTAAACCTATCCCTCACACGAAACTTTTTGCATCTTTAGATATTCATCTTCATTTAGTATGGTTTTTCTTATTAAAACAAGTCTCCTTTTAAGGATTAAAAAAATGTCTTGTGGGGACATTTGGTCCCTAAAATATAGGGAAAACCAGACACACACACACACACACACACACACACACATCCCAGAGGCGTAATGATTTTTATTGCCCTACACCAACCCTACACCTAATCCTACCCCTTACAGGAAACTTTGTGCTATTTCAGATTTTCAATGCACTCCATTCTGTGTGATTTATAAGCGTTTTGAAAAGTGTGGACATGGAGTAATGTCCTGAAAAGTCACCTTCTCCTTGTAATACCTGTCATACCCTTGTCGTTATACAAATTTATGTCCTCATTTGTCACAAAAACGCGCGCACACACACACACACACACACACACACACACACACACACACACACACACACACACACACACACACACACACACACACACACACACACTTGTTTCTGTGAATTGTGGGGACTTTTCATAGACTTCTATTACTTTTATACTGACCAAATATATTTCTGTCCCCTAACCCTAAACCTACCCCTTCCAGAAAACCTGTTTGCATTGTTACACTTTTAGATAAACATCATTTACCATTTTTAATAATTTTTCTCCCTCTCGTGGGGACCGCAGGCCGGTCCACACAATATCAACAATTTCAGGTTTTACTATCCATGTAGCATAAACAAGTACACACACACACACACACACACATGATTTGTCAAACATGGTTCTTTTTTTCCATTAAAACTTATGTTAAATTTGAATATCATCAATCCAAACCTGACTAATAATAATAATAATAATAATAATAATATGTTTAATTTTTATAGCACTTTTGCAGGGCTCAAAGCACGTTACAATCAACAATACACATAAAATACATAAAATAACATGACAAATACAATATACAATTCAAAATACACTTCATTCTCCACAAAAAAAAAATCATGGTATTGTTTCATACGTCAGAGTTTTGCAGAGTTAAGCAAATGTATATATATATATATATATATATATATATATATATATATATATATATATATATATATATATATATATATATATCTGAAAATTAACCATGGTATTATTGTAGTAAAAGTGTAGTAACCACCATGTTTTTTTGGCGTATTGATTACCATTTGAATAAGCACAGTTTTACTACACCATACCATGGTTAAACTATGTTTAGTGTTGCCAAACCATGGTTAATTTGTGGTTACCATGCATTATTAACTATAGTAAGTAACCATGTTTTTTTTTTGTTTTATTTGTAGTAAAACCATGGTTAATATATGTGTACAGCACTTTGCATGCAGTATATAAACCTACAAAATACAAACATAATCTATAACATATGGTTATTCAACCCCATGGTACTTTTTTATTTCATGAATACAACACAAACAGAAAGGTTCCATTCCATTCATAATGTGTAACCAGTTTAACGTGGCTTAATAGAGCCAATAAAAAAGACAGATATGCCAGATAAAATCTATCGGTCACCCATCCATATCGTATTAATATTACAGTCTCTTCCAAGCAGATACAAGATGTATCGTTCGGAATGACGTCAGGCGCTGAACCGGAAGCTGTTCCGCGCTCTGTGTCTGTGTGTGTATATGTGTGTGTGACTGTGAGCTCGGCTATACACTGACAGCTGAACGATACGATGTAACGATAGCGACGTGTGGGAATGGAATAAGCTACTGATACATACGCGCACATAAACCTCCTCGAGAGCAGTCGGCGTGGATTATGTATTGATTTGCGGAGGGCAGTCGTGATTGTAACACGCAGATGTCGTTACACGAGCGTTTCTCACGGGAGTGATCTTCTCGCAGATCGCAGCCCGGGTTTCATCCCGTCATCCGCAGCTGTTACGCCCATCATCTGCGGCGGGACTCCGTCGATCAGTGCCGCTCGTTTATCCGCACACACCGGGACTCATGGGGAACAGCACGTCGTGCTGCGTGTCGTCCAGCCCGAAGCTCCGGCGGAACGCGCACTCGAGGTTGGAGCCGTACCGGCCCGAACCGGAGCTGAGCCGCGAGGACACGGGCTGCAACCTGCAGCACATCAGCGACAGAGAGAACATAGACGGTGGGTGTGATCCAGCATCTTCCACACACTCAGTTATTATTCATTTGTGTTCATTAATAACCAGCGTTGGCGGAATAACGGCTCACTGAAGAGAGAACTCCTCACGAGGGCTCTGTATTCAAAAAGTGCGGTGTTTTTTTTTGGATAGTTTACCACGGTATTAGGTGAAGTATCATGTCAATTACCCCATTGTACCATGATAACGCCCTTCCATTTTTGTAAGGGAATCACACATTGATATGTTAATAGCACTAAGGTGTTTTGCTTCAAGTAGTTTTGTCTTACAGAAATTACCATAGTTACTGCAGTAAAACTCTCATAACCGGTTTTTTAACCATTATTGTCATGCATTGTATGATATACAATGTGGTCTACAAAAAGTAAGAACTTCACTGTGCATTTTTACCAGAGTATTTACATGATACATTACAATTACCACAATGTACAATATCGTACATGTGCCATGTAATAATGCAGGATAGGCCTTCTAGACTCTATTTACGTTGTACTCCAAGGTACTTTACAGAATACTGTGATATTACTAGGGTAAAGCACCGTGGTGCTTCATAGTGTTTTGTTTTACTCACTTGTAACATGATATCATGCTATTTTTTTCACATTTATTGTTGATAATACCATGGTATTTTTGGTTATTTGAAGCACCCATGTAAATGTAATAGTACAGTACCATGGTAACGCCCTTACATTTTTCTAAGGGAATCATACATTATGTAAACAGCACTACGGTGTTTTGCTGCCAGTTTTGTTACTGCATTAAAACTATGGTAACTTGGGTTTAACCATCATTGTTATGCATTAAATGATAAACAACGTTGTCTACAAAAAGTAAGGACTTTACTATGCACGTTTACTAGTATTAATTTACGTGATATATTACTATTACCACAATGTACACTCTTGGACATGTACCATGTAATAATGCATGACTGTCCTATTCATATACAGTACTCTAGCTTTTACTCCAAGGTACTTCATAGAATACTGTAGAATTACCACGGTAGAGGACCGTAGTGCTGCTCTGTGGTTTGTTTTACTCACTTGTATCATGATAGTATCAATATAATGCTGCTTTTGGACATTTTTTGTTTGGAGTACCATGTAAATGTCATGGTACAGTAGATAGAAGTACCATGGTAACACCCTTACTTTTTTCTAAGGAAATCACACATTATGGTGATAGCACTACGGTGTTTTGCTGCCAGTAGTCTTGTCAGTATATTACAAAAATATCACAGTTATTGCAGTAAAACACTAGCAACTTGGTTTTTAACCATAATTGCCATGCATTATGATATACAATGTGTTCTACAAAAAAAATGAGGAGTTTGCTGTTCATATTTACCATAGTATTTACAGAACACACCACTATTACCACAAATGTACAATCTTGGAAATGTGCCATGTAGTAATAATAATGCATTATTATCCTGTTCATATACTCTAACTTCTAGATATTTCAAAGAAAACTATGACATTACCATGGTAGATTACTGTGGTATTACCATAGTAGACTGTTATAGTGCTGCTTTGTGGTTTGTTTTAATTACTTACCATGATAGTACCACAATAATGCAATTTTTGGACATTCATTGTTGATAATACTGCTGTAAGTAATTATTTGGTAACATGTAAATGTCATGGTACAGTAGGTAGAAGTACCATGGTATTACCCCACTGTGCCACTGTAATGCTCTTACTTTTTTGTAAGATAATGTCATTTTTGGACACGTACTGTTAATAATACCGTGGTATTTTTGGGAGTGTTGTGGCCCTTGAGTATGGTAATCATTCAACACTATTTAAGTATCATGGTTTTACCATCTGTTACCACGGTTTCTCCATCTGACGTTACCATAGTACCACTGTAATTCTGACTTTGGTGTTATTTACAGCTGAATGGTTTTGTACGTGATGGTTACAGATAAAGTTCACGTTTATTCGTTTTCTGAATCTGGCAGTAGATCTGATCTGTGGTGTGCAGCTAATGGGTGTCTGTTGAAGTGGAGAGTGGATCCAGCTATGTTCTAATGTAATTTAACATCTAGCAGAAGATAGAGGCTTATGAGAGTGTCATGTGACTGCAGGCAGAGCTCATGTACAGTTTATGAGGTATAGCTGACCAGTTACGCTCACATGATATCCGTCTAGATGTGCAGCATGTAAAATCAATAAGCAACATACTGTAGTCTGGCGCCACGAAAAGTCTTTGTTTGTTGGTTTGTTTGATTTGTTTATATTCATTTCATGAGACTGCCATCATATAGTAAAGGATGATTAATGCTCTTTTCATGCATTTTAATCAAGCTGATGCTACATCTTGACCTAGAGCTCATGCTCATTTAGTCTCTTTTTAAGACTCAGGGGTAATTTCTATAGTGAATATATACTTTTCTACTTTTTGTAGATCTATTATTGCTTTTACCAGTATTTTTAACTAGATTTTATTTTATTTTATTATTTTATTTACATTTTAGTTTGATCAATTTTGTTGTATTTTTGTAATTTTTTTAAATTATTTTAAATAGTGTCTATGCATTTTTAACATGTATTTTTATTTCAGATTTAGTTTATTATTTTAGCATATCAAGTTATAATTATCATTAGGATATTAAGTAAAGATCATGTTCCATGAAGATATTTTGTAAATTTCTTACTGTAAATGTATCAAAACTTAATTTTTGATTAGTATGCATTGCTAAGAACTTCATTTGAACAACTTTAAAGGCAATTTTCTCAATATTTAGATTTTTTTGCACCCTCAGATTCCAAATTTTCAAATAGTTGTATCTCAGCCAAATATTTTCCGATCATAACAAACCATAGATCAAGGGAAAGCTTATTTATTCAGCTTTTAGATGGTGTATAAATCTCAATTTCAAAAAATTGACACTTAAGACTGGTTTTGTCGCCCAGGGTCACAGTTGACTATAACAGCCCCGTTTCTTTTCCCCCATTAAATAATTAAAAAAAATCTTTATTCAGTATCAGCAGTTGCAAATGTCCTTCCTTGTGCATACTTCTAAATTAGTCTCGGGTACACTTCTGAGGATGATTTTAGGTTTGTTTAAAGAAGCACAAGTACATACCTATGTACATTGAGATAGAAATCCTTTTATTGCACACACCCACGATCCACTGCACACTGAGGAAGTCCCATATTTCATCACAGCTAGCCCACCCATGGCAGCTGAGCTCTTGTGCCGTGAGAGGAGAAGGGTGTTTTGGGTTCGGGGTCAGTCTGTGCCAGTCTCATGTGATGGGAGAGGAGCTGTACTGTGATTAACACTGTCCATTGTGATTCAGACAGCTGCTGTGTGAATCAGCTTTATCCCACAGAATAAATCAGAGCTCTAGTTTCATTCTCTCATTCATGAAAAGCTGCTTCATGTTATTCTTGCTACAACATAATGCTCTGTTTTTATCACGTTATCACATTGCTTATTGCATCAAACCTTAGTAAAGTATTTACCAAGCTCATTTAACAGCATTTTGTAGCATAATGATGATAAACAATTCCTAAAAAAAAAGAAAAGATTACAGTGAGGCCCTTACAGTCAAGTGAATGGAGCCAGTTTGTTAAAATACTTAAGAGACTTATGGGAAAGGTTATGAGACACGAGCTGAGCCTCTTTTAACTTGACCGCTGTGTTTTTAGAATGCCGTTTCATGCGTGAAATTCCACAAAAGATGCAAGAAGTGAGTGCAATGGGAAGCAGACACGACTGTCAAGCGCATGTTCACATAGACTGTACTATGGGAAAGCAGTGAAATGCATAAATATTATATATATATATATATATATATATATATATATATATATATATATATATATATATATATATATATATATATATATATATATATATATATATATATATATATTAAAATAGCAATTACAATTCAAATAGTACACAAGCTAAAAAAAAATCCTCCATAATTGGATCTTAACATTTTTTAAGAAAACGAGTGAAGAGTCAAAATGATTTTTGTGCTAATTCACGTTGTTACCAGTTCTGCAGATTGAACTGAATTGAACCCAAAATATTCTTTTAATTTTGTGTATTTATATAATTCAGTATGACAATATAGTATAGTACACTTTGGATATCCCTTTTATGTAACTTCAGTATCTTTTCAGTGCTATGAACTTCTTTTGGTAAAAGAGGCAAATCCAGCATTATTATTATTATTTTTCCCTCTGAGACTGTTATTGTAGCAGGCTGGAACCTTGATAATACGATATTGTTTCCCAATGGACCAATTAAAACCAGTTCCCTCTGTCTCCCTAAAACTGAGTATCAGCCAGCCATCAGACTCTTTCTTCTTAAAGGATAGACGGCATGTAACAGGAGAGCGAAGAGCGAGAAAGGCACCTGTCTTAAGAGTTAACAGGATTATGTGTTATCTGCCATATGGTCTGCTAGCTCTTTCCTTTGCTACTCTTGATATTGTTTGAATTTTGACTGGAAACATAAAATCCCTGCATTCACACTTTCAGACACTTGGTTTGATGTATTTTCTGCACTGCAAGATCACCGTTTATACCTGGGAATCAATATTTGTGTGTGTCATTATGTGTGATGCAGCAATATTATTCATATTTTAATCGGAGAAGCTTTCTGTGATATTAACAAACACTTGTAAATAGTAGTGTTCTAGTTTTGATGTGTTGTGGCAGTTACAGACTTTATATGACATAATTGGTAGATTTGATATGACTTAAGGAAGTATTTATTTATTTATTTTTTTTAAATAAGGAAATAAAAATTTTCAAATATTTTAATCACTGATTGGTGCACAGTAATAGGATGTCTGTATGTGCAAATATCAAACTGTTTTGCATTTGGAAACAAAGATTTGTGACAGACATTTTAATAACGGATGGACTAATGCATTTGCCTTCTTTTGTTGTAATCTTAAATCCTTACATATAAAAAATGGAATTTAATTTACAGAAAAAGTGTGAAAGCATCTATTGACCACGCTCATCTGGAAAATGAATGAAAAGTCCTTTTATAGAACAAATTAAAGTGTTGTTCCTATCACCAGGTTATTTAATTCATTGGCCTCTGGTCACCCCGCATGGTTCATGAGCTACACAATATAAATGTCCTTGCTTTAGAGACATTGCTTTCCACATGCTTTTACTCATTCATATGATTCTGTCCAACATCTATTTTGTTGCCACACCAGTTCTGCCATGCAATGTGACTCTAGCATGATTGAGAGTGCAGTACAGTAGGGCATTTGTTTGCGAGTGCACTGCCTTAGGCTTGTGTTTAGAACTGTGATCGTCCAAATGTGTGACTTGAAGTCAGACATTAGAACTGCTGACTTTCAACCCTGCAGCGTCTGTCCAGAAATCCCCTCGTCTCACTTTCCCCAAGTCACCCCAGTGAATCATTAAACATGTTGCCTCCTTCGCCTTCTCACATCTTCCTCTTCATTAGTCTTGTTCCCTTTATCCAGTGAGAACATGCTCCAGGAGCTCTGCTCTGTTCACCATGCAGCTACAGTATGTACTCCTGAGGCTCTTCCTTTGTTATGCTGCTACATAGGAGTCAAACTTTAAGGGGTAATATAACAAATAACGTAAAAAGTATTTAAGGGAAAATTAAACTTTAAAGTTTCTTACACAACTACATTTGATAAAAATCACCTGTCAAGTTCTGAAATCTATGCTTATGTATACTGTGTGTATATACAGTATATACAGTATGTATGTGTGTGTGTGTGTGTGTGTGTATATATGTGTATATATATATATATATATATATATATATATATATATATATATATATATATATATATATATACACACACACACGCATGCATGCATGCATGCATACATACACACACACATATATACACATATACATATACATATACATATATATATATATATATATCTATATCAAGATAACTCATTTAACAATCTGTTGCAACAATTCCAGAAAAGTTGGGACGTTTTGTAAAATGCAGTAAAAATCAAGAATCTGTGATCTGTTAATTCTCTTGCACCTTTATTTAATTGTCAAACGTACGAAGAAAAAAAATCAAATGTTTTCACTGACCATCTTAAATGTATTTTGTAAATATAAACACATTTGGATTTTGATGGCTGCAACACACTCCAAAAAGTTGGGACAGAGGCATGTTTACCACTGTGTCACATCAACTGTCCTTAATCGTTTGAGAATTGAGGATAGTAATTGTTAAAATTTTGCATGCAACATGTCTTTATCCAGCTTTGGTTGATACAAGACTTAAGATGCTCAGCAGTCTGTGATGGTTGTCTGATTCTCCTTTTCACGACTGGTCATACACTTTCAACAGGAGACAGATCTGGACTGCAGTCTAACACATTCACTCTGTCTCTACGAAACCACACTGTTGTAGCACATGCAGAATGAGACCTGGCATTGTCTTGATCTAATAACCACGGACTTCCCATGAAAGACATCTTGATGGGAGTATATATCTCTGTACAATCCCAGTATATGTCTCATGTCAATAGTAGCTTCGCACACATTTCAGTCACCCATGCTGTTTGCTCTGCTGCACCCCCATACCATAATGAGAGACATGTGCTTTTGCTTCTGTCGCTAATGAAAATCTGGATGGTCCCTTTGGCCTTTGGGACTGAGAACTCGAAATCCATTTTTCCCAGAAACAAGTTGAAATGTGGACTCGTCTGACCACAGCACACATTTCCATTGCCTTTTTGACTATCTGAGATGAGCTCTGACCCAGAGAACCCAGCAGCAACACTGCATACAGTAGGGCTGGGCGATATATCGAACACGATATTCATGTGCATCTCGTCAGTAAAGCTGGTTCTGTGATCAGCGCTAAATCTCCATCACCTGTTTTCAAATAGAGCGCCATTTAATACACAAAGCCATAGTTCACTGACAAGCTACGCAATATCGAAGGCGATTCATCTGCGATAATGAACGCGATATTGCGTAGCTTGTCAGTGAACCACGGCTCTGTGTATTAAATGGCGCTCTATTTGAAAACAGGTGATGGAGATTTAGCGCCAATCACGGAATCGCCTTTACTGACGAGTTGTGCATGAATATCGTGTTCGATATATCGCCCAGCCCTAGCATACAGTTGATGAATAGTTTTCTCCTAGAGTAACAGAGACTCAAGTTGTATTTTTTGATGCAGCAGCAGACTGTGGGAAATGACAGTGGTTTTCTGAAGTACTCCTGAGCCCGTGTGGCTATATTTAACACAGCAGCATGGCGGCAGTGTTAATTTCGTCAACGAAGACGACGACGAAAAATATTCGTCAACGAACCTTTTTTCTGTGACTAAGACGAGACGTTGAAGAGCTAAAAATAATATCTGATGATAAAAACTATGACGAAATTTATGCCGCGTCTTCGTTAACGAGACGAGACGGGACTAAATTGTTATTTGAGGACTACTGGACATTCAAAATACATCCTATAGGCTAAGTTAACTGTCTTGTCTTTCCAAATGTGTGTCCCTGTCATTGGATTAAAATCGGATGAGGGGCGTTTATATCTAGTCTCAGTATGGCAGCCGCGGACGGATTGGCTACCAAAACGCGAACTAGCGATCTGAAACAATGGCCTCAGCACCTGAAGGGTTAGCGATAGGGTGACCAGACCGTCCCGTTTTTCACGGGAGTCACAATTCGTTGTTGATTAACTTAAAGTTAGTGAAGGCGGGATAGGCGGAATCGCGCTGATAGAAGCGCGCGCTCTCTCTCTCTCTCTCTCTCTCCACTTCTTCAGTTCTCATACAGCGCGCGATCAGTTCTCGGTACTCGGTACTCAAATACATACACAGCAGTCCAAATGTCTATTGTGTACTAGAATATCTCACGTAAATACAGTCGGATATGGCTTAAGTGAACTTAAACAGGTGGGTGAAAACTGAATGTGTGTCAGTATTACATGCATCCGTTTTAAATGGACAGCATTATTAAATACCTATATGTGTCATTAATGTTAACCAACGAAAAATATTAAATAAATGTATACTTGTCATGGTGACAATACTGACAATACTACTGTATCTGAAAAATGAGTTTAATTTGTATATCTACCAAAAAATGAATATTTATTCCAGTTTTTCCAGATTCAATCCTTGATTCAAATTTCTAATAAGCTTAATTGATTTAAAGAGAGATTTATTAATGTCTATTTTTGTTTGAAGACTACATATAAAATGGCTACCAAAATAAATGTTGGTAACTGCAGTTTGACTAAAAGTAATGACTAAAAGTTGACAAAAATGCAATGACTTTTCGTCGACTAAAACTATGAAAGACTCAAATGACTAAAATGTGACTAAGACTATTAAGCATTTTCGTCTCATGATAAAGACTAAGACTAAATCAAAAATGCCTGCCAAAATTAACACTGCATGGCGGTTTCTTATGCAGTGCTATCTGAGGGCTCAAAGGTCACACACATTCACCTGAGGTTTCCTGTCTTGCCCTACACAGACTGAGATTTCTCTGGATTCCCTGAATCTTTTCACAATATTATGTATGGTAGTTGGTGAAAGACTTTACATTGAGAAATGTAGTTTTTGATTTGTTTGAGATGCTCCTTTTATACCCAAACATGATACCCTCACCTATTACCAGTTGACCTGCTTACTGTGTTTCAAAACGGTTTAATTTGGATTTTCTATAACCTTTTCACTTTTATTTTGCATCAGTCCCAACTTTTTTAGAGTATGTTGCAGCCATCAAAATGAAAATGTGTTTATATTTACAAAATACATTTAAGTTGGTCAGTGAAAACATTGGACATCTTTTCTTTGTACCTTTGTCAATGTCAATTAAATAATGGTTGAAGAGAATTAACAAATCACAGATTCTTGATTTTATTGCATGATTTTACAAAACATCCCAACTTTTCTTGAATTGGGATTGAAAAAAAGAATATGCAAATCACGAATGTCAGAATCAGAATGCGTAGTTTGTGCATAAACATGTCCGTAAAAAGCAACACATGTTGAATTATGCTAACAAACCCAGCCAAGTTTTTCAACTGGATTGGCATTTATTCTCTTTTAATTTCAGCGAGTGAAAAACACATTTATGCTCTTGTGCGTTCTGTATTATGCACGTTATAGTTTAACAGACAGCATGTCGTCTTCTCTGGAAGCGGTGCTGTAGTCAAAATATCCGGTAGTGTGTGTCTTCCAGGTGATGTGTGTACTCTCTGGACTATTAATGTATTGTGCATGTTATGTTTGACAGACACTGATTTTGTGATATTCAAATGATGTAATGGATGGATCGTAAGGTAATAATGACCTTTTTCTTAGCCGGCAAGTATTCAGTGAAGTGACTGATGCCTATGAATATGTCAATGATTTTAGCTCTAATATTGCAACTGACAGCCAGCCTGAGGTTTTGACAGATGTGATAATGTGCATAAGGGGTGAAAACATGTTTGATTTTTAAAATGGCTGTTTCATTATTACCCCTTAAGAGATTTTGACAAAATAACTGAAAGGAAACTAGCATGAAAATACACAACTCCAGAAGGTGACAATAGAGAAGTGACAAACAGATTCTATTTTAAGATTCCGTTCTAAATCATCTGGTGTCACATGAGCGGGAGTGAGCTCAAACAAGACTAATTTTAGCCAACATTCAGGGCTCATATTTGCACTGGTAGAAATGATAGGAAGATTTGTGTTAATTCTTGCTATTGCCACAGAGCACAGGTCTGGAGATTAGTAGTGTTTTAAAATCCCTCTGGATTAACACAGAGACGCTGGCGGTTTGGCATGCACCTCTAACATGGGCGTTCAAAACTTTGTAAAGCATATCAAATGTCATGCAGTGACTACTACGTATGCGGTGACAATTCTATTGAAAGTAGACCATTTGAAAGAACTGAATCAGGAGTCTGTCAGCATTTTTGCTACCGGGAGTTTCAATTAGAGATATTAAGAATGCATTTAAATGCATTCAAATTTTCGACAATCTTATGTTGCAGATAAAACATTGAATGTATTCCGTGTTTTATCCAGCTGTAGTCCAGTGTGAGATTTTGTTGCCGTTTCCTCAGATGCTTTCTAAAGCAGTGACTTTACTGGAGGAAAGCATGAGTACGCCGAAGCTAGACAGGAGAGTGAATGTGGAAAGATCTGCACTGCTGACTGACTGCTTTAGCTGAAGACAAACCTCAGCAGAAATTAAAGTGCATCTACATAAAATGAGTCAGCGGTGAAAACGCTCTCTAATCGTTCTTAATCACTGTCAGTCTTAGTCATGAATGAACCCGACTCATGTTTGACATTTGACATTTTCTCACTGTGATTTTGTCCTCTGAAGGAAATGACGTACAGGAAGTGCATTGGTTTCCCTGCCTCACCCGTGTCCGTGTGGTGTGTGCTAGATTGTTTCACGTAGGAGCTGCAGAAATGTGAGGGTTTGATGGGGTTTTGTGAAATATTCAAAAGCCCTTGCTAGGACATGGAGATCGAGCCAAACATGATTAATCTAGAGCAATTTTACAAGATTCAGAAGCTAAACGTTTGTTCAGAGGTTTCTTAAAAGGTTTTTTTTCTGTGGTCAAAATTATGAGGGGCTTTAAAGCAAGTTTACTAAATCAAATTTAAATTTAAAACACAGTAGAAATCTAGAAAAAATGACATGTTTTAGGCTGTTTTAACTATATTTATTTATTTTTTAATATGTCCCAATGCAATATTTACTTACTGGTAGTCTGTTAAAAAGTTTGGGGTCTACTTTGTATTCGCTTCTGCTTTTGAAGTCGCTTCTGCTCACCTAGCAGCATTTATTTGATCCAAAAAAAAAAAAAAAAACTACAGTAAAAACATTATTATTGTGGAACATTATTACAATTTAAATAACTATTTTCTATTTTAACATTTTAAAAGTAAAAGTGTTTTTTATGATGACAAGCTGAATGTTCAGCATAATTACAGTCTTGCTCAAAAAAAAAACATTCTTATTTTCAATGTTGAAAAACGTTTGCTGCTTCATATTTTTGTGGAAACAGTGATACATTGATTTATTTTAAGAACAGCGTTTATTTGAAATAGAAATATTTTGTGACATGTCTTTCCTGTCACTTTTGATTAAATGCATCCTTGGTGAATAAAAGTATTAATTAAATAAATCTTACCGACCTCAAACTTTTGAATATGTTTTACTAAAACATTTTATATTATGTAACGTACCACACAGTGGTGTTACTGAATCAATGAATTTGTTTTGAATGGAATCAGATTCACAGAAATTTAACAAACACTGTATACATTTTTGTTATTTATGGGACATTAAAATGTGACTGGAGGAGTGATTGCAATCTTTGGGAAGTTTAACGACCAAATAAAAAAGCACATTACAATCATCACAGTATTCGTGGTGCAGGTTAATGTAGTAATAATGAAATAATATTGTGTGTATGTCATAAATCACCCAGCCATATGTCCCCCACAGCTTTGCTTTGTGTCTCTTTGCTGGTGTTTTTTCACAAATTAGTCTCTCGTGTTTCATGTGGAGTCCTTTTATAAGCGGTTCTACCCACATCCGTGCTTATGTTTCTTTGCCTACTTTCCTAAGTAGGTCTGTAGACAGTCTGGCCTGAACTTATCTGCATACACATGGGCAGCCGACCTCTTTCCAAACCGCTTTCTCAGATTCACTCTAGTAGGTCAGCGGATGCCCCTCTCTCTTTACCTCTCACTTTTGTGCGAGTGAATCATGATATACTGTCCTCACTATCACATTTCCCCTATTATTTTTTTCATACTTTCAATATGACTAGGTTTTTCTGCAGGAAAGCATCTTAAAACTGATTTTCTGCTCTTAGAAAACATCAAAGATGAGCGTGACCGATTCCTCAATGGAGACGTGTGATGTGGCCGACATAGATTGCTGCTTTATTCAGTATTGTAGCCCTGGAAACCGCTGATAATGCCAGCAAGGTGCTCTGAATGCTTTTATGACGTGTGGAATATATTAGCTTGTCGGCATAATCCTTCCCTGTCGATGCTGATTTGTGAAATATTCTTAATATGAATGAATGGTTTAATACACAATCGACCATTTAGTGACTGTTTTAACACACGTACATTAATGTTTAAAAATTTAGTAACAGTATATTTTTTTTATATTTCCGAAAGTCTCTTCTGCTCACTAAGGCTGCATTTATTTAATAAAAAAAACTGTAAAATCAGTAATATTGTGAAATATTGTTATGATTTAAAATAACTTTTTTTTTTATTTCGAATATGTTTTAAAAATGTAATTTATTTCTGTGATCAAAGCTGAATTTTCAGCATCATTACCCCAGTCTTCAGTGTCACATGATCCTTCAGAAATCATTATAATATGCTGATTTGCTGCTCAAGACACCTTTCTGATTATTATCATTGCTAATATTTTGTGGAAATACATTTTTTTCAGGACACTTTGTTGAATAGAAAGATACAAGGGACATTATTTGTTTAAAATTGTTTGCAGCATTATAAATGGCTTTATTGATCAATTTAATTCATTTTTTACTGAATAAAATTATTAATTTCATTCAATAAATAAATAACCCCCAAACCCAAACTTGTGTAAATAACATTCATAATGCATGTTGTATTCATTCAGATGCTTAAACATGTGGAACTCAGTTGACTAGTTTCCAGATAAATGTCGGGGAAAGATTAAAAGTGTGCTCTTTACAGGAAACGCATAAAACTTCAGCATTTGAAAAGGACTATGGGAATGGATATGAGTCGTAAAAGCAGCAGGAGGAGGGAAGCCTGGGGCGCTGGGCGGCTCTGTTAAAGACTCGTCATTGCGCTGTGTTTTCAAAGGATGAGTTGTGTGAGATCCTCCTGTAAAGCCGTCGTGGGAAGATCAGTGAATGTGGGAGAGGGGGCATGTTCTTCAACGTGAGTCTGCACACGTGGATATATTTTTCAGACGCAAGACAAGGCCTTGAGGCAAACCTAGACCCAGCTTTGAGGAGTTTGACTCTTGACATACTACCAAATAATCAAATGTTTGAAATTTGAGAGTGTTTGATCTTTTGTGGGAAACAGACACTCTGATAATATCAGTTTTCAGATGGACTGCAGGACTATATAAAAATCTTTGAACAAAGAACATACTACTACCACTAATGATTAAAAAAAAAAAAAAAAAAATATATATATATATATGTATGTATGTGTGTGTGTGTGTGTGTGTGTGTTTATTTATTTATTTTTTTCTTGAGCAGCAAATCAGCATATTAGAATGATTTCTGAAGGACCATATGACAATGATGACTAGGGTAATGATGCTGAATATTCTGCTTTACATCACAGGAATAAATTACAAAGTTATTTTAAATTGTGAAATTAATGAATTTCACCATTTAAAATATTAAAATTTTAATACAAATTAAAATTGTATTGAATTTTAATAAAATACAAGTAATTTGCCCCACCCAAACATTTAAACGGTATATTATATTATGCCATGGTCTGTCTGAATACTCAATTCTGATTGGCTGGCAGGCGTTGATTAAATTTGTTTAATTGCACAGGTAGTTCCAAGTCGGTTTAATCACGTTCTATATTAATGCGCTTCCTATAAACATTGGTAACCATAGTAACATACAGTTACAGTTAACCGTCATTTTTATCGTTCCAGTCAAATATTGCAGCACAAATATTATTAACATCATTAATATGTGAATGCTGGCAAATGACCATGACTTCGCGGAGGCTGCGCGTCGAGTGGTTCTTCGGCTCCACGTCGTGCATTCAAATCGTTTAATGCACAGCTAGCCATTGATTATTCTATTCTATTCTATTCTATTCTATTCTATATTTATATTTATATTTATATTTATATTATATTATATTATATTATAACATTACATTTCATTTCATTATATTATAATTAGGGCTGTCAGTCAAATTTTTTAATCTAATTAATTATGTGTGTCAATTAATTAATCTAATCAATCGCAAATTAAATTTGGCTGTAAAATTACCCACAAAAGATAATTTAAAGCTATTATTGTGTTAAGTGAGAAAGTATCAAGTAGACATTACAAATAATAGCTTTGGAAGGAATTACTTTATTTAATTCAACAAAATGTATTACACACAAACATTTAGACTACAATGTCCTAACAAACTATGAAATAAAAAAGAAGAAAGTGAGAAACATCAAGGAATTTTTTGTTCATACAATGAAAGTCACTGGTAACCAAATCAGCTTTGTTACCAACAGTCTTCAAAATATTTTTTTATGTTGTGCAAAAGAAATAAAATCATACAAGTTTGAAACGACATAAGGGTGAGTAAATGATGACAGAATTGATATTTTTGGGTGATCCCTTTAATATTATTATTATTATTATTATTATTATTATTAATGAAATGATACTCTAAATAAGTAACTAAAACTGACAGAAGGTGGCGGTAAATGTCTTTATGAGTCTTTCATTCATTAGATTCGTTTAAAAGGCTGATTCATTCAGGAATTCAGTAAACGACTCACTTTATGAATGGGCCTTTGAATCATTGGTTCATACAATTTATTCCAATTGTGGATTCATTCAGAAACTAAAACACTGCTGTGTCGCTCGGAGATGCACAACAATTCTGCTGTGGCTTTATTTAATATTTTTGTTGGCAAAATTGAGCAAAAAACAGACAATATTAACTTATTTACTGAAATGTTGTATAAAATCACATTTAAACTTGTGATGTTCGTGACAAAAACAACTCTTGCTGCTTGTGTGATACTGCTTATCATATGATATAAATATGGGACAAAAACTCATACAGGGAGATTTTTTTACCCCAGTATTTTTAATTTTAGGGCATAACTGCATTTATGGAGTTGTTGCCCGGCATCATATTTATCAACAGTCAACTGTATGAAATGTAAGATAACATACAAGTCTGGGGGTGGGGCCAGTACGTTAACTGCGTTAAAATATTTGAATCACGTTATTTTTCATAACTAATTAAGTTAATGCGTTAAACTGACAGCCCTAAGTACATTACATTATATTATATTTTAAAGTGTCAATTTAAAAAAAAAAAAAAAAAAAAAAAAAAAAAAAAACCTTAAAATGTGTTAATAATAATCACAATAAACAATTTTTTACACAAATATAGTTTGTTAGCCCATAGTAGCTGATGTAGATATGTAGAGTTAGAACTATCTATTCTATTTCAGCACATCAAACACCACATATTTTGTTTTCTTCTCTCTCAAGAGACATTGATGTAGTTGTTTAGGTAAAAGGCCCAGCACTGAGGGCCAAATGAATCAGAATTGAATCAGAATCAGGCTGTTTGTTGTATGCATAATTATGCTAATTACATCTACTTCAAAAGACTCAATGTACTATAAACAAATAAATCCTCTCAAACCTCTCTCTTGGTTTTGTGAGGCCAAATGACCAACATAATGAGCTGAATGCAGGAGAAGCGTTTTTGCAACAGTTCTTTTAATCTGCACAGTAAACATTAGACGTATAAGCCTTTTGCACTGGTCTGCAAATCTCTGTAGTAATTAAAGGAATAGTCCACCCCACAATGAAAATTAGCTAAGATTTGCTTACCCTCAGGCCATCCAGTTAGAACAAGATCAGAACAGATTTGGAGAAATGTAGCATTCCATCACTTGCTCATCAATAGATCCTCTGCAGTGAATGGGTGCCGTCAGAATGAGAGTCCAAACAGCTGATAAAAACATCACAATGATGCACAATTAATCCACCCCACTCCAGTCCAATAATTAATGTCTTGTGAAGTGAAAAGCTGTGTGTTTGTAAGAAATAATTCCATCAAGAGATTTTAACTTCAGGCTAAATATGTGTTCACAATCCATAATATTGCTTTCTCCTGTGAAAATCATCTTGTCTGAATCAGGAGAGAAATACACACAGAACAAGCACTGTTTACAAGCAAAACCCGTCCAACACTAGTTGGACTAATTTTTATTATTATTATTATTATTTTTTTTTATTTATTTATTTATTTTTTTTCATGTGCGGGAAACAGGGGATAGATTTACTTTTTTCCACTGGAAAGAAGAGTTATTATTCAATAAGAACTTATATTTTGGCCAGAAATGCTTTTTTTTTTTTTTTGAAGTGAAAACACAGCTTTTCACTTTACAAGATGCTAATTGATGGACTGTAGTGGTGTGATGTTTTTATATCAGCCATTTCGACTCTCCAACGGCACCCATTCACTACAGAGGACCCATTAGTGAGCAATTAAAGTAATGATAGATTTCTCCAAATCTGTCGAAGAACAAGCAAACTCTTCATCTTGGATGGCTTAATTGTGAGTAAATTTTCTTTGAAAGTTATACTTTTACCTCAACATATGTTATTAATTACTAACCATCATGTTGTTTCAAACCTTTATAATAACAAATAATGAGCTGTTTGTCACGCTTGGCTATTGTATGGCTTTAGAAGTCAAGAAATATAGTGCATGAGTTATATGCACTTTTATTCTGACACTTGGTGCTTGAGTAAATGATGATGAGATGTTCGTTTTTGGTACTCAGAATTGTGTTTTGTTTTGGGATGAAAAGCAGGCGGCTGCATTGAATGCACGGCGGGTGAATCCGTAGGGGCTATTGTTCAGCGGGTGTAGCAGACATAGACCGGCTATAGAGCCGTGCATAAATATCACACAACCCTTTCATTAAAGCACACAGACACAAGGCAGCTGGTAAAATCCCCCCGTTTCAGATCTCAGCTGTTTTCTTCCTGTCTAGCCTGTCTTCCCTCGAGTCTCCTCCTCTCTCTGTAACATTGCTACAGTAAGGCGTGTCTCCCCTCCTCCCTTTACAGTGCTATGGAAACGCATCCGAGCCCTTGAGCATCTCGGAGGGCGGAGCTTGTATTCTACTAATTATGCATGGCA
The DNA here is from genome assembly GCA_036784905.1 of Acrossocheilus fasciatus. Classification (NCBI taxonomy): domain Eukaryota; kingdom Metazoa; phylum Chordata; class Actinopteri; order Cypriniformes; family Cyprinidae; genus Acrossocheilus; species Acrossocheilus fasciatus. The sequence goes on from CM071961.1 coordinate 4,284,062, forward strand.
CTTCCCGCTAATCAGTGAAGGATACGTGCCCAGATTTTTCTCCCTCCCAGCAGTTTTTGCATCAATATTTGCTCTCGGTGTTTAAACACACTTGCCGACTTTAAACTCTTCAGTCTGTTTAGCTCAAGTCTAATATTCTCCAGTGACTCACAAAGGTTATTCCTCAAGTGTTTAAATTGAAGTCACTTGAATATCAAGCATGGAGAGTTTCGGAATGCTGCAGTGAGATGTTAGAAGTTGGTTACATTTATCTGAGTATGTGCCACACACGAACAAAAACTGTTCTCAAATGATTATTGTTTTTATGCGGTCGAGACGAGGAGGAATTACTCCCATGACATCACTGCAGCTGCTGTATGTTGTTGGGTGAGGAGCTGCCACATGAAAGGGAAGCCCTTATGAATATGCAAAAAGGGGTGTGGCTGCTGAGCGTATCTGATGACCTGAATGGAGATCGGAATTAAATTGAATTAGATTTCATTAAAAAAAAAAAAAAAAAAAAAAAAAAAATTCAAATGGAGAGGAAAGGGCAAATAAAAATAAGTACAGAATAATTATATAATTTTATTTATTTATTTTTGAAGTATCATGTGACATTGTAGACTGGAGCAATAGTGCTGAAAATTCAGCCTTGACTCAGAAATAAGTTATACTTTTTAATATATTCATATGGAACACCATTCTTTTACATTGTGATATTTCACAATATTGCTGTTTTTACAGTATTTCTGATCACATAAATGCAGCCTTGTTGAGCAGAAGGAACTTATTTGAAAAAAAAAAAAAACAAAACAAAACAAAACAAAAAAAACTTACCTGTGAGTGTGCTTGTTATAAAATAATTTATTGATTAGTTTAAAGCTAGGTTATCTCTGTTGTCTGTGTCTTCCTTCAGTGTGGAAATTGTATCTGGTTCGGTTATCATATTGGGTAGACTGTGTGTAATGCATAGTGTGTGTATTGTGTTGCTGAGTGTAAATGTCAGGAAGGCAGGGTGGCGCTGGCACAGATGGCATCACAGTCAGACCTGCTTCCTTACCAGCATGACACACACACAAATTCTCACACACTGCAGTAGGAAAACCATTCCTCAAGTTACTCGCGTATCTCAAAATAAAGTCTCCAGGATTCACTCAAGATGTCCCAGATTAGACATGGTTACCGTTATCTGATCCTTCACTAGAAGAACCTAGTAACTTTACCAGGACAATATGTGCTACTTGCTTAACATCTTAGATTTTGTCAGCTGATAGCATAATCTGAAGACCATGTAGTGTAGAAGATGTGCTGCAAATGTTAGCGAACACACTGTATATAGTGGTGCTATTTATTTAATTTAAAAATATTTAAAAAATATATTTATTTATTATATATTTCAGTATTTTAAATTTAATATTGAATTGTTTAATTAAAAGTAGTAATTGTGTTGGCTTGACAAAGCTAACATGCTGATCTACAGTTTTTTTCTTCTTCTGAGACTAAACTTTAAACAGTATCTCCTTTTTTATAAAATCGATTAGAGATGCTTTTTTCAATGAATGGCTGTTAAATTGTTTTTCCCTCAGCATTTAGACAGGCTTGTATAACCCCACTACTTAAGAAACCCACCCTTAACCCATATTTTTTTTTTAGAGAACTACAGTTCCCTTCTTCCTTTCACTGCAAAAACACTTTAAACTACAACCACCAAAATCAGCTCAAACTTTTGACTCAGGTTGCTTTATCTTTTCCAACAAACAATCAAAACTAAATGTCCCAGAGACTTTTATAGAGGGGGTCAAAACTTTTTGTACAATAACACATATAAGGCCAGATTTACTAACAGCTTGTGCCAGCGCATACTGCCTTTTGCCGTTAAAATAATATTGTTAGGATTTACTAAAGACGCGCAGTCACGAATTAGCGCTGAAAATGTGTGAACACAGTTATTTTTTACGCCTGACCTTATTGAATATGCATTTGTTGGAGTTTCCCTTTCAGACGCAAAGTTTATGGGAGGAGAGTATTAAAATGAATCACGCAACATGTGAAAACCGTAGCTTTGCTACTACAAATACCACTGTTAAACTTTGGTTAGTGATCCTCTAGGATTGACCCTGCAGGTTCCTAGAACTATGCGGTGCGAATTAAAGCCCCTATGGTTAAGTTGTGGTTATCATCGTTTAACTACAATAACCCTTTTTTTTCCCTCCATGGTTAATTTTTGTAAAACATGCTAGTAACATGCTAAATCATGCTAGTAACTTGCTAAAACATGTTAGCAATGTTACATTATCCTAGCACCATATAAAATGCTAACAATGTGTTGAATCATGCTATCGACATGTTAAAAGTGCTGGAAACATGTTAGCAATATGTTAATTCATCTTAGAAACATTAGCAATGTGCTAAATCATGCGCGCAGCATGTTAAAACATGTTAGCAACAGGTTAAAATGGCATAATGTTAACTCACATTAGAAACATGTTAGCAATGTGTTAAGTTATATTAGAAACATTTTATTGATTTATGGTAAAATCTTACTTAAAGCTTTCGGACAGCTTTGTCAAGCAGTCCGAAAAGTTTGTAATCACACTTCGCTAATGCGTGATTTTATTTTAGAGTTTATTTTTATTTTATTTTTTTTGCCTTAAACGTTGTCTTTGTTTGTTTTGCTGAGCTTTCTACTGCCCATTAAATATTACAGTTATTAAATGCGTCTTACTCTAACCTTTCTTCATTGACACGCGCACACACATACACACACTCAGCATATGCGTGAAGCTTCATTGAGCTTGTGTTGTGATCAGGCACCTGTTAACACCTCAGCACTGCACAGATTCTGATCTGGGGTCTAATGCCCTCAGCAGGTGCCGCTGGCCTGTTTTCTGCCCACACATTAACACGACTCGCAGCTGCCACACGCCGCACTGTTTGGACAGCTTGCTCACCATCACACTCAGGAAGCTCTCTGATATCAGCCGTGCAGATTAATGAGCGCCTTTTCATTGCGTTTTAGTTGGCTGTGTGTGAGATTGTATTGATTTATATTCTTTGAGGGCTGAGTTATCCTGATCTTCAGCTAATTTTAGCTGAGAACAGTAAGCATGTAGAACAACTAGCATAGATTTCAGAATCTGTTTAAACAAACCTTTCATTTCCAAGTGCGTGAGAAGAATTGATGTTTCAGAGAGGGAAATTATGCTTTTAAGGGTGAACTTATTGGATGTACTCATTTCATTTCACAGTAATATTGTGAAATATTATTGCAATTTCAAAACACTGAAATAAAAGACATTTTAAAATATTTTAGAATAGAAAACCAGTGATGCAAAGATGAATTTTCAGCATCATTACTTCAGTATTCAGTGTCACATGATCCTTCAGAGATTATATATGTGAATATGAATACTTGAGCAATGATGCTTGCAATTGTTGTCGTAATTTTAAATATGTATTTATTTCCCTTTTAGTCAAAAACTTTTTTTTTTTTTTTTTTTTTTTTTTGGCGTGTGTTCACCTGTTAAAACACAGTAGCTCCAGCTGTCCACGTTCATGTGTGTTTGCCCAGTGATAGTGCCGAGGGTGGTCAGTGGGGAGGAAGCACTGAGGGGTCGTTCTCCTGCTGTGATGTTTCCTGATGGGCCTGTGAACACTAAACCCTCCTCATCACATCTCACTCATCAAAAATAACTACTTTTTCCACATCTGAAGTGACTTTTCTGCTCATATAACGATGATACAATACCCAACAATTAACCAATAATTTTCGTATCCATCTATTTTGATCTCATGATCCAATCAAATCTGGTCTCACTTAAATCCTGATGGTTAAAATCACGCCCTACCTTTAACTTTTGCTTACATACGCTATATAGACAACAATATTAGACACTGGTCCATTACTCCAACAGGGACCTTAATGATATTGCATTCTAAATACATAAACATTAATATGGAGTTGGTCCGTCATGTGTTGCTTTAACAGCGTCCACTGAAGGTGTTCTACTAGAATAAATTTAGGTAGGGCCCTATGAAATCTTATTTAATTTTTTTTTTCCAAATTCTTTTTTTTTTTTTTTTTCCCAGTTTAATTTTTTCAGGATTCTGCTTTTACTAATATATATTATACTGTGTTAATGGTTAAATTACATTTTATTAATCAAAAAGCATGTTAAGGTAATTAAAATCATGTAAATTGTAAGTTTCATTTACATTTAGTCATTTAGCAGACACTTTTATCCAAAGCGACTTACAAATGAGGACGATGGAAGCAATCAAAATCAACAAAAGAGCAATGATATGCAAGTGCTATAGCAAGTCTCAGTTAGCTTAACGCAGTACATGTAGCAATGTTTTTTTAAATATATAATGAAAAGTAAACAGAATAGAAAAAAAAAAATAGAGCAAGCTAGTGTCGGAGGCCTTTTTTGCTGTTGTTAATAAAAAAAAAAAAAAAAAGTTCGGTATATATTATTCGGTCTTTTCGCTTATTTTGGTTGCCGAACGTTCGGTGCATCCCTAATAGACAGCGCTAGAGTTAGAGGGTCAAATAAAGATAGAAGAGATGTGTTTTTAACCGATTCTTGAAGATGGCTAAGCACTCAGCTGATTGGATTGAGTTGGGCAGGTCATTCCACCAGGAGGGAACATTTAATGTAAAAGTCTGTGAACGTGATTTTGTGCCTCTTTGGGATTGCACAATAAAGCGACATTCACTTGCAGAATGCAAGCTTCTAGAGGGCACATACTTCTGAAGTAATGAATTTAGGTAAATAGGTGCAGAGCCAGTTGTAGTTTTGTAGCCAAACATTAATGCCTTGAATTTTATGAGAGCAGCTATTGGTAGCCAGTGCAAATTAATAAACAGAGGTGTGACGTGTATTCTTTTTGGCTCATTAAAAATTAATGCTGCCACGTTCTGGATTAATTGTAAAGGTTTGATAGAACTGGCTGGAAGAACATTGCAATAGTCCAGCCTGGACAGAACAAGAGCTTGAACAAGGAGTTGTGAAGCATGTTCTGAAACAAAGGGCCTGATCTTCTTGATATTGAATAAAACAAATCTGCAGGACCGGGCAGTTTTAGCGATGTGGTCTGAGAAAGTCAGCTGATCATCAATCATAACTCCAAGGTTTATGGCTGTTTTTGATGGAGTTATGGTTGATGTGCCTAATTGGATGGTGAAATTGTGATGAAACTATGGGTTTGATGGAACCACAAACAGTTGTGTCTTGGCAAGGTTGAGTTGAAGGTGATGGTCCTTCATCCAGCAAGAAATGTCTGTTAGATAAGCTGAGATGCGAGCAGCTATCGTTGGGTCATCAGGATGGAATGAGAGGTAGAGTTGAGTGTCATCAGCAAAGCAGTGATATGAAAAGCCATGTTTTTGAATGATAGAACCTTCTGATGTAGACAGAGAAGAGAAGTGGCCCAAGAACTGAGCCCTGAGGCACCCCAGTAGTTAGATGTTGCGACTTGGACACCTCACCTCTCCAAGAGACCTTGAAGGACCTATCTGAGAGGTAAGACTCAAACCACTGGAGTGCGGTTCCTGAGAAGCCCTTTGCCAATAGGGTTGACAGGAGGATCTAGTGGTTAACCATGTCAAAAGCAGTGGACCGATCCAGAAAGATAATTATTGAAAAATTGGAATCTGCTCTTGCCAGTCTTAGGGCTACAACAACTGAGAGCAAGGCAGTCTCGGTTGAATGTCCACTTCTGAAACTAGACTGGTTGCTGTCGAGGAGGTTGGTCTGTGTAAGAAAGGCAGAGACTTGGTTGAACACAGCTTTCTCGAGTGTTTTTGCAGTGAAATGAAGAAGGGAACTGTAGTTCTCTAAAAAAAAAAAAAAAATGGGTTAAGGGTGGGTTTCTTAAGTAGTGGGGTTATAGGAGCCTGTCTAAATGCTGAGGGAAAACAATTTAACAGCCATTTATTGAAAAAAAAAACATCTCTAATTTATTGATTTTATTAAAAAATAATAATTTTCTTTCTAAAATACTCTGTATTTACATTTTTTCTGCTAAATAAATTCTGGTAAAAATTATTCTGGTAAATATTCCTTAAATTATGTTTTAATAATAATTTTATTATTAGTTGTAGCACTATCATTACATTAAGTAATATGTTTCTGTCACAGTTTCTTCAAGTTAAACAGAACTTTTACGGGTTGCTGTGAAGACTTTTAAGTTTCCGTTTGTATATATGATGTTGTTTTTTCTCAAAAGAAATGGTAAAATGCTCTTTACTCTCAGATCAGTTCTAGAGATTGTTCATGTACTCTCATATATTGAGGCGGCAGAGGCTGAAAACAGCAGGAGCGTCACACGCACTTTAGTATGTGTAGTAAATGAAACCATGCTTTTACCCCATTCATTCACACAGAACATACAGGATTTATATATAAATCGTCTTTTTGCAGCTTAATATTAGCATACACTAGTCCATATCGTGTTTTGATTTAAGTGTACTGACCTACTTTGGATTTATTCATCCAAAAGTAGGCAAATTACATGAGATTCCATGTTATACATTAAATTTTATGACTGGATTCCACGATTCCATCTACATTTTCCACATTGCAGAAATTGTAGGGCCCTTTTTAGGAGTGTTTCTGTGGGAATGTTTGCCTATTCATCCAGTAGAGCATTTGTGAGGTGAGGCATTGATGTTGGATGAGAAGATCTGGCTCACAATCTCGGTTCCAGTTCAGCCCAGAGGTGTTTGATGGGGTTGAGGTCAGGGCTCTGTGTGGGCCAGTTCAAGTTCTTCCACACTAAACTCATCCAACCATTTCTTTGTGGACCTTGCTTTGTTTACTGGTGCCTTGTTTCTCTTCACTGGAAGTAAGTCCAACCCCTGATAAACAACCCAATAGCATTATCCCTCCTCCAAAAAACTTTACAGCTGACACAATGCAGTCAGGCAGGTAGCGTTCTCCTGGCGTCCATCAAACCCAAACTGACAAACAGGGAAGCATGATTCATCACAGAAGAGGTTTCCACTGCTCCAGATTCCAGTGTCGGCATACTTTACACAAATCCATCCAGTGCTTTGCATTGTACTTGGGGATGTGAGGCTTGGAAACTTATTCCACGAAGCCGCTGATATTATTGCCAAAGGTAGTTTGGATCTCTTCAGCTATGGAATCAGCAGAGCGTTGGCGACTTTTTACGCACCATGTGTCTCAGCACTCAGTAACTCAGCTCTGTGACTTCACATGGTCTTCTGCTTCATGGCTAAATTGCTGCTGGTCATAAACACGTCCACTTGCAGTTGACCATGGAATATCTAGCAGGGATGAAATTTCACAAACTGACTTACTGCAAAAGTGGCATCATGTCACAGTACCATGCTTGAATTCACTGAGCTCTTCAGAATGGCTCATTTTCTTTTCACTGCATGGCTAGGTGCTTGATTTTATACACCTGTGGCGATAGGTCTGATTGAACCACCTGAATTCAATAATTAAAGGGATAGTTCACCCACAAATAGAAATTGTCATCATTAAGTTGTTCCAAACCTATGTGAGTTTCATTCTTCTTTTGAGCACAAAAGATGATGTTTTGAAAATGTTGGTGACCAAACAATTGACGGTAGCCATTGACTTCCATAGTATGGAAAAAAAAAATACAATGGAAGTCAATAGCTACCGTCAAATGTTTGATTACCAACATTTTTCAAAATATCATCTTTTGTGTTTAACAGAAGGAAGAAGCTCATACATGTTTGGAACAACTTGAGGGTGAGTAAATGATGACAGAATTTTATATTTTATTTTATTTTATTTTATTCATTTATTTATTTTTTGGGTAAACTGTCCCTTTAAGGGACATGACCCAATACTTTTGTCCATATAATGTAAGATAAATGACCTAGAAATATAGTAGAGTCTTAAACATTATTTGCTTAAAGTGGCCAAGTACAGTAGATGTGTTCTCATAGAGATGTACAGAGGCAGTGCTGCTGGCTGAACCATTAATAGAGAGCAAGTCCGCTATCCTTTATCTGGTGTTTCCATGGTATTACTGCCCAGGCGACAGGCGAGCACGCAACGACAAGACAGAACAAAGTATTAACACAGGCTAATTACTGCTCTCCACCCTGCTGAACACTCAAACACACACTCATCACTCTCTCACACACACACACACACACACACACACTGCTGTTTCATCATCCATATCCAACTGTCAGGATGCACCACATATTTACTTGATGTGGTAGTTATCCACATCATTGCACATATAGCTTATAAATATCTCAGTTTAAAAAGAACGATGACCCCTTTGGATTTGCAGTAAATGTTTCAAAGACTGTTTTTGAGAGAATCTTGTGAATAACAGACTGTAAAGTTTATGCAGTGGAGCTGTTTGAATAAAGCCTATAGGTTCTCTCTGGTGTGGGAAACACAATTGACTTTCCTTCCTCTCTAATGACTGCAGTGCGTCAGCGTGTTCACAGCGCAATCCTTTGATTTATTTAACCCTTTTTGAAAAGCGCTGCTGGAGATGAGGGTGTTGGCCGTTCTGTTGAGAATGAGTGTGTGGTTTGTATCCAGATGCAACCACATACGCTCCTCTGCTCTTTTCTTAATTTTGATTAAAGGAATAGTAGACCAACATTCAATTTATGTAATCACTTACTCACTGTCATGCAGCTTCATACCTGTATGATTTTTCCTTCTTTTTGTGGAGCACAGAAGTTTAGCAGAATGCTCAACCTGCTCTTCTCCATACAGTGAAAACATACAGTGACTGGGACTGTCAGATCTGGTATTTAGTGTTATTGATATACTGTTATAATATTTATTAATATTTTGAATTAGCTTTTATTTTTATATTTTTCAGTTCAGGAATTTTTGGGTTTAGTATTAGTAGTAGTAAATCATTTCTGTATTACTTATTGAAGTTATTTTTATTTCAATTATTTTTTTAAATAGTTTTATTTATTACTTTAGTTACACTGTAAAAAGAATGAAAATCTGAGCGCTATAGTGGGCGGCAAGATGTTAATATCACACAATTTAAGATTTAAATTGTGGTATTGCTGCTTGAAAATATGAAAATAGAAAATTTCTAATGTGACAAAGCCTTAAAATATTTGGGCTACATACAAACAGTGTTGTTCAAAAGTTTGGGACCAGTAAGATTTTTACTTTTTTTTTTTTTTTAAGAAGTTTCTTGTGTGCATCAAGGCTTTATCTGTTTGATCAAAATCACAGAAAAAAAAAAAAAAAGAAAAAAGTGAAATATTATTGCAATTTAAAATACCAGTTTTCTATTTTAATATACTTTGAAATATAATTTATTCCTATGAAGTAATGCTGAATTTTCAGTGTCATTACTCCAGTCTTCAGTGTCACATGATCTTTTAGAAATAATTATAATATGGAAACAGTCGTGCTGCTTAATATTTTTGGGGGGAACTGTGATACTTTTTTCAGGATTCTTTGATAAATGAAAAGTGGAAAAGAACACTGTTTATTCAAAGTAGAATTTTTTACAATATACACTACTATTCAAAAGTTTGGGGTCAGTAATTTCCTTTTTTTTAAAGAAATTAATATTTTAAGCAAGGAATAATAATAATAATAATAATAATAATAATAAATGGATAAGAGGTGATAGTAAATGCTTACATTGTTAGAAAATATTTCTATCTTGAATAAATGCTGTTCTTTTTTATTTTTTATTTATCAAAAAAATCTAAGAAAACGTAACACATTTAAAAAAATATTAAGCAGCACAACAGTTTCAACACTGATGATAAATTGGCATATTAGAATGACATATTAGTAACACAGAACAAGTTTGCAACTACATGAAGGTTAATAATAATGACAGAAATACATTTTTGGATGATGTAACTTTTTAATGATTATTAGACTATTAAACCCCTCTTTCCGTGCCATCTGCAAAGCTAAAATAGATGAGGTTTTGGCCCAATCAGTGGTACTGGCTTCCTTCAATTTAAGACTTCCCAAACCATTCCGTGTGCACACAAAAGCTGTGTTTTCTTTTTATGCAGAGCACCATTGTTTACACAACAGCTTTCAATGACCGCCAAAATATTATATCCAAAGAGAGGATATGATGTCGTCTCCTGACAGGAATTGAGCTCAAAGGAAGTGTGATTGGGTCATGTGGCAGGCTGCAGATGGCTTATTTGCACCAGATAATGATTCGAACAGAAATACCATCACCATCCAACTGTCTGTCCCATTAGACTTTGGGCACAAGGGCTGATTGAAGATGCAGATGCAATCTCACATATTTGTTATCATATTTGATTTATCGACAATCCATGCAGGCATGCACTGGAATAACTATTTGTGCAGTGTAAAGGTTCAGTGCAGGATTACATTGAGGAAACAGCACTCGTCTCGGTCTCCTATATGTCACTTCCTGTCGTCTGAGGATGTTGTTTGCTGTTTGTGTTGAGTGACCACCCTGTGTGTTTGTGCATGTCCATTTTAGCCTGTTGAGGACCAGTGTAGTTATTGTTAATTGAAATTAAATCTATGAAAGATTGTTTTTGATAATTGAAATAAAACTGAAATGAAATATTAATATTGGATGTAAAACTTAAATCTAAAAGTCTGAAACGAAAATAAGAAATGTTTTAGAATGCTGATGACCAGTGTTGTTACTGTTAACCAAAATTAAACCCATTAAAGCCACAATCTGACTTTGCTGCAGCATGGAACAGCCTGCTGGTTTGTCTGGCCCCCCGACTGAGCCTGGTTTATCCCAAGGTTTTTTTCTCCATTCTGTCACCGATGGAGTTAGGGCTGGGCGGTATATCGAGTTTGTACGATATATTGATATATTCTTTATTAGCGATACGGTATGAAGCAATATCGTTAATATCAGTATAAGTAGTTTGATACGAGCGCATCTGAAAAAATATCTATGGAGGACACAGACTGAACTGCTGTGGAGAAAGTGCACAATATAGTTTGTTCTACATGTATCAGGCTTTATATGAAGGGCTTTAAAAAAATTGTAAGATATAGTAGCCTGTAGTTTCAGTTTAAAGTGGCTCTGACAGAAAGGCTGCGTGTGCCGCTGACGGAGACGTGCTGTTTTCCTTAACGCATAACTTACATTTCAAAAGTATATTCTCCATCTGTAAATGTTTGAAAGCTATGGAAATATTTCCATTTTGCAGTCAGAAGTGTGCGATTCTCCGCTAAACTTAACAGACCATTTAGAATGAGCGCCGTAATCAAAATAGCCTTTTTACTCAATTAGTCTGTGCTTTTTTATTATTTTCAATTTTAGTTTAGTAAATTTAACGTCTGCTTTAAAAGCATTAATTTTGTTTTTAGATTGTAATGTGATTTTAACCCTTTTTGCACATAATATATGCCTTCATGCTTACATTCACATTATTTGTTTAATCCAAATACAAAATCCCGAGATATTAATTTTTGCTCATATCGTCCAGATCTAGATGGAGTTCTGGTTCCTTGCCGCTGTCGCCTCTGGCTTGCTTAGTTGGGGACACTTAATGACATCATTGAATTCAATAATGAAATGCCTTTAACTGAAAATTGAGTTTTTAATTTTGTAATTTTACATTATTGACACTATTTTCCTATTCTGATATTGGAAAGTTGCTTTGGCACAATCTGTATTGTTAAAAGCGCTATATAAATAAGTGACTTGACTTGACTAAAGATTGATTTAGTTATTTGAAATAAATTATAAACCTATTGAATATACAGTACCTCACAGAAGTGAGTACACCCCTCACATTTTTGTAAATATTTTAAATATACTCACTTTTGTGGTCAGCGGTTTAGACATTAATGGCTGTGTGTTGAGTTATTTTGATGGGACAGCAAATTTACACTGTTATACAAGCTGTACACTCACTACTTTACATTGTAGCAAAGTGTCATTTCTTCAGTGTTGTCACATGAAAAGATATAATAAAATATTTACAAAAATGTGAGGGGTGTACTCACTTCTGTGAGATACTGTAGATATTCCATGGAAAAACTCAACAAAAATGAGAAATATTGCCCAAGGGAGCTAACTTAAATAAAAATAATTAAGTTGAAGTACTAACTAACTAATTAAAATAAGATAAAAACAACAAAAAACTAATACAACTGAAAAAAAACAAAAACAAGAACCTAACGAGAACCTAATAAAAAGGACAAAAGCACATAAGAAAATAACTAAAACTTAAACTAATTAAAATGAAAACTGCAAATTAAAAAAATAAAACCAGGTTTAAAATTTGTATAATTCTATAACGTTATATACATAATCTGTTAAGGATGCGAGGAAGGTGGGGTTTTTAGAAATTATAAAAATGATTCGCCATTTTTTTCAGTCTGATTTTTTTCCATGAATCGGTCATTCCGCTTCACAAAAATGGTTTGAATGATTTGTTTAATCCAATTTGACTCAATCATCTGGTTACAACAGTTTAGATTCATTGCAATTGCATGGGAAATTACAAGAAATTGTATTCAAGAAATTCATACATGTTTGAAACTGAATTGAAAAGGAATTTTAATTTTTAAATAAACTCTTCCTTAAAGGGGTCATCGGATGCTAAATTCACTTTTCAAGTTGTTTGAACATAAATGTGTGTTGGAAGTGTGTGTACACATCTATCCTATAATGATAAAAATCCACCCAAATCAGGCTGTTCTGAGAGTCCTGTCAGAATGACAGTTCTGCACAGGCCCCTCCCACGATAGTTGATTGACACTAGCATCTTACCTTAGACCCGCCCTGAGTGAACTGTAAACAGTCCGACCGCCATTGTGTCAGCTCCAGTGCAGGGGAAGACAAGATGTCTCCGATTAAGCGATTGAGGTGTTTTGTTGTTGGATGTAATAATGAACATAGCAATCGTCATTAACTCCCGACATCTGAGCCGCTGAAGACGCAGAGGATTAACGTTACTTTCGTTTTGAAGTGAATGCGCCGATCCCCAATCTTCCTAAATGTGTCTATGTTCACACGAATCATTCGTGATCCAGCCTCACCTACAGGAGTATAACACTTTTTTAGGAAACTTTGGAAATCAGCTTTCCTAATAACGTGCTAGTTAGCCAGTTTTGCGGTTAAAGTAAACAGTACTGCTCGTCACCCCACGGAAGAGAGGGGGGGGGTCAGCAGAGCTCATTAGCATTTAAAGCAACATGGACTAAAAAAAAAACGGCTTGATGAAAACAGAGCTAAATTTGGCAGGGTAAATATGGTGTTTTTTACACTACCATTGAGAAATTTTAACCAAAGTATGTTATAGACTTTATCAAGACCCTAAAGAATCATATCAACTTGTGGAAAATGGGTATCCAATGACCCCTTTAAGTAAACTGCATCAAATAGAAGGAAGAAAGAAAGGAAAACACAAATAAAGACTTCTCTAGAAGTATCAAATGTTCCCCTTTCTATTGGTTGACAGGCATGTAGTCTCGTTCCAAACTCACTCTATTTGAGTCAGTGTTATGTTCAGCCCAGTTGACCATTCAAATAAACAGATTGCAGTTTCATTCTGTGCCTGTAGTGCTGTAGAAATACACACTTCACCTTTAACTCTGATGATGGAGATGAATGGTTTTGTTGATGTTATGATGGGCTTCATTTTGTCTGTGCTGTGTTTCAGGCACATCTCATTTAGTTCATTAACTGCCCACGTCGTTTCCGGGGCTGGGAAGCAAATCAAGTTTTTCCTCTGTATCAGCCAGGAGAAAAATAAATCAAGAAACAAAGTCCAGTTTAAAGTTGCATTTCTTGTCTTCATGACAGGGATCCAAATGGAATGCACCTGCTATGATTTAATTGGAATATTGAATACTGAATGCTGTGCAGTATATACACTTGCGTATTATGTGTTTAGTCTATGTAATACCTACCACTTTGCGCAGACCTATAGTGACAGCTAGCCAGCTACTGGCCTGGCATGCATAGTACAGCATTCTTAGTTGGTTTTGTGGATCCATGAGGATCATTTTGACAATGTTAGACTCATCTATTGTTATATATATATATATATATATATATATATAGACTCGTCTAAATGCAAAACCGCAAAGGAAAAACTTTTCCATTTTTCATATAATTGCTGTTGTGTGAAAGTACCCTTAGCAATCAGCACTGAAATGGAGTTCATCATCTCTGTTCATGTTCATCTGTGAGAGGAATAGTCAGGCTGACACAGCTCTCTCAGACTCTGTTAGTGAACAGTCAAGATTTGCATCCTCCGGTGTGCGTGAAAGAAGCAGGCTGGTGTCTTGTGAGAGTTGAGCGAGTTCAGTGAGATGTCTGTCAGCATCAGCGCAGAGCTCACTGAACACCTCCATTATGCCGCATGCACTCTCAAACACTGTTTTCTCTGAAATCTCGCACCCTGGAGACTTTAAAGTGCACAGAACTGGAAGTTAAAAAAAGAAACTCAGTTTTAAAAGCAAATCACAATTGTGTTTAGAAAAATAATAACTTACAAAGGAGTTGCGTGTATGCGAAGCATTTCAGAGGTTTAAATGAGGTTTTTGTTTTTGTAAAGTGATAATATTAATAATGTATATTAATATAAGATTTTTACAAGTTTAAAAATTGTTATTAATATTCTATTTTTAATATGTTTTTAATATTGTGGTTATTGGGGTACTCCATTTTAACCTCAGATACAAAAAAAAAAAATCATTTAGTAGAGAACTTGGTAAATATATGCCATTGAATAAATATTAAATAAAATGTATTTATTTAAGGTTGATTCTACATTATTTGGGATTTCATTGTGTAAATATATTAATGATAAGTTTTAATGTTAGATTTAATGTAAAAATCTGATTGTAATTAATCACCGGAAACTGCAATAATCAATTAAAAAAATATATATATATATTATTTATATATATATATATATATATATATATATATATATGTAATTTTTTTTTTTTTTTATATTTTGCATCATGTTGAATTTTTTTTTTAATTACAGTGGTAGCCGAAATTGGTAGAACACTTTAAGAGGTATCAGTTGTTTTTGTTGAATTGTCCATTACAGTACCCATAAAGGCCAATTCACACTGCACAGACAAACGCCAACAAACTGCGAGTCACAGAGGGTCAAGTAACACCGTGCCTACACCGGACGCAACAGTTGTCGCATCGCACCGCATTCAGTGTAGACGGCATCACTGATTATAATCAATTAGGGTTAGGCCGATAGACGATGCCATCGTCCATCGCCGATGGCTGATAGACATCACGATCCCCCCCATACCCCCTGCAATCCGCCGCATCCCAATACCAATATGGAAAGAAAATTATATGTACTATGGAATCCCTAAAGGGAATAAATATGGGATGGGAGGACATATGTCAATACTTTCTCTCGCATTTATATCATTGGGTAATTATACTGTATTGTGTATATAATTGCGGGCATTAGGGAGCCGCTATTATGCCTGGCATTGAAACTGCTTTTGAATGCACGATCGCTTTTTAGTTTCACTATCGAGATTCGCAATTACGCGTGAGTTACTCTTTTTATACTATGGAGTACTTAGCACCACTGACAAACATCTAATCTTGTAAAATGTGTGGTGAGGATCTGCAAACCATTCGCCATCGTCCTCAGTCATCTCTCCTTACTATGTTTATGTGGTAAGTGAAATTGTATGTACTGTAATGTAACAGGCAACTGTTAGGAATCGTTATGCGTTTCCCGCGTCTTTCTGAATATGGATTCACGCTTCGGGCACACCCCCTAACTCCCCCCGCTCCCCGATGTCATCGTCCATCACAATGTTTCACTGTAAACACCGTCCAGTGCCAATTTTGTAGACATCGCCCAACCCTATAATCAGTAGAACTTCTATTGTATTTTGTCTCGCCACGCCGCTCACGTCCGGTGTAGATGGTGTAAGTCTGACTGGGGACGAAACAAAAATGTTGATCCTGTTCTCAGGAAATATATTGACACTATGCCAGAGAGATGTGCTGCTGTAATTGCTGCAAAAGGTGGACGTGCCAAATATTAAAGTTAAAAGTGGATAAAAACAGTATGACTCACTTCATCTGATATGTGCTCAGAGCAACCGTCTGCATGTGTCATGTGTGTTATGAAATCAAATCATGTTTTGGAGGCAAAAAAGGTCAACATTTTCAGATCTGTCAGGTGTTCTAACAATTGTGGCCACCACTGTAATATTTATTTATTACAAGTTAATGGACAAGATGAACTGATTTTCTGTGGTAACTTTGACACTGACTGAACGTATCGTGTGAGAATTGTGTGTTAATTTAACAGACCTTAACACCAAGAGAGGGTTGTCAGTGAAAAAGAACAGTTATGTCTTCATAAAAAAGGAAGTACATATTTCACAACTTCCTTGAGTAGCTCATGTGACAAGTAGACTTTTTTGATCCTATCATGTGGTTTTGTGTCAGTGTTTGGTAAATTGGTAAATGTCCAGGTGGCACTTTCCACTGAGGTGTGTGCATGCTGTGGGCATGATGCCCAGAAACTCTCCTGTTATCATGTCTCTGACACCAGCTGTACCAAACGCACACTGGAGGATTTATTGTACAATTATCTTGCTCTTTTATTACTTTATTTTAATTTTGTTGTTTTGATTGTGCAAGTCTAACCATGTTTTTAAATTACTTTTAATTGAATATTGCCTTTGAAAATGAATTGATTTATCTCAATATATAGACAAATGTTGAGTTAAAATTAGCACATACCGCTTCTTTATATTTTAAATGTTATATGGCAAGGTTGTTATTTTTGTTTTGTTTTTTCTTAAAGGGATAGTTCAATCAAAATTGAAAATTGTCATCATTTAATGGCCCTCGTCAGTATATAAACCAGTTCATAAAATTTACTAAAACTAAAACTACGGATGCACCAATATTATATTTATCTGCCGATTCAGATATCTGATTATTCAGAATGATATCTGCTGATACTGAGCCTTTGTTAGAGACTCATAGTAGATGGATGTGTTCAGAATGGTCTGCCCATGATGCATAAGTGAGAAGCCATTGGCCGTCCTCTTTGTGTGGCTTTGCTTTTCTCTGCTGTTTCTGGAGTGTCTTCTCTCTCTCTCTCTCACACACACACACACACACACACACACACACACACACACACACACACACTGCAGGGGGATGTTGAGAGCTGTGGGCGCTGATGGCAGGGCCGAATGCCAGCCTGTGCTGAGCTCTGCTGCTGTTGCTTCCCTCATTCAGCTCACAAACATTCACTGACCTCATTCACAAATATTTAACTGTATCAACTGAACATTATTGTGAGTGATTGACTCGGATCCATCATATCCTGGTGTCTTCTTTACTGAAACATTAATGGAATTTAAAATACCACATAGAGAGTTTAAATACCACATGTGAGTTTAAACACAGACCTACATCAGGTTAGATGCCATATTGAATTTAACGTGGATGAAACGGAGACCGAAATTGACAAATATATTACAGTTTTACAGAATTGAATTTTATTTTATGGTTTTTATTAGTGCTGTCAATCGATTAAAAAAAAAAAAATCACGTTAATCACAGTCATGGACTGTGATTAACCATGATTAATCACAAATTTAAAATACTAGGATTTATCTGTAAATGTGTTGAAAAAGAAATGCATGACAAACTAGTTTAAGGAAACAGAAACTTTCACACTTCCGCCAGGTATGAGACATAATCCTTATTATTCTTTTATCATTATTCTTTTGTTTTTATTCAGCCGTTATCAGCCTTTAAACTGGCAATAAAACGTGTACCAAGCCACATCGCTTCAATCCCAGAATACATTTACCCAACTATTATCAAAAGTTTTTCTAAATAAATACAACAATTCTTGCGACCTTACGTAAAGTAATGACAAAATGCATTATGAAGAAGAATTGGACCTGTTCTGCAGGTGCATTAGAGCTAACATTAGCATCATGAACTCACTTCAAACCACCATCGAGTGTTTGTAATAACAACCAATATGATCCATAGTGGGTTCATAACACTTCCTTATACGATCACATGTGGAATTTGGGCGTTTACTGTTGTTAAATTATGCTATTTATAGCCTTTTATATCGCTGCAGAAATTAGTATTTCAGATGTACACATTCTTCTCAAGAAAATCACAGACAAATATCCTATCGTAATCGTGTGTTTATTATCTAATATAATCTATAGTGGCTGTTGTCATGTTTATTTCTGCTGTATGAAAGCCAAGTATGCTCTGCTGAAACTCAGGTTGTTTGTGATGTTACAACCGCCTCTCTGTTCTTAAGTTGCCAGGTAAGGTTATACATTATTATAATAATAATAATAATAATAATTATTATTATATATATATATATAAAATATACAAGTATAATACACATTAGTAAAAGGATCTATTTTAATTATTATTTGTCTATATACACTTTGGGCGGCCGTGGTACATTATAAAAGTAGCCCAAAAAACCGCAACCCACGGCTCTGTAATTTTTTCCCGCGACTGTATTTTCAAAATAACCCACTTATGCCGCGACCCTGGCAACATGGTGCTGTACCCTCATCACACAATGATAGATAACCTTCCGCACTATGATGACGGGTAGAAGTTGGGGTCAAACCTTATCAAACGATTAATTTACGTTAAAAAAATTATTAATGTTAATTTTTTTTGATTAATCGCATGCGTTAAGTTTTTATTAAATTTATTTTGAGGAATATTGCACCGTTTCTCAGCCATTCTTTAATATAAGCTATAAACTTTACAGTTTGTGCAGCACTTTATTTAAAAAAATAAATAAAGGAATTTTTTCAAATTTAATTTTAAAATTATTTAAAGTTTCATGCATTTATTTTATTACCACCATTTTTGATGATCATTTAACACAGTCCAGGGAAATTTAAAACCATAGACTCTCATTTCACATGGCATTATTTACATTTTAATAGATATTGTAAAATAATTTTCAAAAAGAAATAAAAAAAAAATGCTACTACTAAATTATATTATTATTCGTATTATTATTAATGTTGTTTTTATTTATGCTTTGTTTTTTAAATAAAAACAACAACAAAAATAATAATAATATATGTATGATGATTTATTTGTATATGTAATATACTAATAAAATACAAATAATATAACAAAGAATAAAGAAACTCCAACTCAGCTAAAATAATACAATCGATTAGACATTTTGTTATTAATTTTTTATTAAACCATTAAAAAAGTAATTCAGGAAAAAAAAAACAGTTTGGAATAAAATAACTAACTAACTAAATAAATGAAAGCTTTTTTTTTGTAAGAATAAATAAAATGGTTACACTTTATATTAGGTGGCCTTAACTACTATGTACTTACATAAAAAAAATAAGTACAATGTACTTATTGTGTTCATATTGTATTGCAAAACACTTTTGCTGCTATTGAGGAGGGATACGGGTAAGGTTAGGGACAGGTTTGGTGATATGGGTAGGTTTAAGGGTGGGTTAAGCTCTAAGGGATGGGCCAACAGTGTAATTATAAATGTAATTACAGAAATTAATTACAGATGTAAGTACATATAGGTATTTTTAAAAATATAAGTACAATGTAAAAACATGTATGTACACAGTAAGTGCATTGTATCAATTGATTAATTTAAATGTAAGTACATAGTAGTTAAGGCCACCTAATGTAAAGTGGGACCAATAAAATAAAGCAAAAAACAGAGATTGGTTTTAAGATAATAATAATAATAATAATAATAAATACATAATAATTAATAAATAAATAAATATTATTTCATAGGGTCCTAAACAGTTCTGTGTGAAAGCTATAGTGTGTTTGTTGGAAGCAGCTCTTTCCTGAGTGTGAGGAAGTGGTGGGCTGTTCAGATCAGACCCCCTCCAAACACTCGAGCCCCTCTTCACAATATACAGAGGGTGGGTCACAGGAAGAGAGGAAATGACTCAATCCCATTGAAAACTCTACTGTTACCATACGTTCTGCCATGAGTGTGCACATTTTTTCAATAAGACACATTAATATTAAAGCATATGTGTCCAGCTTCTCTGAGACCGGCAGCACATTCACCGTTCTCTGCTTTCCTTTCCTTTTTTCATCCATCTTCCACCTCTCTCTCCCACATGGCTCCATCTTTTATTAATCAGTCTTTCCTCTGCACCCCAGAGTGCTCCATACGTCTCACAGTCGAGGCTCCTTTGAGATTCAAGTGGCCCTTCCGCATAAAAGACGCCGCTTCAAAAGACTGAATACACAATGCAGCGGCCGCTCACGTGGAGGCCGTTTCTGAACCAGGTTTCACTGTCACGGGTTTGTTGGATTTCACAAATCTCAGCGCGCATGTTGCAGCTGACACCCGGACACTGCAGTAAGAAATAATGATGGTGTGGTTTAGGATCGGCTGTGAACTCGGGGTTCCTAGTTTCCTGGTCAGGGTGTGTGCCCGTTGCTCTTTCCTCTGATGACATCATGTGTGCGTGCGCGTGTGTGTGTGTGTGTTAGTTGCTGCAAGTTCAGGGTGGGAATTTGTGGGAAAACTGAGCAGAAGGGAAGTTTCAAATCCATGTATTTATGATGACGAAACCAAAAATAAAAGAAAATACAATTATTGTACATTTTAGAAATATTACTATATTGTCTGCCTGAAGATCTGGGCTGTACAGTAAAGTATAAAAAAAAAATAATAATTCATTCATTCATTCATAAATATTATTATATTATAAGATCAGTATGGGAAAACTGGGGAAGGAAGGAAGTTTCAAGTCTCTGTGTTGGTGATGAATTGGTGGCAGAACAAAAAAAATAAATGAAATAAAAACTAATTTTGTAATATTACTACAAGCTAAATACAAATATAAAAGCAACTATAATAAGTATATTGTAGTATAATATACTGTAAAATTAAATAAAAACTAATGGTGGTGTAAGTAAGGGTTGTGGACTGTCCTTGGATCCCACAATCACTAGTTCTGCCCCCTAGTGTTGGCATAATGACATAACGTGGTAATAACATATTACTATTTTTACAATATTTATTCTGTGCACAGTATATACATTTTCTTATATATATATATAAGGTTAAATGGTTAGATTCTTGCTTTCGCAAACAGCTGAAATTAAAATAATTTTAAGTTGAAGTACTAAAATAACTAAAACTGAAAAAAAAAAAAAAACACGATAGTGAAAAATTCAAGCTAAAAATTTTAAAAATGACAATCACATTAAATTATTAAAGCTTAAATTGAAATCAGAATGAACACTGAAAATATGGAAGGTAATTCAAAATTATAATAAATACTGTAATAGTATGTAAATTATACATAAATTACATTGTTCTCAACACAGTCAGAATTTTGCTACTTAATTGTAATTCATATTCACATATCTCTGTATTTCAGTGCTACGTGTACTCTTCAACCACTCCGTGTTGTGGCTCACCTGACTAAATGTTTCCCATCATTCTGTCAGAAATACACAATTCTTTTTTGGGTTGTTCTAGTAATACTAGAATAGTAACTGAAGCCTCAGTCTTAAATAATACATGGTCTTTTTCTTTCTCTCCTCAGAGCTCAACATGGAGTACAATCCTTCGGACCACCCGCGCGCCAGCACCATCTTTCTCAGCAAGTCTCAGACAGACGGTGAGAGAGACTCCATGTCTTCTGACTATCTCCCCTTAAGCCTGGATGCTGGAAGGGAACGTTAATTAAAACGAAACCGTGGTCAGGATTGCTTCAGTCTGATCCAAACGAGTCAGGAGGCGACCTCACAGATGGCCCTGACTGAGTCAGACCAAATATTCCCTCCTCGGAGAAGACTTGCAATAATAGTTTGATTTAACACGATACCCCTGGGTGATGATGCTTTGTTCACGGTCAGCTCTTCTCAGTGGGCCATATTTCTACCCAGGCTAATCTTATGATATTCTCCTTGTTTCTCAGTGAATTGTTAGCGTAACGTTTTGTGACTCTGGTCTCTCAGACGTCTCGTGATTCAAGTGACATTATAAAGGGAAAGTTCAGTGATAAAAACAAAATTAGTGGCGTATGAACTGTAAAGTCAATAAGAAGTAAATGCCAGCCTTGTTATCCATGCTCAGATTTAATTTAGAAACCTTCTTGTTTTTCAGTTCTTTTACCCAACAAGAAAGGTATGTTTGATCTCAGCGTGTTTGTTAGTCTGCTGCTGTGTTGTGTCGAAGCTTTATAGATTCAAAATGTCTGTAGTTTGATTTTATGCTGCAAGCTGTTATTTGTTCAGGAATCTTCTTTGAAGCTTTAGCTTGCCAAGCTATCAGCTACTCTATGCTACTGCACTGAAGCTACACTTTGTAGTTAGCTATGCTAACAGCTAACCAAGAGTAGCTAACTACATTAAAGCTGCTTAACGGGGCAACAGATTAACATCATTAAATTAAATCTCGGTGGTATTTTCAGACATTTACACTCAGTTTAGCGGCATTAAGGGGCTATGCATGTTGACAATGTCTGTGAATCTGTCCCATTTGTCTGGCTGCACAGCTGTTTGTTTAGATTCATGTACGCTTTTCTGTCATCTGTAGGTCTCTAGTGCTGTAGTTTAAATTAATAGTTATGTTATTGATTGAAAAATAGTCAAACTGCTAATATGTGAGTATAATCTGAGTCATACAGCAGCTTTCATATTTGTGTGTGTGTGTGCGTGAGGGGCGTCAGACTCCAGGGACTGATAAAATGTCTATCCCACATGACCACACACACAATGCCTCTTCATTTTCACCTGCAGTCTCAGTTTGTTTTCTGGGTCAGGCTTTTAACACATCACCTGTCACTCAAAGTAACTGGCCCCGCCCACAGATACAATAGTGCTAGTTAAATGTGAAATGCAGTTTAGTCATTGTGGTAAGGTGAATCATTTGGGTGCTAATGGAAATGATCTTATGGGTAAGATGTCTCAGAGGTCTCTTTTGTTGCATTCAAGCAATTAAACAAACTACTACACACCAAAACGACATCAAAGAAAAAAAAGGTGTGCTTGAACACACCGCAAATAGTGATGGGTACTGTTCACATTGTAAATTAAATTCGAAAAAACAAAATTTTATGCCGGTACCCAACAGTACCTTTTTGCGGCACTTTACTCTCTGTGTAATAACAAAAACATTTATTTCAGTGAAAAAAAAAGTAAGATAAAAAATAAGTCCAAACCTTTCAATTTCAGCATTTTGTTGTTTACTTGAGAATTATTTTGTCTAGCGTGTAACATTTCTATGTCAAAAATAATACTATTCTGAACGTTTACCGGGTTGTATGATTATATGATTATTTTGTAGTGTGGGTTTGATGAAGTGTGCTAAGAACATACAATTTTCACAGTCTTCCACACTGACCCACTACCTAATCAGTTTGTACGTAAAGAAATTAATTAATTAAACTCATTCATGATCAAGTTTTGAGTTTTGTACTGGCAAACTACTACTTTGCACCCGATTCCCGATGGTTTTTAGAGGAGAATTACTCCTAGTCACCCCCTGTCATTTAAAAAAAAAATATTACAATGGCGAGCGTGTGTGAATAGTATAAACGCCTCGTCTGTTTGGGGAGGTGCACATGCAGTTTGCGGAGGTTCGCGATGCGAAGCCAGGCGAAAGTATAAACAAGGTATTTGCACACTGGATGAAAAGCGTTATGCCACATCGTGTTGACTTCAAGAATGAATAAAGTTGCGTTAATTAGTATTTGAAAAAAAAACTGAGCAAATGGAAAGATAATGTGCGATCTATATTATGGCTCTCTATATAAAGCATATGGACTGTATTAGAGCCACAGAAAGACAAGCATTGTGCTGAAAGATGCACAATACACAATATTCCATCATAGGATGAAGTCATTAACAATAATTTGGGAAACTATGTGAGTGGCGCAGCAGGATTGGTGTGCATACACTCATAGAAAACAATGTGTTCGAATTTTAAAGATGTGGCATGGTGCTGCGCTTCTTGTCCGGTGTGTGACCCCCTTTACTCTCAAGCCCAGATGCATTCCGAAATTTGGCAAATGGGAAATTTGATTTATTTAATGTAAATTGGTACTCTTAAGGATACTGACCAAATTACGTCGGTACTACAAAGTACCAAGTTCGTTACCCAACCCTAACCGCAAATACTACAGACAACTAGCACGTACATTCTATGCCTGCTTGAGAGGAAATAACTCTCCGTACCAGCAGGGGGCAGTAGTCTGTATCTATCATTGATAAAGAGAAACCTAAAGAGCTACGATTGCGGATATACCAAGCAGCGCTTACCATTTTCACACCAGACTCACTGACCACTTGCTTTCGTCATTTGGTTTGTCTTCTCATGCTGTGTTTCGCTAAGTTGATCACCCAATCAGAGTAATCTCTCTCACCAATGGGCTCAGCCACCAGTTCAGCATGTTCAATCATCTGAAAATCAGTCAACTTTGGTCCGACTATTGCCAAAACTAGGCTGACAGACGCTTAACAGCAACCCAACATTGGCCAGCAGCCAACTGTTGGCTTGATGCTGCGGCCTTCTATATGTACTTCTATATGTAAATGACCTCTTTCGTGTTTGGTTAACCTCATCAAGACAGATGCTAATTTATAAATATCTGTGGGCTTAAGTTTATATGCTTATGGTTCTAATCTTAATATCATAATCTAAAGAACACTTTTGTGTTTTAAAGAAGCTTTCTGAAAATGTTAAGAGTATGTTCACGTAATAGTTCATATGTGCACATTAAACTTTGTTCTACAGAGACCAACAATGGCAAATAAATAGAAAGGTTTATGAAGCTTTGAGAGAGCAAACAACATTTGAAAGTCTAAACCCTTGGCAAACATCGCCAGCACTGTTTAGTAGGTTGTGCAACTGCTGCACGATAATTTGAATGTGCTGTTTTGTGCTGACAGATTTACTCACTCACTTCTTAAAACAATAACAACAACAACAACTTTACTAATTAGATGTTAAATTGTTGCCACAAATGAAAAAAATTGTTCCCTCATTTTGATTTCATTAAAATGAAGGTACAAATTAGTACTACATGGTCATGATGTACTAAAATGAGGGAACAAATTCAGTTGTAGGAATGCATTCTTAATTCAACTAAAACACGGGAACATATTTTTATTTTTATTTTTATTTTTTTAATGAGATGATAAATTCTTAATTTGTGGCCATAATAGATTTTTGTCTGAATATCATGTGCATCATGGCTCCATAGTTAAGAGAGAACACAACTATTGCTTAAATGCCTTTAAAATACATTTTTATCGCTCATAACTTATGGAGAGAAATAGTGCAGACGCTGTACAACATTATTAACATTATGCTCGGAGCGCGGAGGGGAAATTGTTGACGCTCCACTCCGCTCACATACTCTGCCGGACTCCGCCACACAAATGCGGCTTTTTGTTAATGACTGTCCTACAGGATTTAACACAGAGTAACAGCTCACTACCAGTTACAAAAGACAATGTAACAGTCTGTCACAGGCAATTCTAGTTGCAGTTTTCATCAATGAATTTCTTAAATTATCCTTTGATTATGTTCTGGCCCGCCATCTATTTATTTGGCCTGATGCCAAACTTACTTGCCGGCCCCTGCTGTACAATGATGAAACGTTCCAGTGCGCATGTGTCGAGCGCCTTCACACACGTGCAAAAAAAAAAAATAAGAGTACACTTTGAAAGGTTATGTCTTCGGCTCTACACAATCAGTAACCGTTTGCATCAAAACTGAAGTATACTTTGGGTTAATTGGGTCTTTCTTGGTTAGAATAACCCCCAAATTGGACCAGACTTCATGCTGATAGTCAAAGCTCTCTCTAAAATTCTAAGCACATTTTCTTTTTCATTTCTCTGCCCCCCAAACTGTTAATGAAACTGTCCAACAGTTTAAGACCTCAGATTGTTAGAAACATCCCTCTCGATATTACTGACATCACTTTAATTGTGGCCCTTGCCTTTTTGTCTCTCTCTAATTAACTGTAGTGACTGCTGTGCTATAACACTACTAATTATGCGTTTCTCTTTACAGTTCGGGAAAAACGGAAAAGTCTATACGTCAACCATGTGAGTAGCAGCAGCAGCAGCAGCCATGACACCAGTGGATGTGTTTTCTGTTTTTCATAATGCTTGTGTCTGCGATGAATATGTCTCCCCACGTGTCACAACACCCACAGAACTGATCAAATCCCACACTCAACCACATGAGAATGCAGAAACCAGTGTTGCATGAGTCTCTAGGCTTGTGTTGCATCATTAACAGCATTGCTTCTCTGTTCTGCTCTAGTTCATTCTATATAAATGTTTTTAAAGAAATAATTCACCCAACAACGACAATTTGCTGAAAATGTACCCTCAAGGCCATCCAAAATGTAGAAGAGTTTGTTTCTTCATTGGAACGGATTTGGAGAAATATGTGACCCTGGACCACAAAACCAGTCTTAAGTGTCAATTTTTCGAAATTGAGATTTATACATCATCTAAAGGCTGAATAAATAAGCTTTCCATTGATGTATGGTTTGTTAGGATCGGACAATATTTGGCAACAACTATTTGAAAATCTGGAATCGGAGGGTGCAAAACAAAATCTAAATAGAGAAAAATTGCCTTTAAAGTTGCCCAAATTAATTCTTAGCATTGCATATTACTAATCAAAAACGACGTTTTAATATATTTACAGTAGTAAATTTACTAGATATCTTCATGGAATATGATCTTTATTTAATATACTAATGATTTTTGGCATAAAAGATAAATCTATAATGTTGACCCATACAGTGTATTTTTGGCTATTGCTACAAATATACCCCGGCGACTTAAGACTGGTTTTGTGGTCCAGGGTCACATATAGCTTTACATCACTTGCTCATCAATGGATCCTCTGCAGTGAATGGGTGCCGTCAGAATGAGAGTCCAAACAACTGATGAACACATCACAATAATCCACAAGTAATCCACACCACTTTATCAGCTGTTCAGACGGCACCCATTCACTGCAGAGCAATCTGTTCAGATGAAGAAACAGTCATCTACATCTTGGATGGTCTGAGAGTGGCTAAATTTTAATTTTTAGGTGGACTATTCCTTTAATATGCATGGCTTGATTTTCTTCATTTCATTACTGCATGATATTCATACACAATTTGCAATGAATAGCTTATGTTTTGTTCCTATTTTAATGTCTTCTATTACTTTGCAAGTTAACACACATTGCGGAGTCAAAGGTAAATATTTGCTCATTGCTCTGTTTACTTCCCTTAAACTGTGATATTATGTCTGTTTTGACACTGTAATGATTTATTTGCATTATTAATGTTGCTTATCAGTTTGAAATCTTGCATAATACATTACTGTTTACATTGTAATGGATTGGGATTCTAACGCACACACACACACACACACACACACACATTAAGCGAGAATAACTCAGGTATAAATGAGATGATAATGGCTTCTCTGGGGCTGCAGGTGGCCTAATTCTCAGCCTGTTTGCTGAAAGTATGTTTGTGTGTATGTGTGTGTTTGAGAATAAACGATATTCTAGTTTGCACTCTGTGTGTCCTTGTCTTTCAGCAACATCCATCTGGCCCAATGAGACGCAAATACAGCTCCTGTTCGACGATCTTCCTGGACGACAGCACCGTTAGCCAACCCAACCTCAAATACACCATTAAATGGTACTCGAACCCTTAGCGTAACACTGATTGAAATGTTTATGATTGGTTTATGACGGATATCTAAATAAGGGTATGGTAAGAGAATTGGATTTTCAAAAGGATGGCTAGAGGCTACGGAAATTGTTACATAATGAACCACAAAATATTGCGATAACTGATAAGGCACAATATATGGATGTACAAAGAAATGAATTATTTTGAACGAGGCCCCTTGTGGCATTAAATTCTATGTGAATTTATTCAGGAATAGTTTTACGAATGATTTACAAAAATCCACATTGCCTGTGTTTTGTCACAGATACTGTAGAGACTGTGTTGGATTCCATACAATTCATTGATCTACAGATTCATAAAAAAAGAACAGCATGTTCTTTGTATGCACATTGCACAGTTAGCGAGGACAACGCAATAGTAGCTCAATACAAAAGATAAAGCTATATACAACTTCTCCTTCAGCTTGAATTTATTTGATGCTTTATCTTGTTGACTACTGTTATATCAACTTCTTTCTGCTATTTCTTCTGTTTGCAGCGTTTCCCTCGCAATATACTACCACATAAAGAACAGGTATGTTTTTCATCTTATCAACCACACTTTTATATCCGTCTTTTTCTCTGTCTCTGGCTTTGTGTCTATCTTTCTCTTAAACCTGTAATACCATATAAACCCTTGATGCGTTATAACCTTCAAACTCCAAGGCTTCACAGCCGCTGAAATATAGCTTTCAGACAAGGTTTTGGCAACTTTGAAAATTGTCTTCCCTAATCTAATTTCAATTCACCCTTCTACTTTCAGAAATGTGGACGGGCGAATGCTGTTAGACATTTTTGATGAAAAACTTCATCCACTTTCAGTAAGTGTTTTGTTTCTGCAGCTCATTTAGAAGATGTGTAATTACAAGTTTGAATGTCCTAAAACTTCCTCTTTCCACAGAAATCGGAGTTGCCGTCAGACTACGACAAGCACGACCCAGAACAGAAACAGATCTACAGATTCGTCCGCACGCTCTTCAGTGCCGCCCAGCTCACGGCTGAGTGTGCCATAGTTACTCTGGTGAGTGAAAGGTCATGTGACTTGATGTCGGACGAATGAAAGTTCATCCGTGTCTTTTTGGATTGGCTGGTAGCACAAGTTAAAATAGGGTTTACCATCGGTGAAGTGGATTTACCATCACTCAGGTGAAAATGGTTGTCATATTTAGCGCTTTATTAGTGGGCGCTAAGCCCAGCAGCTGTCAGAGTGTGACTGCTCCTCCTCTATGATGAAATCCTTCTTTTGAAGCCTCATCCCTTCTCACTTCTCCAACCAAATTCCTTCATGAGGTGTCATTAAACAATTTGTTGACATACAAGGGGCTGTGAATGCTTGAAAAGGGTTTAAGTGCATGTGTGTTGGTATTTGTGGTTTACGAGGACACAAATGTGTTTAATGACTCTTCACAGAGCATCTGATGTATTGCACATAAAAAAAGAAAGGCGAGAGTGTCCTTAAAATTATAAACTGCAATCTAATGGGTTTATCTAATGGATATCCGTATGATTACTTTACAATTATTATCTGTAAAACCTCTCGTAAACTGTTGCACTATTATTATTGTAGCACCAATGATTTCAGACCTAAATTTCACATAAAACGCTAACTGTGGTAAATTACTTTAAATATCAGTCAGTCTCTTTCTAGATGGTACTTGGCCATAAAAACTGCATAGTGGACCAGACTTTATTTATATTTAGAATAAAAATTACACTGTTTTGAGTGTAGCTTTAGCATAGATATCTGTAGTTATCTGTAAACAGAGACAGATTGTGTGTGTGTCTTTGTTTCTAAATGTAGATTGAGACAGATTGAGCCTGTTCCTTGACCTGTAGGGGGCAACAGGTGTAAAGACGCTGGTAAAGTCTGATTGTCTGTTGCTGGTGCTTCAGCTATTGAAAGGAAACTATGAGTCACTGCACACAGTGAGCTTCATGGGAGATCGATCGACTTGAAAAATACACCATCAAAACATTCTCACTCAGATGCCAAATAATAAATCAATGTGTCTTTTCAAAAATTGTTGCCCTAAACAGAAATCTCATTGGGCCAGTTTTGCATTCAATGTGGACAGACAAATTGACTTTTTAGTTTAGGATACATGGAAATCTTTGTCATAATACTGAACAATCTTCTTGAGCATAATCAAATACATGGGGTAATATGGATCCCTATTTTTTTATGACAACAAAAGAGTGTTTTTATTGTTAACTAAAACTAAATCATTTTTATTAATTGAAATAATGCTGAAACAAACATGACATATATATTATACATACAAAATTTAATGTTACCCTGGCAACAAAATAAATAAAATCAATTTAAGCTAAAGTACTGCAACTTATAAAACCAAAACTGAAATGCTAAACAGAAATATATATTTAAAACATATATTAATAATAAATTACAAAATCACAAAAAACTGAAAATATTCCAAAGTTTAATAAATAGTAATACTATAATGGTATATAATTTACACTTATATAAAACTTTATGGTAATGTGCCCTGCTAAAATGTTTGACTCAGCTGAATAAAAATTTAATTATCTTTTCATAGCTCTACTCAGGTTAATGTTTTCTATTAGGGTGCTGACCGCTGTCCCTGGAGTGTTTTTGTAGGTTGCTGATTTCTAAATTGTAGGTGTGTAATTTGTCCATTTGCTGACACTAGTTCATCTTGAACAGCGTAGAGTAGATTAGCTTACAAACATACTCTTATAAGCACATATTTAATGCACAGCTTCCCACGGCTGAGCCGAAGCCCCCTGATGCAGTGGAACCAATTAAATGTGATTTCTGTTTTACACTTTGTACAAAAAAGTTGATTTCTTTTCCACTGTGGGAAAACTAATACTTTGTCGTTGTTGTCCCCAATTTGTGTGTGTGTGTGTATGTGCATTTGCGCTGCTTAGTGCTTCTACGTCATTTTTTGCATTGCATACAGCATGCGTTCTTCATTTCATAAGGACTTCTTTGTTCGCCCTACATCCATCAGCAGTGTTTATGAAAGCTAAAGACGCCCATGGCTATAGCATACTGTCATACACCACGTCAACAGAGCACAGACTTGCAATTCAACCACTCAACAAGTAATGTTTATAACTTTCCTTTAGAAGTATGCTAAAAAAATATTATTGGAGTTACTTGGGAAACCATCACTTTTGTTAGTGATCATACTTGTTATTCGCCATTAAACATATCAATTGCCTTTGACATGTTACTTGTCCAACAGACAGGAAAAATACATAGAATCATGTGGCATGTTAAAAAGAGGTGTGCTATTTTTTTTTTTTTTTTTTCATAATGTCTAGTTGCTAAAGCAACATACTTTAAAGTGGATAAAACAGAAATAAGGGCTTGGTAATCTACCCGTTCTCCTTCAAAATTCCAGTGGCGTTTAACAGTACGTCTCAACCTTGTGCAGTCTCATAACACAGAGAACCTTTCAACAGACATGGGAAATTTATGAGCGCCTCAGGAAGCAGTTTGATCAGAATATATTTTTCCCTCATCTTTATGGTATAAAATTGAAATCCCTAAAGGTTTAGAGAAATAATGTATCCCTGTAATTTAGGAGTCAGTGGTACAGAGTGAGTTTTTGTTTCGAGTGTGTATTTCTGCCTCCTTTTTAAAAAAAATCATGAAATATAGCAAAATTCCAGAGCGATTCGTCTTCGATTATGAACGCGATATTGCCTAGCTTGTCAGTGAACTATGGCTCTGTGTATTAATTGCCGCTCCATCTGAAAGCAGGTGATGGTGATTTACTGCTAATCACGAAACTGGCTTTACTGACAAGATGTGCATGATAATCAAATACGATTAATTGCACAGCCCTAGTAGAAAATGCTTGTTGCAATATTTGTTATGTGGCTCCTTATGAACAAGAATCTTAAATTTGGTCTCAATGAGGCCCAGTGAGCAGTCACAGGTTACTATGTCAAGGCTGTGAAGTGTTGGAGAAAAACCTTAAAGAGAACCAAACTCAACTAATCCAAATTGTTGTTCATATTTCCAAAGGGCAGCATGTATTTTGAAAGCAGCAGGGGGCCTAAAACAGATCCGTGTGGCACCCCATACTTACTAAAGCTAGATTTGCTAGGTTCGCTTCAGGTGTTTTTGTTGGTTGGCTGAGCATGCGTGTTTGTTTGTCTTTCGGTATTTATGCCCCCTGACCTACGTGTCAGTCTTGCAGTAATCACATATTTGCAATGACGCTGCAGTAACCTTGCTCCAAAAACAGAAATGCAAGGGTCAGTCACCAGAATTTAAAAACAAATATTGGTTTCTTTAAAGTTGACTTGATTGACAAGATGCTTTATTGGCATATTAGTCAAATCTCTTATTTTCAACTTAAAATTAATGGACTTTCTTTCTTTCTTTTAGGTGTATCTGGAGAGATTATTAACATATGCAGAGATTGACATTTGTCCTGCTAACTGGAAGAGGATTGTTTTGGGTGCCATCCTGTTGGCATCAAAAGTGTGGGATGATCAGGCCGTATGGAATGTTGACTACTGCCAGATCCTCAAAGACATCACCGTGGAAGACATGTAAGTGTGTCTCTTGAGCCTCCAAATTCAATAGAACGTGTCGCTCTAAGGTGCAAGTAATTTAATATATTGGAAAAAAAGAGCTACAGCGGTATGGAAGCTTATGTGTAGCTTTAGATGTGTAGTTTGAAATGTAATATCCAAAATGGCAATGCAATATGTAAAATGGCAATGTATTTTTGTATTTAAATGTACATTTTCCCATACATATGTGCAACATTTAGTGCACAATGAAAATGAAAATTCAGTTATGTAATTTAAATTTGCCATTTTCTATGCTAGTTTTAATATGCAAATTTAAAACATTTTAAAGGGGTGGTTTACTGCTTTTTTTTCTTTGCTTGATTGTGTTTATGGGGTGCAATATAACATGTCTTTGTGTTTCATTTGTTAAAAAAAACACCTTATTTTTCATATTTCACCTTTATTGTAAGCCGCTTTCTCCTCTGTCATTTGAACGACCGGTTGACTTCCTGATTCTCTGAAACCACTCCCTCAGAAACAGGCGATGGGCTCAGATTGGTTAGTTGGGCCGCAGAACATGGCCTTGCCCCCTTTTTGGCATGTTCCGGAGGGAGGGGTTGATGGGTTTATTTCGTATGCAACCCGGGAAGTATCTCGTTGTAGTCCCATACGAGTCGTTTTTGTAGGCGTTAAACTTCCTGATTTTTAAAAGACGATTTCTCCGCTTACGTTGAACTTTCAGCGCAGCAACTTTGCAGATACTGTTCATGCACCAACAGCAACATTACACACTATTTAAAATGAAAAAAGTGAAATCGCAGTAAACCACCCCTTTAAAGATTTATAAGTCGCAAAATGAAAATGTACTACCCAAATTGATTAGGAAAAAAAAGTCGCTAAAGGCAATGCCGCTAAGTTGGCAACACTGTGCATCTCCATTTCTACAACAACGGGCTAGGCCACGGGTCAAACAGAAAATGTGCGCTGCATTAATCGCGCGTTAATAAAATTAGTGCCGTTAAAATGAATTTGCATTAACGCGTTATTAATAATTAAAATGTTTTGAATTTGCATATTAAAATAGTGTAGCAAATGGCAAATTTGCATTATAAAATTTTATTGCATTGCCATTTTACATATTACATTTCAAATTGAATTTTGCTACACATATGCTTCCATACAGCGGCTTTGTTTTCAACAACTTCCATTTTTATTATTGATCATTTGCACCAGTTTCCCAGGAAACAACAAGTATCTTGAACACAAGATTAAAATGGTGCTTTACTCTGAAGTTTTATGTAATGTTCCAATTTTCGTAACTGTGGATGGAAACAGCTTTGATGCTCAGCCTTCAAATATTTCTAAGATATATGCTGACTTACAGTTGCCATAAAATGTTTATGATGTAAAGGATTCTGAATGAAGCAAGATAATCACCAACAAATCATATACAATAAGGAACATGTTTTAATTTTAAGGTTAGTGCCCATTTTAAGGTTACTTTATCCATTGGCGGCATTTCTAAGTTTCTAAGCATCTGTAGAACTGGTATTTATGATATTTTTATGACATTCTTTGGAAAATATATCCCAGAGAGCTTAAAAGTACCATATATAATATACCTGAAGGTAAAATACTAAGAAATTGAGCTGACAAATATAAAGAAGAGTGATACTTGACACTCTCAGCATGTTGTCACGTCTGCCCTTTCAACTCCTGCTGAGCTCAGTTATTTTAAAGGCCGTCCTGACTAAAGATTCAGTGAAGGAGGCAGTCATATTGTCCTCAAAGCACACCGCAAACAGCATGGAGGACCATAGAGTGTGGGTTTGTGGGTGTTTGTTGCCTTTTTGTTGTCAGAGGCTTCACTGTTGGTTATATTTAGCTGGTCGGTTTCTGCATGCCTTGGAATAATTATGCGGTTGGTAGGAAGGGGTGACAATAGATTGTTTATTTTGAACTTTGAGGAGTTTCATGGGTGGTTAGAAATTTGGGAGGGAATAAAGGTGGATTTTTAATATGAACAGATGATCAAGGCTTGTCGTTTGGTATTCTTGTCAGGATTGTAGTTTTAAAATGAAAAGACACTGAATTTCATTGAAACATGGTAAATCAGAATTTCCTTGAATAGCTAAGCTGTCAAGATTTTCTTTTCGCTTATTTCCACCCACTGACAAATGTCAAAAGGGACATACACAAAACTAATTATGTTTGCTTTCTTTCTCCCACCAGGAATGAGTTGGAGCGACAATTTCTGGAGTTGCTGCAGTTCAATATTAACGTTCCATCAAGCGTCTATGCCAAGTACTATTTTGACTTGCGTTCGCTTTCAGAGGCGAACAACCTCAGCTTTCCACTTGAGCCTCTCAGCAGAGACAAGGCCCAGAAACTTGAGGTGAGTGGTCGATACTACTCTAGATCATTAGCACACATTATATAAGCTCAAGATATTCATCTCAGATTGTCACTCAAGATCTCATTCATATTCACAGTGTGTTGTGGTTTCTAGGTTTTTAGGAGATGCCCAATAGTTCAGCAGATTGTAATATTGAATCTGTTAGCATTGTTCTAGCAAATTACAAAGAATATGGAAGTAAAACATGAAAGCTTGCGTTGGTACAGCTTTCACTACGAAGGGATATCATGACATGTTGTATTGGTCCATTGGTTCAGTAGCAGCAGGGCTGTGTAATTACCTCGGCTGAATCCCCATGTGTGTCTTATGCCAGCATTCAGCCTTGATGCTGCCCAATTACAATCCTGACAAGACCAGGTCTATAATGATGTTAGTTAGTTCAGCTGTGTGTGTGTGCGTGTGTGTGTGTGTACAGTTGCCTTTGGTGGCATAATAGCCCATCTAGAGTCAGTGGTCTGTGGGTGGACAGCTCAATCAATCAGTGGTTTGTGATCCATTTCTTTCATGAGGACCGGCCCCCCGCTTCCATCTTGCACTGGTCCTCTTTATACGCTCCCACACACAATCATATGTCATCTCAAAATAACTGACACAAGTTGTATCTTGTCTCAAGAATGAAACTTTTTCCCACTTATTCTTGGAGGTTGTGGTGTTTGGAAATGTGGTTCTTGCGCGAGAAGGTACAGGTTTGGCCAATGCTTTTTTCTGTGACACCTTCAGTTGTATCAGATGTGAATCTAGCTAATTGTATGACATTTTTAACTCTTACAAGTCAGCAGATAATGACTTACAAGTTAATAATATAAGTATTCTATAATAATATACTACTTCTACTAATAATACTGTAGAAAAAGTTAAGGGCCAAAAACAGAACCCTGGGGAACACCTTGAGTAAGAGGAGCTTTGTGTTATTTCCACATTTGTGGAAAAAATTAAAATAAAATAACATGCTGGGCCTGAAAAAGTCAAGCCAATAAATGTATAAAAGCTGATCAAGTCATTATCATATTAAAAAAAATAATAATTATATATATATATATATATATTTTTTTAGAAATGTAAAAGTTATAAAAATATTAAGTAATTAAATGTTTCTCATGTTTCTCACAGGCGATCTCCAGGCTTTGTGACGACAAATATAAAGACTTGAGAAAAGCAGCCAAGAAGCGCTCAGTGAGTGCAGATAACCTGGCAGTGGTCAGATGGTCGCCGGCCATCATATCCTAATAACGGTGGACATTGGGGACTTTCACGAGAGACTGAGAGAAAAAGACTGTCAGAAGAAGCGTTCTCTAAGAGGACACATACGTGCTTAGTACCTCCACAAGACTCTTGAGCCAGAGGTTTTTGTTCTAAAGAGTGTCCTTGCTGGTCGTACGGCTGCTGTATATACAAGACACCCACACAAAGATCACTTTCCAACCTGTGGCTTAGAGAAGAGAGGATGACACTGCTACTGCAGTTAAGAAAAAAAAACTGGAGTATGTGAATATGAAAGAGGGAGAAAGACGCCCAATGACTGGAACAGCATTCCAACAGCTCTGTGTCATACGTGTTTGCCATTCTAGGTGAGGAAGTATTCGTACTGTGTTAATTGATCTTGTATGGTTAGAAAATTTCCACCTGGATGCTCAAGGATGTGTCGTATCAAGAGCAAGAGCCAAAATCAACCACTTCAAGATATTCCCTTGTTATTCTTCCATTGCTTAAAGTATTTCTTTCCAAATGGCTATGAGCTGATCAAACTAAAAAAAAAAAAAAAAAAAAAAATCACTGTTCTTACATATGTTTATGTAACTTTTTATCACATTAAGATTTATTTTAAATTAAAAACATCCTTAATGGCAGTTAAAATTAGTCTAACAATGCAAATTAATGGGAAAATTTACAATATTGACCTCTTTTTTTTTTTAGTCTGATTATTTTATTGTTTGTTTTTTTCTTCAATTTGTAATACCCGATAAATGCAGTTTGCACCATTTAGTCTTATTATATAAGAGTAAAGGAAGCTGACTTTGTATTTTCAAAAGGAAAGTGTTGCGCAGGGTTTCCATATGAAGTTTCTGGGACTTTCCTTTTAAAACACAAGATTTGATAATTGAATGCATTGAAATAATACGTTTCAATTGAAAATGTACAATGTCGAAATTGGAAGTTTTAATACTGAAATCAAAGGTTTTTCTTCTGCAGAGCCAACAATGACATTCCATCATCAATGACCATGAACGTGTATATTCTTGTCACCATTTTTTTTTTTTAGAACCTCAACAAACGCCAGATATACACATGCTGTGTCACTCATTTCCAATTCTCAAAGCAATACACTCTGTGTTCTATCTATTCCGTACAATACCTGCTGGGAAGATTGGAGCTGATATTTGAAAGGCTTCTGGGGAACTTTCAGATAACATTGAGTTAAAATTGGTGTCTTGAAGTCAAAATACTTATTAAAGGTGAGGCTCCTAGTGCCACTGCGATACAAATGTTTGGACTGATTGCAGCGTTTTATTTCTCAATTACGATGCGTCAAACCAGAGACTGAATTGAATTGGTGAGAAAGAGGAATTCCTGCTGTATCCACTGCCATCACCTGCGGTGCCTGCGTTTAGCGGGGAAAATGGCCTTAGATGTAGAATATGAAATTAACCATTTTATCATCCCTTCTCATTAAGACAGCAAAATATGTTTTTAAATCGCATCCAAAATAAGCTTTTGTTTGCATTATATATATATATATATATATATATATATATAAATAAATACACACACATACAGTATATATATTTTAAAAATATGTACATGTATTTACATGTCTATATTTCTATTCATATAATTTATATTATGAATACATTGTATTTTATATATATATATATATATATACACACACACATCTCTGAAATATATACATGCATGTGTGTGTATTTATATATGCATGCATGTGTGTGTATTTATATATGCATAAAAAAATACACAGTACACATACGCATGTAAACGGATGCGATTAATCTTTTGACAGCACTCATTTTTAGACCGCAGAATTAGTTTTAAAATCATTTCTTCCCAAATCAAAGCAAGTGTTGAATTATGCCATCAGATGTATGTGAAAATTATCCGTTATGTTATCTGTTGAGAGTTACTGATTCCTTTTCATTTGCGAAACTTCACTCAGAAACACCTTGAAAATTAGAACTTCCAAAAGTATCTTTTGTATATTGTACATAAATATACTTAAAAATAATAATAATAATAATTATGATCTTCAGATATTTATATGTGACCAGTATTTACTTTGGTTAATTCCTGAATTCTGGACAATTATGGATAAAAATTTGAAAAATATAAATATGTCAGTTGTTTTATCTGGAATAAGTAAAACTTCTGGAATCCGACACCGTTTCTAAGCACTGTCATTGAGGTGTTTTTATGTTTTTTTTCTTTCTTTAGTCATAATCCTCTGTCCTCAATTTAATTTCCAGTTGAGTTTAACCTTTTTTCTGCATCACAAAAGTGGCAAAGCAATTTAACAATGTTTTGTTGACATGAATGTAATTCTGCAATAGCTTTTTTTTTTTTTCTTCTCTCCCATCTTAGCAGCAATGAAAACAGCATTTTTCCACCTTAGTAATTGCTTCAGATGACATCAAAATGGCCATTATTTTCAGCTTATTTTTACATTAATTATATATTTTTTTTCTAGGTATTTGATCTCCAATGCCCAAAAGCGTCTTAACATTTTTACTTAAAAAAAAAGTAGTTGAATCTAAATATAGTGCACACTTTGTGTCTTTTGTATATAATACAGTAAGTAGGCTATGTGATGCTAACATATCCGACCGGACATACAAAAGGTTAAATATTTCCTGCAAAATCAAAAGAAAAAAAATTATATTTTGCAAGAAGAAAATTAAGCCTATTTTAGGATGATACGATTGTATTGTCATTATGTTTTGTGGGCTTAATTATCTCATTCATACAATATATAATTTTTAATTTATTTTAATTTTGTGGTGAAATATGACCTAGACATGCTCTTGACAGGTTTTGTGAGAATCATTCCCCGAGCAAAGTACTCGTGTTTAGATCATTTAAAAGACAAAACGTGTAACTAAAGCAGTGAACCCAGATGTCGGTTTTGGTTTACTTCCTTAAAATGAAGGAAGGTTGACCAAAGTACTTCTCATGGAAGGTCTGTTTTTTTTTTTTTGAGTGTTGGAAACTGTTTGAAATCAGGGAAAACGTTTGAGAAAAGTGTCTTTGGGGAGTCAAACGGAATCACGAATCGAAAGACTGATTTGAAGCATTTGAAGATTGTATTATTCTATTTATTTTCTGTGATCATGTGAGGATGCGGCCCAGCGTTGGATCTGAAGGCGGTGTTATAAACTCGAGTCCTGATTGGAGGAAGTAGGCAGGCGAGTGGCGAGTTTTAGCCGTGTGCACTGAACTCTACCTCTGCATAGAGTCTTTGTTTCTTATTTAATACCTCTCTCTTGCTCGTTATGTCTGTTTCTCTGTAATCTTTCTCATTTTCATTGCAATTTCTAGGAAATTACAAATTCATATCTTTCAGAACATTTATACTATAAGTGGTTTCCTGTGAAAAAAGAACGAAAACTGCTGTAGTTGTGACTTTTTAATTTTATGTTCGGTCACTGGTTGTATACCTGTTATTATGAATAATACATTGTTGTTGTCATTTGTTTCTGTTCCAAAGGTCAAACCCTTCTTCAGTATGTTTTCAGTGTGTGCCAAAGGCTGAATCCTATCTCCTGTGTATGATCTTAGTTGATTCTACTTTCTGTTTAACTAAGTGAACCCAGTCGCCTGCGGCCGTCCGCCCAGGAGCTGGAGGCTACAATGGTCGCATGCAGTTTTTTGTTTTTTTGTTCTCGAATTATGATTTTAACTGATGCTCCCAGTTCAGAAGCAATGTTTAGAAACCGCCACAAGAATAAACTTTTAAAAGTTGCAATAAAAACTGGTCTGATGTGTTTTTAATGAGTCTCATCACATTATATAAGCCGTAGAGGGAGGACTGGGTCATATTTTTCAGGGTAGGATTTATGTATTTATTTTAATTTTTTGATTTTGCTTAAAAAAAAAAAAAAAAAAAAGTTACAGTGTTTGTGCCAAAAGTGTTTTTTTGTGTTAAATCAGAAAACCTCTATTGAAGCTTTTCAGAGACTTAAAAGTATAAAACATGAAAAATGTAATAATCCACAACTATCTGTGTTTTTCATTTCTATCAACTTGACCCACATATTGTCATTTTCAAAATTAGCTGTACACCTGTAGTGACACACAGTGTCACACAGACGTGCAAATTACTATATGTTAGTAATATTATTTGTCCTTTGTAGTATGTATTGCTATTTTTACATTATTTGCCTTTGACAATGTTTTTTTTTTTTTTGACTGTGAAACTCAAATTGGTCTCAATTTTGAGTAAACTTTAAGATTTAATTTTCAGAGGTTCTTAGATATTTCATATTTTAGTGTTTGACCAGTTACATTTTCTGCTTTTTACCTGACTCTTTAGTGTTTCTCAAAGTGTTGATTTTTGGCAAATGTTGGAAAACATAATTTACCATACTTTTCAGACTGATTTAACTAGAAACCACTGACAGAGAGCATAGACATTTGTGAACTTTGGACCCTTGCAATAACTAAATTTGGTCTCATAAGTATTAAGAGAATAGCCATTTATAAATTAAAGTATTTGTTTTACTATTATTATTCAGTAAACACTGTGCATAAAATCTAATTTACTGTTCATTGTTTTAAGATATGGAATGTAAGAGCTAGAAAAAGGTTTGATGCATTTTACTTGACCCAACAAATTCAGCCATAAGTTGCACTGCACCTCATTTTATGAAATCAATAGTTCAATGACATTCAAAAATAGAGCATCAACTATAACAGCAAGTCATTCTGAGCCGAGAGCATACGGCGCATGCGTTTCCATCCTAAGTCTTTGGCTTTGCACCTCTAAATGTGTCCCTGGTGAACTACATCACTGCCTGTTACTTTATCCAGCAGAGCCGGCCTGCTGATACAATTACAGAGATACAGAGGCAAAAAAAAAGAGAGAAAATTATAGAAATATTTTAGACTGTAATAAGTTCATCTGGGACATACAGTATCTGTTCTAAATTGCCAATAGGCACATATACGGAATATGTATTTGTATGCTGAAAAGAACAAATTTGGTTAGACTTGCAAATGCTGTATGATTTGCATCGTCTCTTCAATGCAGGCATAAAATTAAACTGTTGTTCGCCTACTCGCTTTAAAAAACAGGATGCAATTTGCTGTACTCCTAGTGTAATCAATCTCATAAACACATTCCAAAATAAGAACTAATTTCCCTACTTGACTATCCAAGACAGATTAATAATAATATTTAAGTGGGGTGCCTGACGCAAAGTAGCCTTTATTTTTGCAAATATTTCTAACTTACAGACCTAATTTAGGTCCACCACAGTTTCCCTCTCACTTAATGTGTCAAAAACATTATAGAGCAAGTGTTCACTACCCAAGCAGCTGCCAATGTAGTTTGCGTACCCATAAGTCTCCATTCATTAGAGCGCAAGTCCTTCAAACCCTCTGTACAGATGTCCCTGATTCAGAGGTCATTTAGACAGGGATAAAAGCTTCTAGAGATTCCACTATGATCTACTCTGATCCCACGGCATGGAGTTATGCCAAACACCTCAAGGACAGAGCTAAAGAGGGGATTCTTTTTAATAATGTAATAATATTAGAACCACCTAGCACATCTCTAACAGAAGCCAACTGAAAAGGTCCATGTAGAATTCATATGAAAAGTTTAATTAATTTGCTGCATGACCTCAAGTCAACACCCAACAAAAAAAAAAAAATGCATGCAAAAGTTTTCAGTATCCTAAAAGGTTCAAATAAAGGAAATTCACATCAACACAAAAAGTCTTTCCTAATGATTCGGCGAGACAACTGAACTGTCGTTGAAATGCTTCCCATCATACATGAGAATATAATACTGTTATCTGACGCCTGATCCAGCAAGTTATTCTCCTGTAAGGACAAACAGAGCCCAAATATCACAGCAAGGCCTGCGTGCCGACATGCCTTTGGTGGGTAAGAATAGCCTCACAATGGAGCTCACATCTCTCGTCTTCTGTTGTCAGGGAACAGTTGTTGTCAGGACAGAGGCAGAGGTAAGATAGGAAGCCAAGTTGGTGGATACGCGTGAGTCTTGCCGTTGCGGATTTCACCCGAGCTGGTGTGTAGGACCTGACCGGGAATTTGAATGCTTGTAAATAGGGCTTATTTTTAATGCCCACTTGGACTGAGTTTAATACAGACTGTAAAATATTTTTCTTGTGTGGAATCAAGTGGGCTGTGAGTTGACCAGTTGGGATATCCTGGGTTTGGAGGCCTAAATCTGCTGGCATGGCTAAACAGACTGCATCTGAAATTATCTTCATAACATTGAACCACAACCTCACCCTCATAGGTACGTGCACGGTTTTGGTATTTTAATATGAATTCATAAAGGAGCTCCAGAAAGTATTTGGGCACTTAAGTGCAAACCTTCAATATCTAAATGTTGCTGCATTAGATTTTCAAAACGTTTGTTTTAAATATAGCACATAGTGAACGTTCACATAAATGTCTGTTAGATTTTAAATAATAAAACGATAGATATACTGTTGAAAAATTAAGATGAAAAGTATTTGGACTGGTTGGTAAACGTGAGTGGATGTTGCTAGGAAAAGTGTTAAACTTCATCTGGTTACCATTCCTTCACGTAAAAAAAAAATGGCTAATTCGCCACTTATTTTTCCTTAGTTATTTATTTTGTATCTAATGCAATGATATTTGTACATTCTGAAGTGTCCAAATAGTTTTGGGGAGCCACTGTATCACTGTATATTGCATGTGGACAAATGTCATCCACCAGTTTTCACAGGTATAATTAAAAATAAATAAATAAATAAAATAAATAAATATATATAATCCAGGATGATTTGGCAACACTATCCCACAACCAATTTGTACATATTTTACAAGGTTGATAATTTGTATGATTTCTGTGAGGGGTAGGTTTAGGGGCAGGGTTGTGGTGGTCATTCATATGAATTTACCACCTTGCAAAATACATACGATTTTTCACAATTCGTACAAATTCGAGTGAGGTCATATGAATTTGAACAAATTAACCACCTCATAAAATATGCAGGAATTGCCGTGAGATCAGGTTGTGATTTGCTTGTATTGTATCATTTATTACATATTATATATATATATATATATATATATATATATATTTTTTTTTTTAATAAAATCACTACTAAGAGACAAAATGTCTTTATAGTAGAAGTAATAGTAAAAAAAAAAAAAGAAAAGTTTATACAGAATCAACATTGAAGACAATATCCACTGAATATCAAGTGTAAAACTGATATGATCCTACCAATGTTCTGCTACAGATACTCAACATTGGGCCATATCTTATACGTTGCCATTAAAGTAA
The DNA here is from genome assembly GCA_036784905.1 of Acrossocheilus fasciatus. NCBI lineage: Eukaryota > Metazoa > Chordata > Actinopteri > Cypriniformes > Cyprinidae > Acrossocheilus > Acrossocheilus fasciatus. Next base: position 4,327,211 of record CM071961.1, read on the forward strand.
TATCGAAGATCAGTTTATCAAAAGAGTACTTGTCTAGTTTATTCAATTAACTTGACAACATTAAGTCAATGTCCAGACCAATTTCAAAGGAACATAATAAATGAGAAGTTAATCTGACAAAGAACTCTGTGCTTTTGCTCTTTAGGGAAAGCATGGCTCGTCCTGGTGGTATTCCTTAGAATCCTGGTCTTGCTGTTTGCTGGTTATCCCCTCTTCCAGGATGAGCAGGAAAGATTTGTGTGTAACACCATTCAGCCCGGTTGTGCCAATGTGTGCTACGACATGTTTTCCCCTCTTTCCCTTTTCCGATTCTGGCTGGTGCAGCTCACAACCCTTTGCCTTCCCTATGTGATGTTTGTCATCTACGTGATCCACAAAGTGAGTTCTGGTCTACCTGCTGACAGTGGAACTTCCATTAAATCAGACTCCATCTATAAGATCCAACAAGAATCGTTCAGGAAAGCATCTCTTTGTAAGACCGTCGTGAAGGCTGAGAAGGGGCGGGTGCAGTATTTCACAGGAGCCTACATCTTGCATCTGTTGCTTCGGATACTTGTAGAAGCTGGATTTGGAGCTGCACATTATTACTTGTTTGGCTTCCACATCCCCAAACGCTTCATGTGTCAGCAGCCACCTTGCACGACAATGGTGGACTGCTACATCTCTAGACCCACTGAGAAAACCATCATGCTGAACTTCATGTTGGGGGCAGCCGCTTTGTCCTTGCTGCTAAACGTGTGCGACTTAATCTGTGCCGTCAAGCGTTCCGCAAGGCAAAAAAGCAAAGGAAAGATGCTAGTAGAGAAGATGTATGCCGAGGAGCAGTACTACTTGTCAGGGAACGGGAATCAAGTTGTGGACGCCAGCATCCAGCCGACTCAAGATGTGATGGGACCGGGAGGGTTCCGCAAAAGACGGACCAGAAACTCAAGTGGCGATGAAGCTGCTTCCATTCTTTTGGACAGTGACCCTCCGCCACCCTCAACTCTTGGAGGAATGCCTACAGTTGCTGGAATGCCTGGTTCCAACAACAATGACGACAGCAGCAGCTACCAACCCACCCAAGAAGAGGGGATGCTAAGAGAGGGCAGTGAAGTGGCACTGTACCCCAGTGAGCCTTTGGGGACTCCTAGATCCGTCCAAGTTAGCAAACGCAGTCGCCTCAAACCTCCACCACCTCCACGAAGGGACAAACTAGCTGCTCAAGGTGCAATTGATGTCTCGGGAGCAACAGCATTGTGTACCAGAAGAGTAGGGCAATATAGTCTGGTAGAAATGACCACCGGTGAGGACGTACCAACTTGCAATGGAGACGGACAAGAAAAGAGGTCGGAATGGGTTTGACTGTCTCTCCAGATGACTAAGAAGCTTTCATTTTGAAGCATTGTAAACTGATTGGGACTGGAACAGAGTGACTTGATTGGAATAGTTTAACAAGGTGAAATGAGAGGTATTATTAGATGCCAACGTCATGGATACATGCCAACCCTTGGATCAGCTCTGCCCATCAGCATTCACCTGCCTCTAATGTTTGTGTTAGCGCATTCTGTCTTTCTTTCACAAGCCAGACGGGCCTTGACCTGCCATGCCCCTGCGACAATCAGGGGACACCGAAGGCCTTTCTAAAAACAGGTCTGTTGCAACCACCCAAGGTCTCTGAGGTTAAGCTAAGACTGACATACTTTCTGCTTCAACAGGGGCGACCACCAAACAAGAACAACCCTGAGGGGTACAAGGGGCTTTAAAGGTCCTCCAAAATCCTGCAAAAACTCAGGAACTGTCGGTTTTCAGTCAACTGGACACCATCATAAAGCAATTACTGCCTAGGCTGCTTTTGTATTTATGGAGGTAGCTTGTAACACTATTTCAAGGACCCGCTGGGGTTTGGTTTGGAGCTTTAGAACAAACACTTAAAATAGAGCTCCGTAATCTTGTGTAACACGAGAGCAAGACGATGCGCGCCTTTCAGACTCTCAGAAGCGAGCCGCGACATGTAAACGATTAGACATGTTAGCTTTGGACAGTCACCTAGACTGCAGCCCTCCTGTCCTCACAATGTCAGTCATGTGTCTTACCAAACACACCAGGGACTTCTGGGATTGACTATTTATGGAGTTTCCTTATACATCACTAATGATGATTTGTAGCTGTAGTTTTTTTCTTTTCTTTTGCTGCTAAATGCTAGGGATCTTTAGTCTGATCTCGAATGGTTTGCAAGTCAGTGACTCTTTGGCATTGTTTTTATTTTATTACCTGACCAAATCACACTCCCCCTTAAAAGGGCAGAGAAATATTATTTCACATATTACACAACTTTAAACTGGTGACTATTACAGAAAGGGCAGACTTAAATGAACTCCTGTATCTCAAAATGCGGTTTCAATTTCAGTTACATTTAATTTCATTTCAATTGTGATGACAGCTGGATTTCAAATGGAAAATAACCATTTCCAAGATGATAACTGTATCCCACTCACGTAAGTTCTCTAGTAATGTGCTGATGAGTCGACTCTCAGTGTTTTTGATTATTCAAGTGTGTACTGTTGGTATGCCACCAGAAACAGAGTTGGGAAAACCTACCATAGATGAACATCCTACTAAAAACTGACAAATCATGCCCTCCAGTGGACAGACATGCACAGAACTGAAGTCTGAAGATGTCCTTCACTACTGCAAATGTTTGCACATCAATGAGCAAATACGTTTGCATTTACGTTATTTCAAACGAGTGTCTTTGACACTTCTTCAGGAGACTCAGAATGTTTAATATACATGTTTCTATAAATACACTGTTTGTATGAATATGTAGGCCTATTGTAATACTAAAACCTCTCTAAATGTAAACATTCTACAATTTAATTGAGCTTTTACTGCATTGTATTGCATAGCATTACAAACTACGGGTGCATTTCCCAAAAGCATAGTTAGCTAACTATGGTGGCAAGTTCAATTATTAGCCTTATGACAGAATTTGCGACCATAGTTGATTTTGGGAAACACACCCCATGAAGGCTAAAGGTGTTTATAAAGACTACAACAAAGTTATCATTCGCCAATTATCATGCCAGTTATTTTTTTGGTGTGAGAATTGTCCTCTAATGGCTACACAATTAGACGGTGCATGTGGTTTTGAATAACGTTTATCATTAGAATGTCACTACAGTAAGTGCAAGATGTGTTTTCAGAAGAAGAAAAAACTGAAAGCTGTATTTGAACACTGCACAATCAGTTTGTTATTTATGTCACATATTTAGGGTGAGATATAATAGTAAAATAAGAGATGTTTTGAAACCAAGCAGCAACATACCTGTCACATGTGCAGCAGTCACTGTTCCTGCTCTCGCTGAGACTCAGCGCTCTCTGCTGGCAGGAGTTAATACTGCACTCCTCTGGTTTCCACCAATCTTTATAGAAATGGTATATTTTTAAATTGTGGCAGGGGTCGTAAAATGGGCGTAATCTAGCACCCCGGAAGTTGTCTTTAATTGGTCAGGTAACACTGGGCTAAATAATAAATCTTATTTTAACTCCTCAATGTATATTACATGTAAATCGTTAAGAATCGCAAACTTATTATTCAGGTGTGATTTATTGTCCAAGACCGCTGCTCAAAGAGGCGCGTGGACGGCGTGTCACGTGGTATCTGCTCGTTCTCCCAGCACTGTTGAGTAAAGGCAAAGCATATTAATTTGCGATTGCTCAATAAGGCTTTTGTTGATTAATTTCATAGAAATTTCATTTGCATGTCAGATTACAATTTTAAAGATATATATATATACTCATTAGGCCAACCTAACTAGGATATTATTGATAATATTCATATTCAAGCTCACCTTAGTAAACAGAAACTAGGCTAATAAATGGATGAGAGGACGAGATGTTTCAAAATGTTTTTTTTTAACACTTACGGTTGACTTTTATGGCATTTGACTGACAATTTTATGGAAATTTAATGTTCTGTCAATAACACATTTGAATTGTAATAACGGAAGGGTTTGATATAGGCTACACAAGATTTAATTTCTAAAGAAAGCACTAGCTTCCCACAAACCCACGTGTATTTGTAAATCAGGAAACAACTGTAATACACATATCCACTCTTTCTTATAGAAATGTATCTGCTTCCACACGCAGTGCATAATGTCCGCGCGCCTATTGCTCTCGGATGGGTAGAAATGTACATATCTGCAGCTACTTAATTACAGCTACCAACTAATTGGTAAGTGAAAACAACTTGAAGTATCTGATAATGTGCAGCTATTGATGTAAGACGGTAGAATCCTGCAAGTTAAGCTTGGTAAACATAACTGTAATTATTTACATTGACCACTAGGTGGAGACACAGTACAGCAAAAAAAAAAGTAGTTATTGTTCTCAGAGGTTTAATAAGGAATGCGCTCTAAAAAAATTATAATAATAAAAATAAATAAAAAGAAACAATTGTTTTAAATGACATGCCTTTTATCATTATTATCATTAGTAGTAGTAGTATGAAGGATTTTACATTGGTTTCCATTATTATTAGGTTACATTCTCTTTCAAAGTATCAAGAATCCACCGAAATGTTTTGTTTGTGTAAAGGTATAGATGGAAATACCACAGCAAGTTATTGTTTTAAGTGCTAACAGAAATGGAAAAGTGTGACAGCTCATTTAAAAATAAAATATCCTTCTGGAATGTTTAAACTAACCTATTGTATCAGAATCTATCAGAGTTAATTGCAGATAAGCACTCTTGTGTACTTTGGCTAAAAAATACTTAGTAATAGTTGTATGCAGACCATTTTACATTTGCTACAAAAAAAAACACTGAAATATTGCAACAGAACATTCCAAGTTTGAAAAATAACAAATAAATAATTAAATAAAATAACTGACATGTAATATGACACAAAAGTAACCATTTCAATGTCATTCTTTGTCTAAGAATCTCCATTGGAGTTTCACAGAAAGGCTCTGTGGATTACGTAAGGGACCACCTGTAGGTTTTCATTCACCGTCTCTGTGAGTGTAACTACTATTAATACAGCTGAAATTTAAAAAGGCCGTTTTGATAGTGTTAAAAAAAAAAAAAAAAAAAATCAAACTGTCACAGGTTTTCTCTAACAAAACATGGCTGGGGCCCCAAGCTTCAAAAAATTTCTATAACGTCGATCAAAGGACAACGGTCTCAAATTAGACATTAAAAAACTTGGCGCATCAGTCTAAAGGTTCTATCTACATGGCACCTTTATTCTAGACTTTAAAAGAAAGATCAAAGTTTCCCCAGATGAAAAGGACCCGTTTCCTGCATTTAAACCCCATTCCCCAGCCCTCTTTTAGTAAATTAAGTAGCAAGCACGTGAAGGGTTCAACAATTATGGAGATTCTCCAACACAAGGCCCTTGTCTCTAATTAGGCCTCAGATAGCTAAAAGAGTTTCTCTCAACAGAACCCACAAAAGCATCTTTGCAAAGCATCTTCAATGGGAATGACCACAAAGAGCCGACGCGGAGCACTCATTACCAGAAGCTACCTACCTCAGCATTAAAGCAGCACTTGGAGAAATTCAGATTCCTCAAAAAGTTTTTATTGTCAAAATAAAAGTCATATTTGCTTTGCATGTGGCATCTACACTATATACAAATTTACAATAATCTTATAAATCATCTTTTATACACCATTTACAAGTTTGTATAAATACATTTCGCAATTTAAAAAAACAAAAAGGAACAACAACCCGTATATAATAACAATAACAATAATAGGGCACTAAAACATTAAGGCTTGTTTAAACCATCTTTGATTGTTCAGACAATTCAAAAGTTGTCTTCCAACAACGCGTAAAAGTAAATGACACGAAATGCTGCAAGTTGGGGACATGTCTTACTCAACTAGGAACAATGTAATGCCCAAATTCTCCTTAAGAATGACTGATTGCATGTCATGTCCATATCAATAGAATGGAATTAGCGCAACGTAATTGTTTCTGCATCGCTGCATTGTTTCAACCAGTTCGTCCGCTAATAGAAACCATCAACAAGTTCATTTGTATGCAAACGACTGAAAAGACTTAAGAGACCCCCCGACAATTAAGAGGGTTTTCTCGTTTCAGACCTGGGACAAAGGCATCTGCTTGGGGCAGGACACCGAGCTGGCGGTACCGGACCTCCACGTTAATCCCGTGCTCACGTCACTGTACATGGAGCCACCGGAGCCCTTGCTGCCCCAGCAGCAGCGCGTGCAGAAACTCCTCCAGGACTCCAGGGTCTTACCGGACCAGGTCCAAACTCCAGAGGTGATGCCCACCAGAAGGCACATGAAGTATTTGAGCATGAAGACGGCATAGTCCGGCCTCTTGATCTCCTGCTCCAATAAACACGAGCAGTTATGAGTGATCTCCCAGCTCTGTCTGTTATGCTGCTCGTAGAAGTAACACGCCACGATGATGGTGGCGGGAACCGTGTAGAGCACCGTGAAGATCCCGATCCGGATCATCAGCTTCTCGAGTTTGTCCGTCTTAGTGCCACCCTGCTTAATGACACTTCTGATCCTGAACAGCGACACGAATCCAGCCAAAAGGAACATGGTGCCGATGAACAGGTAGATCACTAGCGGCGCCAGCACGAAGCCCCGCAGGTTGTCCAAGTTCTGGTTGCCCACGTAGCAGATCCCGGCGACCGGGTCGCCGTCCACCGAACTCAGCGCGAGCACGGCGATGGACTTCATGGACGGGATGAGCCAGGCGGCCAGGTGGAAGTACTGAGAGTAGCCTGCGATGGCCTCGTTGCCCCACTTCATGCCCGCCGCGAGGAACCAGGTGAGCGAGAGAATGACCCACCATATCGAGCTGGCCATCCCGAAGAAGTAGATCAACAAAAACACTACGGTGCACAACGCGGGGCCGGTGGTCTCGTAGTGGATGTGCTCCACGTCGTACTCCCGGTTACACGCCACTTTGTCGTGCCCGGCAATCAGGCGCACAATGTAGCCGATCGACACAAACATGTAACACGCCGAGAGGAAAATAATCGGGCGCTCGGGGTATTTAAAGCGCTCCATGTCGATTAGAAAGGTAGCGACGGTGGCGAAAGTGGATATGAAGCATAACACCGACCAGAGTCCGATCCAGAAGGCCGTGAAAGTCCGCTCGTCCTGGGTGAAATACGGGTTGTGACACGGCATGGCGCAGTTCGGGATCTGACCCGTCTTGACGCGGTTGTACAGCGGGTGTCGGTCGCTGTTCACCGCCACCATCGGCGCGCGGCACTGGCAGCCCGGCTCGCAGGGCTTGCTCGCTTTGGGTCCGACACCCGTTCGTCCGCTTTTCTTTTTGTGCGGATTGAAGGCTTTGCTGGGGTAGTTGGTGGGTTTGGACAGCACCGGCGACACCGTGGTGGAGTCGGTTCGGTTGTAGTCCATGCACAGCGTGTCTGGTGCGCCCTGAACGGGCAGCAGATCGCACCTCATGCGATCCGGCCAAGGGAAGCCGTACTGCCGCATGAGCGGGGCGCAGCCCGCCTTGGCTCGCTCGCACACGCTCCGGCACGGCGGCAGGGGTTTCTTATAGTCCTCCAGGCATATGGGGGTGTACATGCTGCACAAGAAGAACTTGAGATCTGGAGAGCACTGGATCTCCACCAGAGGCCAGAACTGGTGCACCTCCAAGCCGGCTTCGTCCTGCGTGTCGTGGTTGAACTGGTTGGGCATGTAGGTGTAGTTGTAGCCGATGCCCTTGCACAGAGGAACGGCTATCTCCTGACAGGTGATCTCCTTGGCCGTGGTGCCGCTTGACCTGGGCAGCAGGGCGAGCGCGAGGAACAGGTAAATCCCCAACAGGTAGCACTCCATTCTTTTCTCCCCCTCCAGTCAACACGAGCAATGCAGCGCTGGAAACAGTTCAGTTCAGATCTTGAAGAGCAGACCCATCTCCGCTTCACTTGTTTGGCACGGACTCGCGGTTGGGTTGCATACCGAGAATAAATAGCCCTCGGCCGGGCGCAGGCAAAATGGCTGAGGGAATAAATGCAAGCGTCTCGTATTTCCTCTCCTTGTTCCCGCTCCAGCGATTCGTTCCAAAATAAAGCCGCGTTTTAATAGCCTAAACTTCTCTGTTAACAAAAACACTCCCGGTGTAAACGCGTTTTCTACATTCGTTCCGTTCACGAGAGCCTTTCTCATACAAATCAGTGCCGTGGAGTAGGACGCACTGAGTATAAAAGACAGCCGAGCGGACACGCCCCCCATGCGCCGATCGCCAATCACAAAGCGGCGAGGGCGGGTCGCCCAGACGTGTCAATCACGTTTGCTCAAGGTGTACAATTGCAGAACGTTGTTTTTGAAAAGGAACACAAATTAGATCAAAGATACAGGTTTGTGCCTGAAGGAGGCAGATCACGCATAAAACAAATTTAATAAACGCAATTAGCGTTTGTATTGAATCTCTAATGTATGGTTTTATGTTATTTGATGTCTTTGTTTACTAGCAGTGTGTATTATGACAAAGTCTATAGATTGCTGAATTGTGGCGAAAGTGGATGCAAAACTAATTTCAAAAGGATATCAGACAATCAACTATTATTATTATTTTCACTCTTAAAAGTTCTATTCAATAGATTTTTTATTTATTTATTTATCTGTTTATTTCATTGCATTATTTCAATACCTTGACTACCAGAGAAAATAATTTCAAAAGACTACAGCATTATTTGCGCTGTAAAATGATATTTATTCATTTATTTATTCGCAGGACATGAAGACAAACTGTGAATTGAACAGTGAGACTTTTTGATACAAATTTACATCAATGCATAAGTTTGACTTTGATTTGACTGCTCAAAATTTTAAATGTAAATATAAAGGTTAAAGCTCTTTAGCATTTCACTGAAATATAACTGCGGTGTGACAAATGACTTTTTTTTTTTTAAAGTACATATAAACATGTGGCCATAAAACCGCATGCACAGTATTCATAAACGACTTGTTAAAATAGTTTTATGTAGGTTACAGCATGCCACACTGCTCGTTAACAATCCATATTTAAATTAGCATTCAACAGTTGGTGGCTTTGGGTCCAGCTGCAAATGTTTACTGTCCGAGCCTCATTATTTCAGCCTATTATTTTATAAAGCTCTGCATAGATGCAAAATATATATATATAAAATAAAAAAGAATACAGCAAGATCCATCTCATCCGGCCTCCTAATGTATTGGGGTTAATTTGTGAATGATAGGGCCCGGTGGGGGGTTGTCCCGCTGGTGGAGCGGGGAGTTGATGTTTTAATGGAGGTGTGGATGCGCGGAGCTCCTGCAGAGGATGTAATTACTGCAAACTCAAGAACAAGCAAAGCAGTTTGTTAAACAGTGGCAGCAGACAAGCAACCCCTTCCCCCAACTCATTATCACAGGCCGTCTTAAAGGAAACGCAATGTAATAGTAAAATTAGAGAGTGCAAAACAAATGATTAAAGAGCTCCTTCACAAATACTTTCATGTTCAAAAGCTACAGAAGGAGTTTTTTTAACAGATTTTATTTGCGATCTCTTTGAACTATTGTTCGGTGCCTTAAAAGGCCCATACGTCCATCAGGAGTAATTACATTTACCTAAATTTAATATGTATAAAGCTGTTTCCTCTGCTACAACTGTTTAATGATTTCCATTACAAAGCTGCGATGACGTTATGGGACATCACAAACCCGAAACCTGTTGCGCCGGTTTGTTTTTCTTCTCTTTGAGCTCCGATATCGCAATAATTATTTTACTCCTTTCTTTAGGGAAACTCGCAGGGATTTAGGAACAGGTGTGCCCTCTGAGGCTTGTGGCAAATGCGGGCAGATGAAAAGTAGAATCGCTTTCACTGATTATGTCCATTATTCCCCCAGCCATATTGATTAACAGGAAGATAGAGCACACTCTAGTCTCCAGCAGTTGGAGCGTAACCTTTTACCCTGGCTCTATCCCAGCTCCGGCCGGGCTTGGGTTACATAGTGCCCGGGCATTCCAGAGTACAAATGGAATTAGTGCATCTGTTCGAAAGTTAATTTTCAAATCACCATTGAATGAGTCTTTAGAAAGCGCTGAAATGGTGGCCGGTGGCCATCAGCCAGAATAACACGCCTTCTCGTGTATCGGGCCTAAGGATTCTTTGTGCGCTTATTATTGTTTCTAAAGCGTGGATTATGAAGCTTCAGATGGGAATTCATTTTCTACAAGTTAGAGAGTCTTTCAAATAATACTCTAATAATACAATGTGGAGCTCTATGAGGATTTCTTTTGTAGGTTTTATGCAATCTGCTCAAATGTTTTCAGTCTATAATATCCAAATCTAAAGGTGAATGTAATTAAAGGATTTTTAAGGTCTATACACAGTGTTTGTGGCACAATGAAATGTTTAAAAGCTATTTTCCTCAAAAGAATAATACATTTTGAGCTGTAAAATGGTCTTATTTATTTATTTCCCTTTTAAAATTAATATCTATGATAGATAGATAGATATATTTTTTTTCATGTATTTATGTTTAATATATATTATTATTACTTTCTATTTTTAGCAATTTTAACAAATTTTATGTTAAATATTGGTACAGTTTATTCTGTTTGAATACATTTTTTAAAAGTTTCTTGAGCTGCCACTCAGCAAATTAGAATAATTTCTGGATCATGTGACACTGAAGACTGCGTTGCATCACAGGAATAAATTACATCTGAAAATATATTAAAATAGAAAACATTTATTTTAAATTGGAACAATATTTCACAACATTACAGGTTTTGTATGTTTGATCAAATAAATGCAGCCTTGGTGAGCATAAGTCTTTTTTTTAAAAAAAACATTAAAACATTTTAATTATTCCAAACTTTGACCACCAGGGTACCTTACTGTAAATGCAATATCTCTACTGTTTTTTTAAATAAGGGACAAGTTCAGATTATTTTCTGTTTTAATGCATTATGCCATAACTGATGTGAATACAGCTTAATTTGTTGCAAACCTGCAACATTCCATCAAGGTGTAATTATTAGTTTTCCGATTTTCACTTAACAATAATAGTTTAAGTAATCTTGTTTCCAGTAATCACCTCTCAATATGGGAATCCTAATGACATTGAGCATGTTAATGAAACTCTGTCTGTGTGTGCAGTCCATTAGCATAGTATGTATTGATTGGGTACACAGTGTGATTACATCTGCAGGAATCTTATCAGGGATGTTTACGTTTCATTAAGACTTTCAGCCAGACTAATAGAGCAGAATGTGTATTTGCCTAGTACCACACTCTAGCCCAGAGAAAACATCTATCTGGAATCTGAGTGGGAAGGTGTAAGATATGAGAGAGAGAGTCAGCCATTAATGCGGGCCGCTCAGTGGACAGGTAATGATTCACTGTGAACTGCCGCTAAACTCAGATTTATGGCTCATGCTGCAGTTATTGAGTGACAGAGAGCATGTGAAAATTCTTCTTCAGGGCTAGCTGTCTTATACCTGATTTACCCGAGGTCAAGAGGAGACACTATTGAGACAATTAAGCTGTCTGTAGCTGTCTGTCAGTGTGTGAGAGAACATGCGTTTTCTCCTCTACCAAATTCTGCTTCTCAACTGGAAAACAGCTCTGTTCCAAAATGGAGTGAGCTGCCTGCTTAGGAACATTGAACCACATTCTGTGTACACAGAGGCCATTCACTAAAGAACTGATGCTTTCTTGTATTCCAAAACTTGTATCCCAGAATTCACTGCAAGTTGAAAATAATGAAAAAGTTGCATAAGAAGATACCTTTGTAGATATTAGAAACTATTTTATGCATTTTTGAGCAATATTTGTGTACAGCTTGCTATTTTTTAATGTTTATTAGCATATATCATTGTTAGCCTAGCAACATGCTAACACCAAGCTCTGAAATCAATTCAGTGAGTTGAATTGGCTGTTTGCTTTGCATAAATAGTACACAAGTTAGCTATCTAAGGCAAAAGATACTCTGTAAAAAATGTAAATGGTTTAACATCACATTATGTGTAATTTTACTGTAAAATACTGTCGAATGTATGCTTTTTGCAATTATAAAAACTATAAATGGTCAAATAATTTACAGTGAAAAAGAGTAAAAGGAAGAAGTCACTTTTGTTATTGTACATCATGGTGTGTTGTGTTGCATTCCCTGTAATTTAGTTAATGTTTATTGCATTATTTTTTTGTTGTGTGTTAGACTAATGGTGTTTTGTTTGTGTGTGCGTGTGTGTGTGTGTGTGTGTGTGTGTGTGCGTGTGTGTGTGTGTGTGTGTGTGAAGCTGTGTGCCATTTATGTAGAAGCAATGGCTGTGTTTAATGGATGGGCCATTTAACTCTAATTTTGCTTTCTGCTTTACCCTTGTATTATTATAGTGGTTATCAGTACATTTGAAAGTAAAAAAGCAGATCTTAGAAGCTTGTTAATTAACATTACTTAATGAAATATATGGTAATAAGTTGTAACATAAATGACACCAATATACCATTGCATAATACCTGAAAAACATTATTTTATTAAAGTGAATTTCTGGCAACTGAATTTCAAATAAAGTTAACAGGATATTTTAAGGCCGCTCGCTATAGATTTCAGCACAGATCTAGCATGCTTTCTGACTGCCGCTAAGTCAATTAACAGCCTTGTTTTAAGGATGTGTTTAAGAATTGTTTTGCTATGTTTGTTCTTTGACTTTGCCCAGGCCCCCACATTTCTCCATAGAGCGACGTTGGTGGGGGAGGGCAGGGCGGCCCAGCCCCCCCATCCTCATCATCACGTGTTTTCTTTGGGCTTGGCAGCTAATCAGTTGCAGGTGGGGCTGAGCTCCTCTTGGGTCCCCTGAGGTGGTGGAGCGCACTCCCTGGGTGTCCCCTCACCTTCACCTCATTACCTTGACAAACAGGGCTGGCCCTGCTAATCAATCCACCGCTGAGAGCACACAAGACACGACATCCTTCTCATAGATCCGCTCACTGTGTCTGTGTACCTCGAATCAGCAGGTTATTACATACCATAGAGTGTGCATCAGTAAAAACCACGCAGCGTGGAGTGACGATTGACAGTGTTTTGACATAAGGTTAGGAATGTTTGTAACTTCTTGTTGCAGTTGAACAATTGCATTATACATAATAATTATACATATGTTAATTCATATTGTGTGTATTGCAGTGATTATTAATCATATACAGTTAATGGTAATACTTTATTTTAAGGTGTCATAATGCATAATACAGAGTAATTACCTGATTAAGTACTTAGTAGTAGCAGCTGTTCTTACATGAAATAAAATATACTTACCATGTAACTAAGTTATGGAACAGCCTGTGCTTACAGTTTGTAATTATGTAGATGTAATAGGCAGCTACTGTTACACATATGTAACTGACCGAGTCTGTTACACAGCTATTTGTACACTTAAGTAACTTGTGTAATATTCTGTAATTTCAATGTAATTAGAAAGGTATTCCATGCATTTAAGCTGTGCACTGGTGGGTTAAATCAAACTAAGCTGCAGCTGCATAAGGTGTACAGTATAGATACACATGAAGTACACTCTTGATACACTTTATTTTAAGTAGCTTATGTTTGTGTAATATTATGTAATTGTAATGTAATTAGAAAGGTATTACATGTATTGTAGCTGTGTACTGGTGGGTTAAATCAAACTAAGGTGCAGCTCGATAAGGTGTACAGTATACACATGAAGTACACTTAAGTACAATCTTGAAACATTTTAGTTTAAGTAGCTTATGTTTTTGTAATATATATATATATGTATATATATATATATATATATATGTGTGTGTGTGTGTGTTTATGTATGTACATCTAAAATAGTGTGTCCACAGAGAAGGGTTCAATCATTCATATGCTATAAAATGGATAAAAATGTTGTTTAATGATGAAAAAGACCTTGTTTTATGAAAAAACATCACTGTCAGACAGACTCTGGTCAGTTTATAGTTTTAGAATATTTTAAATCCTAAGGCTAATATTCCCTGTGTCACAACCATGATATGTCAACACCATCTTCCAATTTCTGAAGAAATTATTTGAAATATTTAGATCATTTTATTCTCCTGAAGCAGGTTCCATTAGCATCTAGCATCAACAGAAAAAAAAAAAAATACAAAACAAAAAAAAAAACACCTAAATGGCTACTACATGAACTCTGTTTGTTTTGTGAAAGAAATGCCAAATTTGTCAACACCATCAGATGTCACCACCATAAGATTTTGTGTTCCAAAATACTTAAATGTGACTCTTGAATAAAAGCTTTATGGACAATAACACTCACTGTTTGTTGTGTTTGTTTTAATACAGTAATTGATTGATTCAATGTATTTAATAGTTAAAAATGACTACAAATTCAGGTTTTCATCACCACCGTCAGATCTGTCACCTCCTTCAGATTTTGATAATATTTCATTATGATATTTTAGATTTGTTGTGGAATTGTTGGTCACATGTGAAAGTGTTATCTATCTGCTAACCTGAGAATGTGTTTTGAAATGTTAAAAACATCTTGAATGCTGTAAAAGATAAAGTTGAAATTATATTACAGTCCAAGGTAAAAAAGCACATTTTGTTAAAAAAAAGAGAAAAGTTGGGAGGTTGTATCAAAGCAAAGCTCAGTATCTTAGTACATATAAGATACATAAATGTAGTTTCATTTGTCTAAGTACAAAGTTTTATTTTTTTCAATCTTGCACCCTGTTTTGTCCCACTTCTCAAGAATGACTGAAATGTATTTTATTGGGATTGTATGTCATAGACCAACACGAACTGTCACATAACTGTGAAGTGGAAGGAAAATGATGAATGATTTTCAATTTTTTTTTTTTTTTTTTTTTTTTTTTTTTAAGTGTGGCATGCATTTGTATTTAGCCCCCCTGAGTCAATACTTTGTAGAACCACCTTTCGCTGCAGTTACAGCTGCAAGTCTTTTGGGGTAGGTCTCTACCAGCTTTGCACATCTAGAGAGTGAAATTTTTGCCCATTCTTCTTTGCAAAATAGCTCAAGCTCAGTAAGATTGGATGGAGAGCGTCTGCGAACAGCAATTTTCAAGTCTTGCCACAGATTCTCAATTGGATTCAGGTCTGGACTTTGACTGGGTCATTCTAACACATGAGTATGCTTTGATCTAAACCATTCTATTGTAGCTCTGGCTGTATGTTTAGGGTCGTTGTCCTGCTGGAAGGTGAACCTCCGTCCCAGTTTCAAGTCTTTTTCAGACTCTAACAGTTTTCTTCTAAGATTTGCCCTGTATTTGGCTCCATCCATCTTCCCATCAACTCTGACCAGCTTCCCTGTCCCTGTTGAAGAAAAGCATCCCCACAACATGATGCTGCCACCACCATGTTTCACGGTGGGGATGGTGTGTTCAGGGTGATGTGCAGTGTTAGTTTTCTGCCACACATAACGTTTTGCATTTAGGCCAAAGAGATCAATTTTGGTCTCATCTGACCAGAGCACCTTCTTCCACATGTTTGCTGTGTCCCCAACATGGCTTGTGCCAAACTGCAAAAGGGACTTCTTAAGGCTTTCTTTCAACAATGGCTTTCTTCTCGCCACTCTTCCATAAAGGCCAGATTTATGTAGTGCACGACTAATAGTTGTCCTGTGGACAGATTCTCCCACCTGAGCTGTGGATCTCTGCAGCTCCTCCAGAGTTACCATGGGCCTCTTGGCTGCTTCTCTGATTAATGCTCTTCTTGTCTGGTCTGTCAGTTTAGGTGGACGGCCACGTCTTGGAAGGTTTGCAGTTGTGCCATATTCTTTCCATTTTCGGATGATGGATTGAACAGTACTCCGTGAGATGTTCAAAGCGTGGGATATTTTTTTATAAGCTAACCCTGCTTTAAACTTCTCCACAACTTTATCCTTGAGCTGTCTGGTGTGTTCCTTGGACTTCACGATGCTGGTTGTTCACTAATGTTCTCCAACAAACCTCTGAGAGCTTCACAGAACAGCTGCATTTATACTGAGATTAAATTACACACAGGTGGACTCTATTTACAAATTAGGTGACACCTGAAGGCAATTGGTTCCACTGGATTTTAGTTAGGGGTGTCAGACTAAAGGGGGCTGAATACAAATGCACGCCACACTTTTCAGGTATTTATTTGTAAAAAAATTTGAAAACCATTTATCATTTTCCTTCCACTTCACAGTTATATGCCACTTTGGGTTGGTCTATGACATAAAATCCTAATAAAATACATTTACGTTTGTGGTTGTAACGTGACAAATTGTGGAAAATTTCAAAATTGAATACTTTTGCAAGGCACTGTAGCTGTGTACTGGTGGGTAAAATCAAACTAAAGGTGCAGCTGGATAAGGTGTACAGTATAGATACACATGAAGTAGACTTAAGTAGAGTCTTGATACATCTTATTTTAAGTAGCTTATGTTTGTGTACTTACATTTATAATTACGTTGTATTAAGCCTGCAACACATATGTAACAATCTTTTGGTTACATAAGTAGCTGTGTAACAGACTCGGTCAGTTACATATGTGTAACAGTAGCTGCCTATTACATCTACATAATTACAAACTGTAAGCACAGGCTGTTCCATAACTTAGTTACATGGTAAGTAAATTTTTGTTTCATGTAAGTACAACAGCTACTGCTAAGTACTTAACTAGGCAATTACTCTGTATTATGACACCTTAAAATAAAGTATATATATATATATATATATATATATATATATATATATATATATATATATATATATATATATATATAATGCAGTTGTAATTTATTTATTTATTTTACGATTTGTGTGACAGGGTTGACATATCATGGTGGCACTTCAGAAAACATAAAAAAAATTACCCATTAAAAAAAAAAAAAAAAAAAAAAAACTATATTTAAAAATAAATTTAAATTTACATAAACTGTTATGTGTATATATACAGTTTATACTGTATAATGCCAACCCCAATATATATATATATATATATATATATATTTATTTATTTTGTAAGATTAATATATGTTTAATCTATATGAAGTATATGAATTTACTCTCTGTTAATTCTGTTGTTTATTTATTTATTTATTTATTTTATTTTATTTTTTTTTTTGTGCCGCTGTTTTTCAGGTCCAGCTCTCAGTTCACTTATTATCTGTTTATCTGGACTATGGTGTTTGAGGTTACGGCACTTTGTGTTTAAAGGTTAATTCCTGTCACCAACCATTAGAATAAATAAATAAATATTCAATACTGTGAAACCCAAATCATAAATATAATTGTTATTATTTAATAAAAAATAAAAAAAGTTGCTTGATTATTATGCCTTAAGAGACCGACAATGCCATTTTAATTAAATATACCTTCTATTCACAGGACATTTAGATAAAACGTGTCATTGCAGAGCATTACATTCAGTTTTTAAGTTTCCAAATCACAGCCTATCAACCAAAAATTAGATTTTCCTTCTGCTTTTTTATAGAAGTGAGGACTCTGTGTCTATCAGGCATTCACAACCCATTTACCTTTCAAAACGTAATTCATTTCTGAGTAAAACACACTATTTAATAAGACTAGGGTGGGACTGTAGGGTTCTAGCCATTGGGAATTTTATGGGACTTGCGAAGTATGTGTTTAACTCCAGAATGGAATTATATCTGAATGTTAATGAAGTAAAACAGTGTCTAAATAGTTATAATAGATACTAGTTGACAATCCTGCATAAATGACCCAACCCTGCTCTCAGTTTACTCGTTCTGTCTGCCTTCATTTCAGGACAGCTGAACGGTGGACGAGAGACACATGGAGGGACGGACTGAAAGAAAGAGAGAGAAGAGCAAGAAGCTAAAGAGGAAACACCTCACACAGAAGTTGAAGCAACAGCAGCACAAGAAACATCCGGAAGGCTTGAAGCAGACGTATAATAAGACGGCCTCGCAGAGCGTAGCACATGCAGGCGTATTTGTTTTCTTGCTTCATTCTGTCAAACCTTTCCTGCTCCGTGGGCAAGAACCTCCAGCAAATCCACCCCGGGCCCCCTCTAATGCTCATTAGCAAGAAGATTAAGACATGTTTATTTACACGCTAAAAGAGTGAGTGGGTAAACAGGGGGGCTTATTTATTAATTTACCCTTAACGTTGAGTGCACTTGACAGGCTGGATAAGAGGGAATTGATGCGAGGATGCAGGCTGTGTTTGAAGTCTGCATGGGGATATCTGCCGAGGGTTGAGGTGCCGGGGTGATGGAAGTAAAGTAACGTTCCCGGCGACACGAAGGCAGGGGGGTCAAGATAGGCCCATCCTTAGGAGACCCGCAATCGCCTACGATCATGTAGCGTTTCACCCAGGAGATGAAGCCACCTCTGGATTTCTGTTTCGTTTTCTACGCCCACATGGTCTCAAGTGGAAGCTTGTTGATGGATCTGGCATCTTTTGAATAATACATGCCCTGGATAATGACTAGCGCAAAGACCCATTCGAGTATTGTTGATATGACTGTCTCGCTCTCATCTTTCGCTAATTGCCGGTAGTTGCGTCGTACAGTACGGGTACTGATGAGATAAGAGACAAAACGTTATAGATTTACTCTGTGTTATTGCTGGGTAAGCGAGGGTTACTGAGAAAGGTGTGAAAGGAGGAAGAAAAGGAGGAATAAAAGTTACCAGGGTGGAGAAAGTTTACAACTTCAGGTGTATTTCTCGACCTTTAAACAGTGGGAACAATAAACGTTCACCTTCAGGTTCAGGAAGCGTGACAGTCACGCATTACCAAGCTATGGTCGACTGGTTCAAAACCATTTTTTAAATGAAACAGACTGCTTTACATTTACAAACTCATTAAGCACGTCAGCCAGAACAAATGAGGAATACTAAAACACAATGAATGCACTTTTTTTCCATGTAGCGGGGATTGCGTAACTAATTCAACTCAACTCGATGATCTGTTCATTCCTAAAAATAAAGTTTCCCAAAGGGGGTTGCCATAGAAGAACCATTTTGGGTTCCTTAAACAACATTTGAGTGAACAGTTCTTAAATAAGCCATTTTTTTCTAAAGAACCTTTCTCTAAAGAGCCTAAAGATTCCATTGATGTTAAAGGATCTTTAGATGCCTACAAAGAATTTTATTTTTAAGAGTGTTAAGCAGAGCCTCTTTCGTCTTTGAACACAATCCATTTCTGGAGAAACTGTGAACTTGCTGTACAATAATATGCTTAGCACTCTATAACCAAGTTTAATTATGCCATAGTAATTTAGCATGGCTTTTGCAGAGTTGGCACTTTTGCTTTTTATGTATGATATCATTTGACCGTGGAGGTACCCAGACATTTAAGACTGAGAGTACCAAAGGTCAAGTTTTACCTTTGAATGTCATAATGAAGAGCAAACAATGTCGTAATGTTCCTTTAAGAAGTCAAAACCCCATATTAACCCATATATTTTGAATATTAGAGGGTTGTTTCCCCACCACAATATCTATAATATTTATGGCCCTGAATGTGACCCGGTGAATGCACCACAGAGAACTAATAAAGCCTATAGGGACATCTTGATTTTTGCACTTTTTAATAAATGCTACATTTCAGTATCAGCATGATCATGCAAGATTAATGAAACGCACTCCACGCTGCACTGAGAAAGTACTAAACACACAGAGACAGACAAGAACATACTAGATTAAAGCAGACTGCTTCGAATTCATCCTATTGTAATTTGGCAGATGATAATTAGGCCATTTCAATTTGCATAACGACAGGAGGTGTTTATGTTGTGTGTGTGGTGTTGGCTAAATTAGGTTAGCAAATGACAGTGGCTTCCTTTGAGTGTTTTAATATGGTGTGATTTCATCAAACGAGAGGAGAGAAAGTGACTCATTTAAGACAATAGATCTTATCTTTTAGAGATACGATGTGGCCTCAGCAGTCACACGTCATATCTTTGTGTATTTATTGACTTGAACTAAGGGCAAGATTGTCTGTTTGAAGCAATGGTATGTCCTGTTAGCATTAACTGTGGCTGTGGTTGTGCTGAGGAAAAAAAAAAAAATCAAATTAAACCCTCAAACTGACTATTTTGCCTCATGAAAGATATGTAATACATAATTCCAAGCCTATAATAGCAAAGAATTGCATATACCACTTTGTAGTTTTTTTGTTTTGTTTTGTTTTTTCTGTCTGAACCCAATTCCAGACTGTAATACACCCATAAAAGACACATTTATCTTCTCAATCTGATCAGATCTCCATATATATATCCAGAACAAATAAAAAGTACACTAGTTACACAACCCTCCCTTTTCATTTATGTGCTATACCTATGATTAAATCATATATATGCATGCATTTTGCTTTGCCATGATCAACACAGGGCAGTATGGCAGACAGAAACCTCAATCCTGACCATGGAACAGGAAAGTCATGTATTCTTTTTTTGTATTTTTACAATAAGTAATGAAAGAGAAGGGTAAAATGTCTCAACCTCAAATCAATAATGCAAATAGGTAATAATGAATTCAATTTTATAACCACTTCAGTTGACCACTGGAAATGTGGCAGTATGCAGTCAGGTTTGGTACTAAGCCCATGCTAAATTTGAATACCACAAAAAAGTGACTAGTCTGAAGGTTTGGGATTTGAAAAAATAAAAATAAAAAATCAGGTTCCATTAAAAAAAAAAATAATAATAATAAAAGCTTGTCAGGTGACCTTAATGTGGTCTAAATTAACATAAAATTATGTTGTCATGTCTAACGCAATTCATACTCGTGAACAAACGTGTACAAACCACACCTGGGATTAATAAAAAATAAATTTAAAAAAATTGGAGCTTCCACTCCTTTCCCAGCATTTATTTTATTTAAAGGAGCAGTTCACTCAAAAAACGAACTAACTAACTAAATAAATAATTTGCTAAAACCCTCAGGCCAACCAAGATGTAGATGAGTTTGTTTCTTCATTATTTTTGTGATAAACAGATCCATTATTATAAGATATTTTAACTTCATATTGTTGATTCTGGCCTCAGATTATGGACTCATATTTTTAGGAAGCTGTGGTTTAAATTTAAAATGTCTTAATTATTATTATTTATTCATTATTATTATTTTTTGCTTTACAAGATGTTAACTGACGGACTGAAGTGGTGTGGATTACTTGAGGATTATTGTGATATTTTTAGCAGTTGTTTGGACTCTCATTCTGACGGCACCCATTCGCTGCAGAGACTCCATTGGTGAGCAAGTGATGTACCCCTAAATTTCTCCAAATATGTTCTGATGAAGAAACTCATCTACTTATTGATTTTTGCATGACCTGAGGGTGAATACATGTGCAGCAAATTATTATTATTTTTTTGGTGAACTATTCTTTAAGTGTATTTAAATATTAACTACTACTGTTTAAAATGTTTATTATGGGATACTGCCTTGTGTTTCACTTACTGTTTTAAGGAATAGTATGCAGTAAATAGTGTATACTGCACAGGTTTCAGTATTCCATTTCACTTCGGCTTTAATGAGATTTGCTCCACGCTTCCACTCAGACAAGAAACAGTGTGATCTGAAACGAAATGTGTTCCAATCACAATACAATATACACTTGCTGCACTCAGGTGCAAAACCACAGGCCCGCGAGCCGTCAGCGTAGCAATAGAATCTTGATTGACACCGAACACGGCGGATCCACCCGGGGGCCCCTGACCCCGCTCTATGTGTGAGAGCCTGAAACCTGATGATGGCCAAATCCAGTTTGGAATGGCTGCAGGCAGTGACCTGCACTAGAGGGGGTCACAGAGAAACAAAGAGCATTCAGGTACAGAGCGAGACGCTCTCCTGCTCTGATAAGAAGAGCGAAGAGGCTAATGTACAAGAGTTTGCATTGTTAGCAGCACTGAGCACAAAGATGAATGAAGCAGAGGAGCTTTTTTCAGCTGTGGAAAAAAGGGTGACGGAGGTGATTGACAGGTGCGTAAACACTCCAAATCCGAATAGACATTCCAGAAATTGCTAACAGTATTGAAAATATGCCATACGCGGCAGCAATAATCCTCTTTTGTGTCTACGAAGCTAACGCTAATTCACTTCTCATTCACAACACCCGACAATTCACCCTTTCACCAAGTAGGATTGCAGTCTTTTCAGAAAAAAAACACACTCTTTGGCTCTCTCTCTCTCTCTCTCTCTCTCTCACACACACACACACACACACACACACACACCAAATTTGGCCTCAACGACATCATTCTGCACCCTAAACTTGTTGTTTACAGAGTTAGCATTAGCGACACAAACTGCGGCGAGCATTTTAAATGCATAGTTGAGCTGGGATTTGCGTGTGGTAGTTTGTTTTGTGCCCAGACTGTAGTCAAAGAAACCCCGGATTACTTTGTACATATCCAGTTACACAAAAGAAACAGATTAGCTTTTCAGTGTGAGCCGGTGAGTCATATGGTTCCAGAGGAACCTTTCTCAAACTTACATTGAGAAATGAGTTTTTGACTCCTATACAGGTGAACACAGGTGGAATACTGCCCTGCTGTCGCTCCAGCCGGCAGCTAGTAACAACCGCAACGCCTGCAGGAAAATATCCCTCATCAAACATCAGTGAAGCGGGGAACGGTCACGTGCTGTGATGCTAGCCAAGCTTGGCCATTTAATGAGGGTCAGACTGATAAAGTTCACGCTGCTGTTTTGGAGTGATAATGTGTTGCAGTTATGTGACATGTTATCATGTCGACTGCGGTTAAGGAAGTGTTTTGTATATATAAACAAGGTGTTTAAAGTGACTTACTGAGCAGACAGTGAAGGTATTTCCGTGTTCATAGTGACATTGAAGATGAGACATATTGTTCTTTACTATAGATCTACTCTTCCAGCATTGCTATGAGTTAGATGGGTATGGCCGATAAAACATGTTTATCTTGTAACTTTTAAAGGAATTGTCCGCTCAAAAATGAAAATTTGCTGAATTTATTGAATTGAAAATTTACTTACCTCCAGGCCATCAAAAATGTAGATGAGTTTGTTTGTTCATTGGAACAGATTTGGAAAAATGTAGCATTACACCACTTACTCACTAATGGATCCTCTGCAGTGAATGGGTGCCGTCAGAATGAGAGTCCAAACAGCTGATAAAATCATCACAATAAGTAATCCACTCTTTAAACTCTTGCTTCTGGCTGAAATACCA
Source organism: Acrossocheilus fasciatus (assembly GCA_036784905.1). Lineage (NCBI taxonomy): Eukaryota > Metazoa > Chordata > Actinopteri > Cypriniformes > Cyprinidae > Acrossocheilus > Acrossocheilus fasciatus. The sequence continues at coordinate 4,350,354 of CM071961.1, forward strand.
GTCAATAATCCATAATAATGTTTTTTTAAATATTATTAATATGTTATCATTTAATTTATTTAAAAATAATGCCCAAAATTAAAATTTAATTGTATTTATGTCCTGTTTTAATACTGGTTTCATTGTATTTACTTTATTTACAAATTTGCCATTTATTAAAGTTATGAAATTATATATATATATATATATTTATTTTTTTTATTTATTTATTTATTTTTTTTTTTTATATAAATTATGAATTGTCCAGAAATCCCTGGTAGAACCGTGGTACTCTTTGGCCCATTCTTTTTTCCTGTTTCATCGATTTTTTATTTATTTATTTTTTTTCCCTTTTTATTTTACTGTAGAATTCTATTTCATATATTCTCTTCTGCCTGACTTTCCTCACTCTCTCTCAGTTTATCACTCACTCTAGGGCCTAATTATGAACTAGCTTGAAATAAATACATTTATTTTACAAAACAACCCTGCCGAGTGCTGTTTTTTGGTACAATGAGGCACAGCTCTATAGTCTCTAGTGCGCTCAGGCTGGGTTTGTCGGGAGCGCTTTGGGATTGACTGGCCAGAGATTTGCTGGGTGCAGTAATTGTGTCTCATTAATTCTTACAGTAATGCTGGGGAGCTATACAGGCTATGCAATTAGCAGGCTGAGCCCTGAATAGAGCAGTTAATCAAGGGACAAAGGCAAGAGCTCAGCAGCCATTAGGCACAGAGGATGTCGGCCTATTGTCAGGGACATAAGGAATGCATGCAGACGTGCCTTCATTTAGGACAACTCAGGCAGGGGAGAATCCAAGCCCTCTCCAGAGCTTTTCACCTCCCTACTTAAGCAAACTTCCTGCTTTTTCACGCATTTCAGAAATAACGCTTTGACAAAAAATGGAAACTCCTTCCTAAACTCAGGAGTCAGGAGAAAAATCTGAAAATAAACTTTATTGTAATAATAATTATTGATTAGCTTATGATGTTATTATTATTATTTTTTTAAATGACACCATACATTTTATTTCATTATTTCTTATATATATATATATATATATATATATATATATATATATATATATATATATATATATATATATATATATATCCATTGCCTTTTCTTTTCTTTTTTCTTATGTTTCATTTAATTTTTTAACATTTGAATATAAAAGATAATAACAAAATTAAATATCTGTTTAACTTAAGTTTTCTCTTAGGGGTTGGGTTATAGAGTTTTATAGACAGTGTAAGTGATTTATAAAGACATAGGTGTCTTTAGTATGTCCTCATTTCGATGCTAGATAAACATACGTGTGTGTTTAAATGTGTGTGTATTTTCACCCCAGTCCATGGTGCCAAGGCTATTGCAGTCATATCTGTCGACTCAGTAGTTTGTGAGACCTTTTACCACCTCGGAAGAGTGAGGGAGGAGGAAGCGAAATCACCAGAATACTCTACCTTATCTTCCCTTTCCGCTCTCTCTCCGCAGTCCCTTTATCTCCCACCCCAGATAATCACTCACTCGGCAGCGTGGAGTAAATGAACCTCTCCTGGCCATTAAAATTAAGCATTGAATTATTGACATGCAATTAGCATGTCTGTCCTAGCAGGGCCACTGTAAAGTTTCCCCCTGCAGTTCCAGTGAAAAGCTGTGCCTTTCAGTCATTGTAGCTCAAATATAATAGCATAGCAATGTTAAAAGAAAAAAAAAAGTATGATGAAAAGTGCCTTAAACCACAGACTCGGAAATCCTATTTATCAAATAATACAGCTGCTAAAACTTTATCAGCATTTATTCTCACAAGTAATGCTGTCTCCCGCTTGTTATCTTAGTCGTTATGGACGAGACGGCACAGCGTTTGGATTAGGTTTTGGATTATGCAAACATGCCAAAATATATGTGCGTAATGAGCTGCAAGATTCTCTTTCAAGACAATTATGACTACAGCGCTCTTATTTATTTAACGCCTCATGTTTAAATGATTTTTTTTTTTATGCTGGGGAATTTTGGTAAGTTTCTTTTTTTATATATAATCCACAATCAGTGTACCACAACATTATGCAGTTTATTAATAAATACATCTCACACGACTCTGAAAAAAAGGTTGCTTTTCCATTGCTGTTGTCAGTTCCCCTGACAAATTCCTCTCGGAGCTGAATTCCACTGAATACTAACCCGTGGATTAATTCCTCTCTTACTTATGCATTTTTTCTCAGTTTTACAGACCTGTGGTTTGACAACCTGTTTATATTAAGCCTAAGTAAATCAAATTCAGAAGTTGCCTGGTAATCTCATTTTGTTTACAGCAAACTTTAGGAACAGCAGCTTCCTGCCTGCCTGACTTAATTTTGTCTGTTTGCAGACAGGCTTTCAATTTAATGGGGAGTAATAAGAGATAATTTTTAGTAACCTACATTCTGTGGTGCTGGCATCATCCTGTCACAGAAAGTAGGTTGTAGACACTGGGAAGGTAGTGGTGGGAGTGTTGAGAGCTTTGGCAAAACTTCCGTCACCCACTTGTGTGTATGAGATGCAGGCAAGAGACACTTAAAAGCTCACCCAAAAATGAAATTTCTGTCATTATTTACACACACTCATGTTTTTTTTTTTGTTTTTTTTCTAACTTGTATCTTGATACTGGTTTGGAGCATCATGAAGGCAATTAAAAGTAAAAAAAAAAAAAAAAAAAATCACTATTCCTTTAAATGTGCTTGAAAGGGCAGAAAGGTGGACCAGGTTGTGTTAGACAGATACATGCCATTGAAACTAGTCATTGGATTGAGGGATTACTTTCAGTAATCTTTAACCTCCCAGCTTCAATTCAGACTCTTTTTTTTGTGAAGCAACATCTGCCACCATTTTGTTCCCAGTCCTGGCAGGAAGAAACACAGGTGAGAGGAACAGCCAGCATCCTTTGCATTGTTGGCTGGCTTGTATCAGGATTGAAAGAAAGTAGTATCATGTCTCGTCTCTCTGAAGGATCTCCTGGCGGTCTCCAGTTTCAGAGAGTGACCATAGAGCTGTTTCCCAGCGCCTCTGCTCCATGCCTCATTGAACAGACATATCAGTGCCCTTTTGTGGAGGTCTCATACATCCGGACCCTTTCCGCCACACCCCAAAACAGGCCATACGGTTTATCTGTCGCTACTTTGCATGTGTCATTTTCAGACTGCTTTCATAATCAAATTGTACTTATTAGTGGTGCTTGCTAGTTCAAACAAGTAGTGATTCTTGACGTATCAAGCACCACTGAAAAGTATGGTTTGTTTTTGCACATACTTGACTATTAAGCTCAAAATAATAATCTTCACGAAATCTTGTCTGGTTTTTAATTTTTTTTTTGTCTGCCAAATGGATGAATGAAAATGCAAATTCAGTTTCTGACAGCAGGTGGTGCTTATGGAAATGTAGAAATTATCTAGTTAAGCCCAAAGTAAACTTCGCTTTTATAGTCGAACACGTAGGCTTTCAAAGTATACTCCATTTAATGTTGTGCATGAATGCGAGCTGTCAGCACATGTGCTCTTGAAAACTTTCTTCATGTCCAGTGTCTGCTCTGTTTTTCCCCATAATTTATGGCAATAACAAATATTTATGAACTCTTTTAAATCAAAGCTGGGCTATCCCTTATCCTCTCACTCAAGTGCTTGTCAATGCAGCCGTCTGTTGCAGTCTCCGCTGTTTTGTTGTTGTTTCGTCTCTTTAGTTTTGTTTTCTGCTGTGAAACAACGGCCCGGGCCAGTGTTGCCACCTTGTGGAAAAACTGATTACTGCAAAACAAATTCAGTGTTGCTCTGGGTGACCTGCACGTACAAAAATCAGGTGGTGCATGTACAGTATACATGTGCTATTCTGATGATGAAATTTGCGTCAAACGCACTGTACGCTGTCCCTCGCATATGTGTAAAAATTTAAGTATACGTTGGGCTTTACTGTACACAAATCAGTTTTGCATAACTTTCCATTTCGGACACCTTCTTGTCATGAAAAAGAAAGAAAGTCAAACATTGTTTTCAGCCATTCAATTTTTTGTATTCGCTATAGTGTTTATCAGATAACACCAAATATAGGAGTACTATGATGGTATTCAATTCGCTTAACAATAGAGTCTCTTTGAGAGCACCACCAAGTCGCAGTTTTATGTAACAGCAGGGACTCTGGGCATGTTACTAAATATTCAAAACTTATTTGGTTGGAAAGTTGTCTTCATAATGAGCTATAAAAAAAATCCGTCGCATTGATGCTATGCAAATGTTCTTGTTGATAAACAGTTGCATTATCACTCAAATTAACATGTTTTTTGCACCAAACATTCGTCTTGGTATTATAATTGACATTTCATTGCTGAAAATATGAATAATACCACAAATTATGATGCTCAATGAGGTGTCAGATTTTCACCTGTGAACAATACAACATTTAGACTGCAAGAGGGATCTGAGCCATATCTAGGGACCAGAATATCATAGAGACTTGTGAATGGACTCTTTTAACCTGGGCAGGTAAGGAACCTCATAGCAAGATGCTTATGGAAACCCCATAATAACATTAGCTTAGTATTGTGGAAGTGAGTTTTGTATGGGCAAGTAGCACTCATGCTTTCTTCAAAAAATGTAAAAGTCTAGTTTGGGAGGTGCTTTTTTTGGTTTGACATAGTGGCCATACACATTGACATAGGAATGGTTTATGGATTGTTAAGAGTCATTTGGAACAAAACAACAGCTCTGATAGTATTTAAATGTACATTTTCCCCAAATACAGCTCACAGACTAACAATGCAATGTGTATTCCAGTAGCTAACAATACACCTCAAGGATGCAGATGTGTGTTTTGTTTTTAAAAGCAGAGAATTAGGGGATACTGTTCGTCCTCATTATTTTGACCCTCCCTTCAACCTGTTCTATTGTTGTCTGCAGGTGCTAATGATTATGTGGCCCACTAAGTACACCAGCTCATTTGCTGAGGTGGAAATAAATGACTTCTTTAGAAGTCTTCCCTGTTGTCTCCCTAATATAATTTAGTTTGGGATGAGGGTTTGACACTCTGTTAAAACCTTGAAGATGTTGGCCCAGTCTCACTAAGAAAACAATGTTGGTTTAATTCCTGAGGCTGCCTGGCCACCTGGCTCCTACAGAAGGAAAAACTCACAGAGTTCCTTTCATAAAACCAAGGGAAGTGTCTTATATTGCCTTATTGGTGTGGTTTCTGTGCTTTGTGTTTGTGTTGGCACCCTATATCCTGTAGGGTGGTTTTTCTGTATGCACTGGTATGTAAGGCCTATGGCGGACGTCTCCGATCACATGTTCTCTGGTGATGATGGAATGGACAGCAAGATTTTTCCACTCATGTCCCAGCTTGACTGTCTCACAAATTGTGTCTAAGAATGGTCAAACACTAACTCACGATGACAGAAATGTGCAAACACTTTAATACGTATATACACATTGTGATATTGGCCTTTGCTGTGTGTGTGTCTATCATTGTAAGGGCTGGAGTATAAACCTGGAGACTGGTTCTAGTGCCCTGGGGTCTCAGATTGCTAGGGGCCTTTAAAGCCTTAGGCCAAGAAGTCCAAGAGTGCCCTTGTTGCATTTTAAAATGTAAGGTGACCACTAGGGCTCCTTGACACATACAATGCAAGTTGAGGGCCCTCAGGCCTTTCAGTTCATATATCGCAAGGTGACGGCTGGGGCCTACAGGCCCCTTGGCAAATGCAGCTGACGACTAGGGCCCTTGGGCCCTTGAGCGCATATGTTGCAAGTTGATAACTAGGGCCCCCTGACACTTTGGCACATGCAGCACAAGCTGACCACAAGGGCCCTCAGGCCCTTCACCACACACGTCACAAGTTGACCACTAGGACCCCTGGGCATATGTGGCACAAGATGACAAATAGGGCCCCTAGGCCCCTAGCTGACCGCTTGGGCTCTGTGCTTCTTGTTGCTCACAGTGTGAGATGACCACTAGGGACCCTGGACACCTCAGTAAATACCGCACAAACTAGCCCTTCAACACATGCATCATGAGCAGAACACAAGCATAAAGCAAGGCCCCCTCAGAGAGTGCAGTACAAGCTGAACCCCAGAGACCCCAGTGCACACAGTGCAAGTTAATCACCAGGATCACTGGCCTCCTCAACACATACAGCTGAGTTCCTGATTGGCAAATTACAGTATAAACCCATCACATAATCCCCTCAACCCAAAGACATGAGCCCCAGGCGGGACCATAATCCAGCCCTGGACATGGACTGCTTCCCAAACAGGTTATCTGCAGAGTCCACTGAAAATGCTGAGTTCAGCACACCTCATAAATGTTTGCTTGCTGTATTCTCACAACTCACAGTTCAGCTTAGGGAAAGGGTGTTCAAGCAAAGGAAAATGAAAACACTGAAGGTTGTCAAGTCCCTGTAATCCCAGTGTCCAACTGTATCAGGGGGCAGATCAAATGAGCTCCAGTGTTTTAACTTCTTGATAGTCACCACATCAGCTCATGTGCATGAAGTTGAACTTTGCTCAAGTTGGTTGCATCATCAACGGTCACTGTTGCTCATGGTGTCACTGAGAATTCAGCTACACATATTAAAGGGTGGAGCGGTGGCTCGGTGGGTAGTGGCCCCACGGCAAGAAGGTCCTTAAACTCTTGGTGTAAAGTTTGCACGATCTCCCATGCAGGATAGGTCATTTGCTCATAAATGGACTGGGTGATTGTGCATTCAAGGTGTTTCCCTGCCTTCGTATAGGTGTCCCTGCAACCCTGCATAGGACAAGTGGTTAAGAGAATGGATTCTTATTGCAGTTTTTGTAAACTGAATTGAAAACCCAAATATCTAAATATCCACTATGCAAACCAGGTACACACATTCCACTGCAGATGGTTGTCTTTATGTAATCACTCTGATAACAATGTGTCTGGTGGATAGAGGAATGTTTGTGAATGTGAAAATAGATCGAGATAAAGAGGGAGTGAAAGTATGATCCGATAAAGGGACAGAAATATATCAAGCTTTGTTGATGGGTGATCTTTGCGCCTGGCGTTGGGCCAGGAGACATGGACAGCGACAAAAGACATCAAAAACGACAACAAGCTACACAGTGTAGTCGCAAATGTCATCGTTACCCAAAGTGTGAGATGAAGGGAGAAAAGACACCATAAATGAGTGACATGTCCATTTGGACTTTTGATCAATTTTTTAATTCCCAGCTTTCATGTCATGTTCTAATTCGTTATGCAAAACCAATTTCAGACAACACAGTGGAATCTCAGTGCGACAGGTTAAAAATTAATGAGCCTGTCAATGCGGGAACATTATGTTACTGTTTAACCACACACTTTGTTAAATATTCAATCTCAGGAAAGCAAACATTGGATCCCTGAACTTTTAGCTTCACCTTCCCCTAGTGTGTGTGTGTGTGTGTGTGTGTGTTTACTCAGATGTTTTGTCTTAATTGGAATTGTTTCTACAGGACTTTCAGGTGGCATGCTACACCAGTGTAGACTAGCTCATACATTGTTTTCATTATTTTCACAGTTGCCCGGAAAATTGAGTGGTGGTGTCTTATTAAGGAACCTAATTTAGAGGGTGAACACCTAACCAATTATATCTAATTGGATGATTATCGCACAGCCTTCAAAAGACACCTTTCTGACACTGCCACCTCTGGAGACAATTTTATTGGACTGTGAATCGCTGAATACTTTTGACCCCCAGTTTGCACTCAGCAGATCATGATTAGCATTGTATGAACCACAAACAAGCTGTGAAATCTTGGCAGTGGGTTTCATAACTGCAAACACAAGACAATTTAAAGGTGTAACAAACATCTTGTGATTTTTTTTTTTTTTTACATTTTGTTTTTCAGTCACTTTGTTGGTGTTCTTTCTCACCCCAAACAAGAAGTGTTAAAAGCTATGCTAGCTGACTATTAGCAGTAAGAATTAAAAAGACACTAATCAAAATGTGTCAAACAAAATTAAAATGACTGTTAGCAAATGCGCGCACCAGTGTAGGGACGACCAACGGTGTGTAATATAAAACTGAGCGCAAAGTCAGTAACGCTTACCATCTGAAACATTTGAATTCGCCATTGAGCAAACATCCGGCCACTTGGCTACGGAGCACACCGCCACCCCTGTCAATCTCTGGTGGTCGACAAAAGACTTTAGTAATATCTATTGTCACTTTACAACTGTGTCCTACATGCCGTATGGCCTGGCAGCAGTGACAGATGAGGTGAACATGGTGGGGCTAATTCAGCATGTCCTCTCCCAGCAGGCCTCCTTACACAACACTAATAGGATGGGACCCATTGTCTGTGGGCCAGGACCACCATGCTCCTCACCATCCACACAAACACAATGACCCTCGCTGGGCCTTGTCTCAGCGAGTGAGTCTTTTCAATTCTAGAACAAGAGAGACTGATGAGGGCGTTCATGCATTGAGGAATAGCGTTGAGCTAGCATCGTATATTCACATATGGTGGATATGCATTTTAATGCCCATGAGAATATCTGAATATACTACTCATTTTGACTTTTTTATTGCAATGAATTAATACTTTGTAATCTGCAGGGGTTGGCAGCTAATTAGGTGTAGCTCATTAGCATGTTAATACAGTAGCTAGTGCAGCTTGCAAAATGCATTTTTTTTAAGGCAAAATCAACTTGTGTGGCAAAGTTAGCCACAATCACCAATGACTGACTAACTAACTACTTGCGCAATCATCTCATACTCCTTGTAACCTGAGTTCAAACATACTGTAGCACATTGTGGCCTTTCTCTTAGTTTTGCAATACATTTACATGTAAATTTAAACCAGCATCTTTTTGCCATAACATACTGGCTTGGATGTAACAGTCTGGAATTATTTAAATATATAATTATTTATTTATTTGTTTGTTTGTTTAAAAAAAATATTACGACATGTTAAAAAATGTTATGCTCTAATGTGTATATTTTTATGTTTCATGAATCAAATATAGTTTAGCCTTGAATATAACAGTCAGGAATTATTTAAATATACAAAGAATACAAATCTGATTTATTTATTTACTTTAAATTGTTATTACGTCATAACAATTTTCATGCAAGTAATATGTCCATTTGTTGTTTCATGAATCAAATTAATAATTAACCAATAAATAAACATAAAATAACTAAATTCTAATAAAATATTAATAGAATGTGAATAATAATAATCATAATTAATAGAATGTGAATAATAATCAATCAATCAATCAGTTGATTGATGATAGTGACGGTAGCCTTTGACTTGCATGTAAATAATCACCAAGGACCACCAAGGATAAATTTTTACTGTTCTACCAAAACAAAACAAAATAAAACAACTATAAAAATTATCTGCATATTAGATGGCCTGAATGTGAATAAATTAACAGCAAATTTTTACTTTTGGGTAAAAAAAAACAAAACAAAAACAAACAAAAAAAACAGACAAGTTGCCATGTTTGACAATGATGTGATTATATTATCATGGCTAAAATATTAATACTTTTTTGAGTTTGCAACTGTCACACCATCTCCAGCTGTTTAAACAGCAAAATGGTTCAATAGTCTTTCTAAGGTTATAATGTGATAAACTGTTGGCTATCACTTTACATATAGATTGGGGACCAGTTATATGTACTCACAAATGCTTGAGGTTTTAGTTTCAGAATGCGAAAGCCGTTTGCGAGGTCCACACAGGTGTTTGTTCAACAGGAGAGACACCACCGTTGACCTCTGTGCTTTCAGCCAATCACAAGCCTGCAAAACGCTTCAGCTCTAAAGCTATAGGGAGACACAGAGTGAGCGTGTGAGCGTGAGAGAGGCATCTGGAACAGAAATCTGAATCCAGGGTGGAAGATTAAAGCAGACTCCTATCTGGCGCCGGTACTCAGAGAAATCCATATCGTTGCTCAGTGCTAATGTTTCCTCCGCAGAATCAAGCAGGGCTTTGCTATCTGATTGGGTGCTCATTCTGCGATGGAACGGGATGCGAGAGAATGCAGACGAACCTTTGAAATGGCCTGATGTTCTATTAGCAATTCTAAACAGCTCACTCTGTCACAGTAGCACTTTTCCCACATCAGCTTATATTTCGCGTTGTGCCAGAGAGCGTATGCGTGTATGCATTCCGGTTTCAGACTGTTTTTGATGCGGTTCAGATGCACCTGCCTGGCCCAAGCAGAGGCATGTGACAATCCCAGAGATACATGCAGCTGCAAAGGTTTTCAACACACTGAAATCGGAAACTGTGATTTTCAAATAATACAATTATATAATTAAATAATATTTAATTAATAATACTATTTTAGTCATTATTTAAATAGGTAAAGTTATTTTTGGTAAAGTTACATCGCTTTAATATCAATAATGTATGTGTGTATATGTATGTGTATGTACTGTATGCATATATATATATATATATATATATATATATATATATATATATATATATATATATATATATATATATATATATATATATATGTGTGTGTGTGTGTGTGTAAATATGATGTAATTCTATTCAATTATTTATATTTAATAATTAATTATTTTATAATTTTATGCCCGGTTACTTTAGGGGACTTGTTTTATGTATGTATGTACAGCATGTATGTATGTATGTATGTATTTATTTATTTATTTATTTATTTATTTATTTATATGATTCAGATCACAAATATGCAAAATATAAAAACATTATAAAATTAATTATATTTCATAATTCATATATAATATATTATATACTATATTTAATTAATTATCTCATTTAGTTTCTATTGGGAATCATTCTTATTCTCATTCTTAACAGAATATATACTGTATGTAAAATTAAATATTTTACTAATTTAATTAATTATTTAAATTAGTATCAAAATCAAGTTATTTTGGGAAATTTATCTTGATTTATAAAATGTAAAAAAACAAACAAAAAACATTTATAATATATTAATCATATTCAATATTTAATCAGTTGTTTCATTTAGTATCAAGTTACTTCATGGCACCTATTCTCATTTTACACGGGCAAAAAAAAAAAAAAAAAAAAAAAAAAAAAATATATATATATGTATATATATATATATATATATATATATATATATATATATATATATATATATATATATATATATATATAATAAAGTTATAGTTCATATTCTATTTTTATATTGTATTAATATTTTATTAATTATTTTAGTTAGTATCAAATTATTTCAGGTAGCATTATCTTTATATATTATGTTAAATTTAAAACTATATTAAAATCAATTATATTTAATATTGATTATTTATCTCATTCAGTATCAGGGACTGATTCTTATTTTACAGATTATATATGTAAAAAATGTAATAAAATGAATTCTACTTCAATTTTCAGTTAAATGTCTCATTTAATATTAAATTATACTCATGCTTATATTAGTTTTATAGATTATATACATGCAATTGTGCTGTTTATTCCATCAATTTTATTTAAACAATCTCAGATAAACTAGCTTTCTGCCTTTAATGGAAGTCAGCAGGTCGGTGTGTGTGTGTGTGTGTGTGTGTGTGTTTGAAAGAACATAGTAGTGTCCGTGTGAATGTGTTTATGGTTTGTATGACAGATGGACACCGGCTCAGCCCTTTTGCGAGTGGAAAATTGAAGCCACATCCCCTCTGACCTGATTACCATGGTAACCTTTGACCCAGAGGTCATCTGCACACAGAGCCTCATGCATTCATGCAGCCTTTCAGCAGCGAAACAAACCCCTGCAAGACGAACCCAACAAGAAAAACATTGTCTCATTTAAAATTCATAGTCCGAGGGCCCACAAAACATACATTTAACATGCACTTTTGTATGGCAATAACCATACGACCAACAGGCATCATCGCAGACGTGCCCAGAGTAAAAATATTGTGAAAATAGCAGCGGAGGCGCCGTAATTCTCCGCTGACAGGAGCGTGTGGAAGTGTTCTAGTCCCAGGGCGGGTCTCTGACAGTCTAAGTATACACTAAAGCAGGTGTATCTGAGCCATAACAAACCCACTCATCCTAGTCAAACAACAGCCACGGGAAAGAATTCCTGGAGTCGGATCATTTAGGAAGGGAGGACAGTTTAAGGTAATTGCATGGTGTGTCACATTGCCCATCCTTATTTTTTTACAGGCCTAAAATATAACCACAATTTATATCGCCTCAGGAAGAGTCAGCTTGGCTGAAGCATTTTTCTCATGGTGATTGCTGTTTAATGGGTAAATGTTTGTGGCTTGGCAATAACATAGTATGGCTCTCAGTAGATGAAAATAGTCCTGATTATTTATTTGCTTATATTTTTATACAAATTTTGATGTTGCAAAAATTTTGGCCCATGTATATGTATATACAATTATTATTATTATTTTTTTTTTTAAAGCTGCAGTCCGTAACTTTTTTTGGGTTAAAAATGACCCGAAATCAATATTAGAGAAAGTACATAACCAGCCAGTGTTCAAAACTTTCACCTTACTTTAAACAGTAAGCTTATAATAATGTTTGGTTCCACTTTATATTATGTGGCCTTAACTACTATGTACTTACATCAAAAAATAAGTACAATGTACTTATTGTGTTCATATTGTATTTCAAAACACTTTTGCTGCTATTTCGCGTTGGGGTATGGGTAAGGTTAGGGACAGGTTTGGTGGTGTGGGTAGGTTTAAGGGTGGGTTAAGGTGTAAGGGATGGGACAACAGTGTAATTATAAATGTAATTACAGAAATTAATTACAGATGTATTTACATGTAGGTATTTTTTAAATATATAAGTACAATGTAAAAACATGATGTACACAATATGTGCATTGTATCAAATGATTAATTTAAATGTAAGTACATAATAGTTAAGGCCACCTAATATAAAGTGGGACCTAATGTTTTCTAATTTGAGTGGTACGGGTAGGTTTTCATGGGAATTTCGAGCATGGCACTGCGTCATTACGTCACGTCTGTAAATATAAAGAAGTTGTCCCGGCTAGTAGGCAATCGCATGTGAGGATCCTGCAGGTGACGGATCGTTTATAGCAGGGATTGGTCCTGGAGTGCCGATGTCCTGCAGAGTTTAGCTCCAACCCTGAAAAAAACCCTCACCTGCCTGTAGTCCAGTTTTAAATGTGCTTACGATTACAGATAGCCTGGGATTACACACGATTTGTATTTGAAAGAAAACCAGTTCGAAGGGAGCATAGTTTGCTTTTTGGGTTAAAAAAGTTCTTAATATGAAATTCGAATGGCATGACAATTAGATTAGACTGTACAGAAATTGAAGTCTACATGCTAATACACACTATACTCATTGTCACACAATGCTGATGTTGTTAACATTAATAATTTGAGAATAAAGTATAACAATAATAATACTTTGCACAGTTTGATGTGATATGAGCTAACCAATCGTTAGATTTAATCACCATTGGTAGCTCAATTTACTGTAATGCTTTTCTCCTTAGTTGGTCAGAACAAACGTTGCAGACTTGTTACTTACTTGTTCAGATGGCAATATACGGTGAAAATTCTTATTTGGGTCATGTATTCCAAGACATAGGCTAGAATCTGTGATTGCAAAATACAGTAAACATCTACACTTGTGCGGTGACTGACAGCTACACATATTCCTCAAAACATTAGATTCATCAGCCCACGCAAGCAAGATAATTCCGCACACAGCTGCAATTCCAGGTTTTCAAACAGAGATGGCGACAAAGAGGCCGAATGTATGGACTACAGCTTTAAGGAAAGAAATAAGGTCATATTAAACAAATTTAAAGTTAATTAGGTATTTTTGGCCAGAAAATATACTATGTAATCTAGTCCAATGTAATTGTTCTAGTTTAATAATTTATATTAAAACATGTATATTAAATTATTTATTAATTCCAATGCATTCATATTATTTTTTATTTTTTTTTACTAAGAAATAACATTGAGAATTGAGAGCCTGTGATTAAAATGAACTATAATTTAGTTGTATTAGTAATTGTTGTATTTTTATTAATGAATGTTAACATATATTTATAAATACTAAAAGAATGCATTACTAATTGGACTTTATTGTAAAGTGTTACCAGATATAATAAATATAATATTTCAGAGATGTTGAGCTTCAGTGATATTTAAATTTAGCCATATAAACATAAAACATATAATTTAGCTTTCAAAATAATTTACATTTTAATGTATATTACATTTATTTTGAATGTAAAGTAAAATGTTTATATATTATATATTTTGTATGTAATATAATATACTATAATACACTATAATATATATATATATATATATATATATATATATATATAATATTATAGTTGTGTGTGTATGTGTATATACATATATATATATATATATATATATATATATATATATATATATATATATATATATATATATATATATATATATATACATACCATATACACACACATAAATTATATTTTCAAAATTAAAATTATGTATTAAATTACATAGAAAATCCCATGCAATTGTATGAAAAAAAAAAAAAAAAAAAATATATATATATATATATATATATATATATATATATATACAATATAAAATATATATAAGTTATATATTACATTCCATATAAATTCTGATGCAATGTTATGACTTAAGAAGACTCAAACAGACCTGGTTTTTGGTGTTTTTTGTCATTTTTGGAGCAGTGTTCATTCACATTGCCAACCATCCTGCACATTCTGCTAAACATCTCCTTTTGTGTCCCATGAAAGAAAGACATGCGGATGAGCACATGATGACATAATATTCATATCCCTTTACCAGCCTTGCTACTAACTTCATCTACAGTGTCACTGTTTGTTATAAACAAGTTAATAAAGTTGCAGCAACAAGCGTTTTGAGCTGTCATATCTCAAAGTGACTACGGCTCCTCTGGCTTTAACGCCCATCTGTTCGGCCATACACCGTCCAGGACCAGCTTGGCATGCAGAGCAGCGTGTAGCCGTCACAGAGGAGCAGGGTTTTGTGTTTGTGATGGGGAGGCAGTTCGTCTTGTTAATTCTGCAGATGGACAGGGGTGAGGATTTGCCCCGTGGTAAAGTACGCTCACTGGCACTGGATGTCTCGCTGCTGTTCGGGAGTCAGTCTCAGACAGGCAGACGGCCAGACGAGATGGACAGACAGCCAGACAGGCAGACGGACAGACAGGCTAAGATATCGCCTGCAGTTATTCAGGACCCTGCAGTCTGGCTAGAGTGAATTTGACTGGAGGCAAGAAGCAGAGCGAGGATTGCTGAGGAAACAGGAACACCACACACACACACATTGCATAGGCTTTTCTTTCTCTCTCTCACTTTCCATTCCTCTATTCTTCCCGATATTCTGATCAGATATGCAGAGCGGTTGCGGTTCCCCCCACAGACTCCGGAGTTTCTCATGTCAAATCACTTTGACTGCATAAGAGTCATGGCAGGGTGGAAGCCCTGGTGATCAGACCTCCTCTCCGTCTCTCTACGCTCACTTGCAATCATTCGCAATTTAATGATTGCGGTTCTGATTCTGATGCACTGGGGATAGTTCACCCAAAAATGAAAATTCTGACTTATCCTCCACTTGTTCCAAACCTGAATGAGTTTCTTTCTTCTGTTGAACACAAGAGAAGATATTTTGAAGAATGTGGGCAAGCAAACAGTTGACGGTAGCTATTGACTTCCATTTTTGTTTTTTTTGTTTTCAGTGGCTGCCATCGGAAATCATAAATAAACATTCTGTCATAATTCATGTCATTCCAATCATGTATGACTTTCCTTTTTTCGTAGAACATAAAAGGAGAGATTTTAAAGAATGCTCATGCTGCTCTTTTCCATACAATGGAAGTGAATGGGGATTCAAGTTGTTGTGCTTCAAAATGACAAAAAGCACCATAAAGCATCAGAAAATATTAACTTGTGGACAATTTTCCTTGTCATCTGAAGTCATATGATTGTAAAATGGATACAAAAATGGCTCCTTGGTTCTTAATGCTAATGGTATGTATTGTGTGACAAAACATCACTGAAATGGTGCAATGCTTAATCTGTTTCTCAATTTTGTGTATTGTTTTTTGCACTGAATTTAAAATATTTTCTTCGGTTTCAGCCACAATAAAATTATTTAATGCAGATCATCATTTAATACAAAACTGTGAATGTACACTCAGAGTCAGTAAGATTATTATTTATTTATTTATATTAATTAATACATATTCAGCAAGGACAAATTAAATTGATCAAAAATGACAGTAAAGAAATTTAGTACAGAAATTGAGATTTATATTTGACATACATGCTGTTCTTTTAATTTTATAATCATGAAAGAATCATAAACGCATATAGTTTCCACAAAAAAAAATAAAATAAAATAAAATAAATAAATAAATGTTTCTTGGGAATCAAATCAGCAGATTATGCGACACTGAAAAAATTAAATAAATAATAATAATAATAATAATATATAACAATAGAAAACAGCTATTTTAAATAGTAATAAAAGTCCACAATATTACTGTTTTTTGTCTATATATATTTTTTATTAAAAATGCAGCCTTGGTGAGGATAAGAGACTTTAAAAAAACATTTAAAAAATCCTACCTCGACCCCCAACCTTTTAACGGCAGTTTATGTATTTGTTTCACTGCAATTGTCATATGAAGCAACTAAGCAGTAGCTAAACTAAAGTAGCTAAATTTAAATCTTATGAACCTTACGTATACCAACCCGATCTCATGAAAGTGCGTGTAAATAATACGCCAAATAAAAACGAAAACCCATGGTATTGATATGCAAAAATGGACTTTGGCGTGTATATGCTATGCGATGGGTAGGATTAGGATTGTGGGGTAGATGCATATCATATGTACGCGAAAACTGCCTATTATAGGCACGCCAAACATGTTCATATCATATATTTTTGCGTATCAATATCACAAGTTTATGTTTTTATTTGCCGTACTATTTATACGCATTTTCATGAGACTGGGCTCCATATGCATACAGTAACACACAGTTCTTGGTTTAATTAACTTTGAAATGAGCGAGTCTTCTTGACCAATTCATTAAAATACACTGGTAGTGATCTTTGTTGCAACCAGTGAGGACAAAACAATATAAGACCCTGAAAGCGTTGTGTTTTTATAGTTTTTGTATTATTTTCTAAAGCCCAGTATTTATCTCTCATCACTTTTTCAATTCACATAAATAAGAATTCCCCACAAAAAGTTCCTCTCTTGTCTCAGGAAATGCAGAGATGCTGAATCATGGTAATTGGGGCAGAATGAGAATTAAAGTGTGAGAGGAAATTTTCCTTCCTCCGCCCACAGACACAAACATTCACACAAAGCTGCAGCTCTTGCACTGTAATCTCATCTCCGGATCTGCTGCAAAACAAGATAAACTGAATTAATACCACTATTTTACAGGACCGTTCCTCCCACTGACTAAAGCTAAAGAGAGATGAGATGTAGAGGTGCTGTAGATCAATGGAAAACGGAACAACCTTACAGCCCTTTGAATTATGGGATAAAACGGCCACATTCAGGACCAGGTGTTCATTTTATATGGCGTTTAATGAGGCAAATCTGAAGAGCAGATTTTTATTTCCGCTGTATAATATATAAAATGTTCTCAAACATTCATGAGTGGGTTGTCGGTTGCACTTCTGAACAGGAAATATTATTGGTCAGATGTTGCTCTTTCATTGCTCAAGAGTATTTGAAGTATTTGACTATTAGTTTCTTGGCAAATCTGGGCACAGTATGAGAAGTTGTTGAGATATTTTGTAAAATATACAATATAAAAGTTTGGAAATGCTGCAATTTTTGTTTTTGAAAGAAGTCTCTTAAACTCACCAAGACTTAGAAATAAGTAAAATTACATTTTAAAATATATGTTTTAAATTGTAATAATATTTCATAATTTTGTGACTGTGATTGAATGTGTTATGAATTATTTATGTGATTCAAAGCTAAACTTTCAGCATCATCTCTTCAGTGTCACATGATCCTTCAGAAATCATTCTGATATTTGCTGCTCAAGAAATATTTTTTTTATTATAATCAATATTTAAAACAGTTGTGCTGCTTATTAATTTTGTGGTAAAATAATAATAATAATATGAGATTATCTGTGTATTTTCTTACATTTATTTTTTTTTTTTTTTAAAATATGCCTTAGAAAGAAAAAGAAAAAAATCTGGTGTGCATCTTGAGATAAAACAAAGGTACTGATATATTTTAAGATCAGTCAGTGCAAATTTCTTTCAGTTGAAACAACTCAGACTTACGTTTTAGTCTGGGACTAGGTTTAAGCCCTTTCTGTGAAACTGGGGGAAGGTGCCTTTTAAAAATTGCTTGTAAATCTTGGATTTTTTCTTTTTTTTTTCTTTCAGTTAGCACATTTTTGTATTTCTTTTTGGAACTGATTGATCATAGGCCTCACTGATCTGAGTTTATGCACCTCAGTGTTTGAGTAAAAGAAAAGGAAAACAAAACATTATTTATGGATAATTTTGGCGAAGTTCACTCAAGAATTAAGGTGCATAAACTCAGATCAGTGAGGCCTATGATCAATCAGTTCCAAAAAGAAATACAAAAATGTGCTAATGTAAAGAGAAAAAGTTGATAATACTGATTCAAAGATTTGGTGACAATATAGCGTAAAGAGAGATTTATAAGCTCCGTTTTGTAGGGCAGTCATTTTTGACCGGGAACATCATGTGTAACAAGGTGGGGAAATCCCCAAAAAAGTACAACAAATATAAACATTTTAAAGTTTTTATACCCTTTTTTTGAGCAAAGTCAGTAAGTTTTAGTCCATTGTGAAAACATTAACTAGCACTTTAAGCACTTTATTGTAAGGTGTCCGTTTTACACACATTACATGTACTTACTATTATAATAACAACAATAAATTATACATAATTGCATGCAAGTAACCCTAAGCCAAACCCTAATCATAAAGCTATGTAGTAAGTATATGTAGTTAATTAATATTACTCAGTACTTAAATGTATAATCACACTGTAACAAGGACACCTTAAAATAAAGTAAAAATAAAATAAAATCTCTCTGGGTCAAAATAACCGGAACACAACATAAAGGTTAACAAGTCTCCATTCAAACTAACAGCCGTCTATGAGAGACAATTGAGACATTAAAGAGATTTTTCTTTCCTGTGGCAGCAGACATTATGTGCCATTCCAACACTGAACACTCCTACACAACAACCTTAGAAAGTTAGTTGCTATTTTTTTGTGCTATATTTTGCGGCCCAGTGTTGACAGCAGAACACACGTCCTAATGACCATTTGTAGAAAATAACATCCTTCTCATGTTTGCTAAGAAAAACTTTCCTTTCAAATTCAGCAAGCTGAAAATAGCTCTTCTTCCTGACAGCGCTTGTTTGTTGATGGTCCCAGTCATTCTTAAAGCACATTAACAGTATTGAGAAGCAAAGATGAGCGATTTCCTGGAAGTCTAAAGAATGTGCAAGACATACAATTCACAGTTCATTAACTCTCAACCCAGACCATATAAATAACAGAGAAACACTGAAGAAGGCATAAAAACAGACAAACGTAGCATTCATTATGATAAAAAACATCCTCCTTTGACAGCAGCTTGTGACCAAGCTTTGACAAAATGGAAAAACTCAAGTGATGCTAAACATCTGTCCTCTTGGATCGAATCATCCACAGAATGAAACACACACACGATTCTTACCTTCTTTAAAGAAAATATGAGTTGTTGTGATACAAATGTTCCAGTGGTTGGTATTGTAGATGCCAACTTGCCCAGGTCAAAGAAGGCCTCTTTTAAGCCTCTTCTGGTCAATGTAAGTCAGTCTAAGTGTGTTTGGAGCAAAGTTACATGCCAAAGTTTAATAATCACATATCAGTTTGATTCTTTTTTTAATAAGAAAATAAATTATGCAGTTGTCATGAACGACTTGGATCATAACAAATCTGCCCGGAGAACTAAATATATCCTCCTGTGTGTATGTGTGTGTGTGTGTGTGTGTGTTTGTGTGTGGAGACCACAAGTCTGTTTGGAGACTGAAAGCAACTGGCAAATCTCCAATACAACCATTTAAACCATAATGATCTGAGCCTCTGTTTCTCTTTGTCATTGTGCCATGTTGACTCACAGAGCGAGTAGTTGTCTATCTACTGGAATTCTCTTTCTCCCTCTATCAGCTGTAAAAACATTGCCATGACAATTAGTAGCTCGTACTGGACCTGTCTAAATAAAGTGAAAGCGAAAAAGATGAAGACTTGGAAAGAGAAGGTGGTAGAGATTTGGTGCAGATAAAATTATCTTCAGAGGATAGTTGAACAATAAATTCAAATTCTATACGAAATTACTAAAATATAAAATAATTTGACCTTTTTTATTAAGGTTAGTTATAAAATGCCATGTGGTGCGACTCCTAAAAAATGTAATATTACATTTGAAATAATATTTATGAATTAATACTTGTAAATACTTAAAACATTATTGATAATGGTGTGTCCATTCAAAGTATTCAAGGTATGAGGAAAATATGTTATTACCTTTTAATTCATGGTTATGCCACATGACATTTTTTAGAGTCAGCAAATGTAAACTGGTCTATAGTTTCAGGACTATAGAATATTTTATGGTGCTTTTTTTATGAGATTATACTTTTTTGGAACATTCTTTGTATGGAAAGGAGCAGCTTGGACATTCATTAAAATATCTATTCCACAAAAAAAAAAAAAAAAAAAAAAAAGATTTTGAATGACAAAAAATGATGACGGAACTCAGCTGTCAGTTATAATGAATGCACTGTTTAGCCGTCGAAGTACTGTTCAAGTAAAACCTTCCACAGTTTACTTAAAATGATCGTGTTAAATATGTCACTTAATTATGCCGTTGAAATTATTTCCATATCCTCAGGCCATTTCAAATGTTAAACAATCGCTTCTGTGGTTTATGAAAAAGCTATGTTAAATCAGTATGTTTGCGTTTTACATTTCAACAGCTCATTTTATTAACATTCAAAGGTTTACTTGAGAACGAAGCACAAAAAGCTCCCTTTGGCTCTGTTTGGATTGGGGAAAAAGGTAGATCGGCCCATCTCGTCACCAAATCAAACAATCTGCTTCTCTTCCAAGTAAAACTGATGTAATCTCATGGGCACCATCTAATGTGCTTGTCCCTCTCTACCTCACACCTGTTGCTTTCTCTCTGCCTTTCTTCTTTGATGTTTTTTTGATTCGGAGCATCCAAGAAGCGAGAAACAAACGGAGCGCTGGGGTAACAAGAGGACTGAAGGAAATCAAAGAGAAATGGGCAGAGTGTTTATCGGAGAGGGAGGGATGGGGGTGGTTTGGCTGGCACGGACGGAGTCTGAATATTCAAGCAAACGAGACCCCCACCTCACACTCCTGCAAATATTGTCTTATCCATTAGTGGGAGCACGGGAAGAAAAGGGTAGTCTGTCATTGTGGGGCTCATGAAGGAGAAGTCAGGGGAGGAATTCTTTTCAAAACCTCTTCTGCAGTGCTCAGTGGACAGGGCCATTTGTTTGGCCCTATTCAGACGCCGTAGACCGTAGCAACAAAGAGCGCTTTCAGTGCACCTCACTGTAAAAGCATGTGAAAGAGAAAAGCAGGGCAGAGGAAAGAGAAGAAAGGCGGAAAAAAGAAGAAAACAACTTGAGCGAGACAGGGAGGACTTGTTAAATTTAGATGTGTTTATACGGACCTTTGCTTGTGTGTTTGTTTTTTCCTCACGCCGGACACGGCAAAGCGTTCGTGGCGAAACTAATAGAGTCGAATGGTATTGAGCCTTGAAGGAGAATGTTACCCAACACTCGCCTTTAAAAATTGACACCGGGCTGGCTCGCCGAGAACTCAACCGTGGTCTGGGACACCCGAGAACACCGTCGGCATAAATCCTACCTGACATGAGCTAGCAGAGACGCTGGCCTGTGTGTTTATGTATTTACTCCGATGATTATTGCTTTAGCAGCTCCCTTCTGCTGAGTGGATCAGCTCACCTCGCTGTGGGACGCGCAAACGCTTCCAAAATGCATCCGGGGTGAGCGCATGTGGCTCGATATAACTTAATCATGCAGCATGCCGAGCGGCTTCCTGTTTAGTGGCCTTCGAACTTATAGTTCTCCCAGAAATAAAGATTCTGTTCTTATTTGCTCAGCCTCATGTTGTTTCAACCCCCGTTTCAAAGTCTTTCTTCTGTGGAACACAATGGAGGGTGTTTTGAGGAACGTTCACGCTGTTACTTTACATACATACAAGTTCATAATGACCATGGATGTCAATCTAAAAAAAAGAGCTTCATAAAAGTAGTCCATATGACTTGTGAACTATATTCTACGTCATTTGAAAAACATATGGAACAAATGTTCCTTTCTCCAGAGTTTTCTAATCTGATTCACACCTACTGGATGTTCAGTTAAAGAAAGAATGGCGCTAGATTTGATGCCATTGACGTCTGGACGTCTTGACCAACTGGGGTCTGGGGTCCGCCAGGGGTCTCCTAAATAAGTTTAGAGAAAAATAACTAAAAGGAAAACGAAAAAAAAAATGAACGAGTTACATAGGGGGTAAATTTTCAAACTGGGGCCTGTAAAAATGTTAAGAGAAAAGGCTTAAGAAATGATAATTAAATATTGTATTATATTATATAGACTTTAGATGAATGAATGAATGAATAAAATAAATAAATTAAGTAAGTAATAAGTAGGAGAAAAAAAAGGATTTTCAAACTGGGGTCCACCGTGAATAAATAAATAACAATAATATAACAAATAGATTGAAATTAATTAATTAACTAACACAGTACTATAATGAGTATAATAAATCATAATCATGTAACTTAAAAGAACATATTTTCCAAATAATATTTTAGGCATATTTATAATACCCCCTCCCCCCAACACACAGTATGAAAAAAAAAAAAAAAAAAACCTTTATAGACGCCATTTAAATTTTACGATGGGGGTCTCTCCCAAAAGGATGATCATATTTGGGGGATCCGTGGTCCCTGCTTTAGGGTGTTTTTGCCCCATTTTGAGCTTGAAAGCAGTGGTTACTAAGAAATTGTGTTGTAAATGGTAAAGAACTGTGTGGAGATTACTCAAAATTTATTTTTCTGTGCTCCACTGATAAAACAACAGCATACAGGTTTGGAACGACATGAGGGTGAGTAAACAATGACAGAATTTGAATTTTTCGCTTAAACTATTTTTTTCAGCAGAAGAAAAAAAAAATCATATTCTTTTCATTTGCTTTATTAATCTAGTATTTTCATTTCATTCTCCTCTCTCGGATCCCGGGCATGCCTGCAGTATGGAGTGGGTCTAACCAAACAGCAGTGCTCTCATAAAGATTATTTTTCTTGGAGTGGAGGCGAAGGAAAGTAGGACAGGTTTTCATCAGTATAGCTCGCGACGTGTCAAACGTATTACGACTCATCATAAAAAATATGGAACTTTCAGGTAATTAAAAGTCACGGCGTTCATGAAGGAATAGGTGTAGGTGTGCGAGCTTTCATCTGTACATCTGTATGTTTGGGTGTATGTGTCTCAGATAGATCGATGGCTTGGTGATGAAAACAGCGCGCTTGGTCTGTTTCTTTTTTTTTCCGTCTACTGCCAGCTGCTTTATACCGTGGATGGAGCCATAGCTTGACCAAAATAAACCTGCCAAAGACAGAGATGGAGGGAAAATATCCCCCCCCCCTTCCGCTAGATATGGCCCCTGTCCAGACAGCCTTATAATCACACTGTTCATTTCTATTTTATTGACAGATGCAGTATGTAGGGTTGGAGAGAATACAGAGTGGTTTTCAAACCTCTGGGAAGGATGAAGTGGTGGACCTGCATGAAATATTGTGTGGATGGCATTATTGTACTTGGACCAGGCACTGTACTCTCAGAAATGATGTGAAAATATACATGCCATTATATAGGAGCATGTGCTGCACTTGTATTTAGTAAAACTGTCAGTACACTGACATTAAACAAGCCCTTTCAATCGCAGGTTCTCTCTCGAACTTCTCAAGCCACCCTGATGCAGGCTAATGTGTTTAACAGAATCAGAAACTGAGGAAACCGCACTATGAAAGCAGCAGCTCTCCCAGATTTCATGACTGGATTATACTGAACTGTGTGCATACCACTATTAGCAATAAATAGACATTAACTTAATACACTTTCTGTAAAAGGTCTGTAGTTGCAGTATATTCGCAAAAGGAAAATTAATCCCCTTTCCCTTACCAGTGTAAATTTGCTACTATAATAAACTATAAAACCATAGTAACTTAAATGATAGAAAATTTCCAAAAATATTCTAAAAGTTTCTTACACTGTACTATATGGATGTGTGGGTTACCATTCCGATTTTTTTTGTTATGGGTTACTATCAAATATTTTAGCAGGTAGTGTTTTAATATAATATTAAACTAACTTACATAAAGTCCAAAGGTCTTGGTTGGTTAAAATAAAATATTTTATTTATCAAGGGTGCATTAAATTCTTTAAAAGTGACAACAAACATATCACAATTGTTTTCAACATTGACAACATCAATGCATATTGTGACGGGAGGAGCCAACGACAGACACAGTGGGTGTGGCGTCAGGCCTCGGAGAGGTTTTTATTAAACAAAAATAATAAAATAAAAGTGTCCAGGGGAAAGAAGTGTCCATAAAACAGGGGGGATCTGGTGTCCTCGACGTGCTGCGGGGCTCGTGAAGGAGGGCAGTGTTCCAGAAGGGAAGGGTCCAGGCAAGGGGCGGAGTCTGGTGGCCGCACACGCTCCCGCGGTCCGGGGCACGAGGGGCGGCGGCTTCTCTGGAGCGGCGGCTCTTCCTCTTCTGCCTCTTACGGGCATTAGCGGGATGGACGGCCCGGCATCCTGGCCCGACGGCCGTTATACGGGTGCGGCTTGCACGATGACTCTGGAGGTCCCGCGGCTCACATCCTCGGCGGCGCGGTGTCCCTCGACGCACCCTTCCTGGACCCACGAGGACACCAGTGTGCATGCACGGGGGAAGAGACCGGTCTCTCGAGGAGAGGCGCGCTCGGCATTTAACGGCGGCGGTGATGAGGCTTAATTCAGTTCAGCTGTGCCTCATCACACGCCGCCAGCCCACGTTAGTCCCACGCCCCTCCTCTCATCCACCCACTCCAGTCGGGAGCCTGGTGAAGGGCGGCGAATAAGGGACGGGGTGGTGATGATGATGAGGGGGAGGGCCGTCGATCCGTCACAATATGTATATATATGCATATGTATATATATATATATATATATATATATATATATATATATATATATATATATATACATATTTTGAGCAGTAAATCAGCATAATATAATGATTTCTGAAAGATTACGCGATACTGGTGACTGGAGTAATGATGTTGAAAATTCAGCCTTGCATCACAAGAATAAATTACATTTTAAAATTGATTAAAAAGAAAGCTTTGTAATAATATTGTAATAATGCAATAATATTTAATTATATATAAATTGTAATAATATTTCACAATATTATTGTTTTTACTGTAATGTTGATCAAATAAATGCAGCCTTTGGTGAGCATAAGAAACTTCTTTCAAAAACAATTGAATGGGAGTGTTAGCACTATTTTATATATATATATATATATATATATATATATATATATATATATATATATATATATATATATATATATATATATATATATATATATATATGTTTTTAAATTCTGTTTACATTCGAATATTTTTATATTTCACATATAATTTATTATATTATTTAATGTTACCATTTATTGTATATACAGTCTGCCTAAAATTATTTATTTATTTATTTTTAAAGCTTAAACTAGCCTGAATGAGTTTGGTGGTCTCCCAGGCTAGCTTGCTAGGTTTAACTAACACTAGCTTTCTTTTTTCTATTCTATCTACTTGTTTCTTAAAAAAAAAAAAACTTACTACGTGTACTGCGTTAGGCTAACCAAGACTTGTCATAGCACTTGCATGTTGTTGCTCTTTTGTTGGTTTTGCTTTTTTGCTTTGGTTTCTATTGTCCTCATTTTTAAGTCGCTTTGTATAAAATTGTCTGCTAAATGATTAAATGTAAATGTAAATTTCTGGGCACTTGTCTTTAGGCCAGGCTGGGAGACCGGCGAGACCAGCTTAACTCAGCTAGGACTAACAACTCTATAGGCGAACCAATGTATACTTAATGTATAAAGCATGAATGCTAGAATACCTGGATCATTACTGTACCAAGACATTTATTTTCCGAGTGTGTTCACCTCTGACAGGTGGGGATCATAAAATAGCGCCTCTGTGTCTCTCCTAGAAGTCAGTCTCAGAGGCCACAAACACACATACACACACTTTTAGCAGATGTGCTCCCTGTGTGTATTTGGTCAGCGCATGTCATCCATGAAATCCTCACATGAATAGGAGGAAGTGAACAGAGCCAAAGTTATCCTTAAGGAAGGGAGGGAGAGGGATGGTGACAGATGGAATGAAGTAGTTGACTTCTTTATTTTAAGGACTTGATTTCCTTCACTTTGGCAGCCTGTCATTTATATGCTCTCGCTTCTTTACAGAGCACATGTATAAACATGCAATTGCATGAAGGCACATGCACATGCACGCACACTCATGCAAACACAAATGCACACATATGAATTGCTTTGTCTGGAAAGAAAAATAAGCAGTGCGGTCTCAATCACTCAGCTCTCCGCAAACGCACAAACCTTTCTTTAAGCTTGGTGGAAAAAGCTTGTTCCCAAAATCCCAGTGAGTTTTCAGCTCCCAAGGTGAAAGAAACCCATAATGATAGCTAGTCCAAAGACTCAACTGCTAGTTATACTCAACAAATCTGTGACACTGCTGCCAAAGAAAGAAAGAAGTACACAAATGGTTATGAAATAAGAATTATGTTTGTTGTTTTACTACTATTATAGTTTTTAAAAATATTAAAAAAATGCTATTTTTATATTTTCATTTTTCATTCACTTATTTGTTTTTTGTTTTTGTTATATACTTTTTATATTTTTGAAAGCTTTTTCAAATGACTATTTATGCTTACCGTAATTTCCGGACTATTAAGCGCACCTGAATATAAGCCGCACCCACTGAATTTGAAAAAAAAAAAATATTATTTTGAACATAAATAAGCCGCACATGTCTATAAGTCGCAGGTGCCTACAGGTACATTGAAACAAATTAACTTAACACAGGCTTTAACGAAACACAGCTTGTAACAAAAAAAATAAAAAGATAGCAGTAAACAGTAGCCTATGTTGCAACATGATCGCACAGGATTCCGTGTAATGTTCATGGACTTAATTAACCTCCGAATCTGTGGTGGCATCACGGAATCGCCGAAAATTCCGTGATGGGCTCACAGAACAAAATTCCGTGATGGGCTCACAGAAGTCATACCAATGTAAGTCAGTGACAGGCATCAGCCGTGCTCCACGCACGGATCCACTGGTTCAACACATAGGAAACCCTTAGCATCAATATGCCAACGCGATAATTTATCGTCTTCATTATTGTTCAGAACTGGGTAGGTTTAGGGTAGGGGGTGGGGTCAGGTACTCCAGTGAAAGTATAACTGCATCGGAGTCACTCTTTTTACGTGGTCCGATGCAGCGCTGGTGTTGAACCAGTGAATCCGTGCATGGACCACGGCTGATGCCTTCTGTGAGCCCATCTCGTGATGCCACCACAGATTCGGGGTTAATTAAGTCCGTGAACATTACACGGTCACTATCTTCCTCCTCCTGTGCTTTAGTTGTCTTTATGCACCAAGTCAATTCCTCGCGCTGCTGTTTCCAACGTCTTATCATCGACTCATTAAGACCAAGCTCCCGTGCAGCAGCTCTATTTCCTTTTCCAACAGCCAGATCAATCGCCTTCAACTTAAAAGCTGCATCATATGCATTTCTCCGTGTCTTTGCCATGATGAGGGTGACAAAATGACTGCCGTAATCAGAATGATGGGACATTTGAGCGAGCTCGATTTAATCTAAACCGTAAACAGAAAAGTTGTTTGACCTCAACCCGTTCGGCAATTTCATTGGTCTGATGAAAGCTTCATGCCGCCAAAAAACTGAGCGCATCACAGAATGTGTGTGTTTTTTTTTTTTTAAATTTGAAAGCGGGAAAAATCCATATATTAGCCGCGTCATTGTTTAAGCCGCAAGCTTCAAAGCGTGGGAAAAAAGTTGCGGCTTATAGTCCGGAAATTACGGTATTTTTTATTTCAGTTTCATTTAGTTTATTCAATTTAAACCTATTTATTATTATTATTAAGTTATATTAAGTTATTAACAGTTATTAATAGTTAACCTATTAAGTTATTTGCCAAGGTAAGTTAGTAAGTTAATGAAAAATAACTTTGATGCATATGTACTTAATGAACTCAATGAACTCATTTTACTCAATGGACTCAAAAAGTTCCAAAAACTTTGGACTTTTAATTAACGATCAACATATGACCAATACTTTTAACATATCAGAGCCTATTTAGTATTTAACCCAACTATTAGGCAATGATAACAGAAGTTATTTACAAATTGAATTCTTAAAGTTGCAGTAGTACAAACAGCTTGTGTAACGAAAACGTTTGTCAAAATAAAATATATTAATAAATAATATCTTTAATATTAATAATATAAATATTTAATATATGTTAATATAATTTTTAATTAAATTATTATATGGATGAGAGGAGCGTGAACATTCTTCTACAAAGGAAATTTGTATGGGCTTGGAACATGGTGGAGTAATGGTGAATACAAACTGTAGAATTTTCAATTTTGAGAAAACTGTTCCTTTAAGAGTCAGAGAGAGGGTGGAAAATGGTTGTATAAACCTAAATTATGACTGTCTTTAGTGAAATAAACCTTGACTAACATATTGAGTGAACTTCTTGGAAAAAATGTTTCGACAAACAGTATATCCAATATGATGTGTCATTCCTTTATTGAGGATATTTAGGGAGTGTCTTGTCTGAATAATAGAGCTCTGAATAATACAGCCACTGAAGACCATTGTCCCAAGTGTTGTTATTGTGACCTTGCACTTGGAATAGGACCCAAGCGACTATTCTAACCATAGATGTCTTAACCCGGTTAACTATCCCAACTCCTACAAGCCAATAAAATGCATTTTGTCAGCCAGCAGAAGTCTTTGCAGTAAATTTGTAATTCTTTTCTCGGTTAAGTGACCAATTCCTGCCGAGCTGAGCAAGGTCTCTCTTCATGATATGTATCCAAACCTTGACAGGAAGCATATTTCAGTGTGCAGGATTCATGTGGTGACTAATGTTTGGTCGTCTACCAGCCCTCCCTTCGGCTGTTAGAGCCGCCGCTGAGAAGGGGGAAGAGAACGAGTGCGAGCCAGCTTCCATTAATGTTTTTCCACTTAAGGGTAAAAGCTCAGCCAAACCTGAGAACACCTCCTAAACCCACTTCCAGTGTTTGCTGCCACTGCGAGCGCTCAAGCTGACAAACACGCCAATGCCATTTCCTTCTGGCAGCCCCTCCTCTTAGAAAAAAACTCATTTTGACAGGGAGTTGGTACACGTTGGTCATTCGAGGTAGCTTGTATCAAATCCATTAATAGCTTCTTGTTGAGCGTACATGGGTGTTTTGACAAATTGTGACCTTTGGATAAGTTGAACAATATTCTTTGCGGTTTGCCTCAGTTTTAATGGAGCCCGAGGCTATGAAAGACTGAGATAATGAAACTAGGGCTGATGTTTAAAGCTGTCAGTTAACCAGGACAGGTGCACAGTCATGAGCAACAATGTAACCCCAGGCAAAGCAGACTAATGCAGGTTTGTTAACACAAGCAGACAGCTTGCTTGTCATCTTCTCATTCAGAGGGTTTGTAACCCTTCCTTACCTGCACTGTTCATTACTGGGATTTGAATAAACTGCTAACACTAAGTTTTAAATTTAATGTCTGGAACACAAGCATGTAAAGTAGGAGCTTGCAGCAAAATCAATATATGGATTTGTTGCAATGGTAAAAAAAAAAAAAAAAAAAAAAAAAAAAAAATATATATATATAATATTTTTAACATTTCATTCCTTTCATAGTTGACACATAATACATATGCCGTGTGTGTGTACGTATATATAGGCCTATATTCTGATAAATCCTCTAGTTCCCACAAATTTATTGGTTTTCCAGCATCTCTTGCATATTTGAACCCTTTCCAGCAGTGACTGTATAATTTTTAGATCCATCTTTTCACAATGAGGTTAACTGGGGATGCATAAGCATCTATTAAAAAAGGTACAGATATTCACTGATGAAAAAGGAAACACAATGTATTAAGAGCTGGGGGTGAAAACTTTTGAACAGGACTAAGTTTTGTACATTTTTATTTTGTTTAAATATTATATTTTTTCCCCATTTAGAAGCTGCAGAAGATACATTTTTCGCAGAAGACAAAATAAGCACAATTTACCCTTCAAATTCAAATTATAAAAGTTTTCACACCCTGGCTCTTAATGCATTGTTTCTTTAATTTAATTAAGTTCACTGAACAGGCAATTTTGAGTGTATAATGTATATGTGTATATTTGGGGTCTCATGACATCAAAAGCTTTGAAAACTTCTGATCCAGAATATGCAGAATAGCATTCTTATGGCAAGTTTAGCACTGGCAAACACCACGCACACACCTTAGAAAATAGAAAAATATGGTTAACTGTTTATATATTTAAACCTAAATGAATATGTACAGCCTGTCTTTTCGTGTACTCATCGGTCTGTCTGCCTGTCTGTCCCAAAGCCAGATTGTGTGCATATCTGTCTCCACACAGGACCTTCCCTCCAGCCATGAATAAATTATGCCTGACATGTTGCAGGAAGTTCCTTTGGCAGCAGATACTTCCAAACACTCAAGTATACACTCAGCAGTACCACCGTATTGGCTCTTCCCAAGTTTTCCAAAGTGAGTGCGTCAGATCTTGGCAGAGTGGAACATATCATATGAGCTTTGTTATTATCAGCAATCTGCACACGTTCAACAAAAAGATGCCTAGCTATTGGTAAACCGATCGCTTCTATTTGATATCTCTGCGAATTAGCTGCGCTTAGTCAAAATGACACGTGACAGCAGAGCAAAGCCAACAGGAAATGTCACGCGTTAGTCGGCACTTGTCAGGGATGTCTTCTTGAGCAGCGCCCAGGCCAAGAACATAACAAGACTTGATGACTTACAGACAGAAAACAAGACATTATACACTTTAACATCTCTGCTAAGCCTGAGTGAGGGCAAGATTGCTCTCACCTTCCGTTTAGCTGCCATAATAGCCTCAGATTCCACTCAAATGACTTAATTGTGGTGTAGTTTTACAAATGCTGATTTTCAGGTAAATCGAGATGGTGTCATCGTCAGGGCTGGATAGCAATTCTCACCCCGCAGGCTTTCATCAGATCCAACGGAAGGGCGTCTTGCCCTGTTTCTAGACTAGCGCTGTTACCAAGGAGGCCAAAGAGACCCAGGTAACTAAGGAAAATTGACACACAACCAGCCACCCACACTTAGACACATTAAAAAAGGGGAAAAAGTTGCATAATTGCAGAGAATGTCAGCCAGCGAGAGCGTTCCACATCCTCTAGAGTATATCCTGTTCTTTCAGAAGGGGTTTTCTCCTCGCGCTCCTGAACAAATGGCAGGAACTGGGCCTGGAGACAGGGAGGAGAAAGAGACAGGGGATGCATGGGCTTTAGACTCTGCGAACAAGCTTTTAACGCAACATGTTGAGACGGATTACTCTTCCGAGCCCTCGGGGGGAAGCTTTTTCTGCAGATCACTTGCTCATATCTCCTTCTATGGAGTTTTGTATGCAGGTATAGCTCGTAAATCATTGGGGTTTCATGAGTGGGGAGGAAGAGCTACAGAAAATCTGATTTCAATTGATTCACTTTCAATAGGTATCAGGTGTTCTTGGTGTTGCTACACAGGTGGGTGAAAAACCATGAAAAGTATGTTGTTTAGGGACAGTGAAAGAATGTAGACAATTAAAATCATACATTGTTTAAATACAAAACAACTTAATACATAATTGTTCATCCCTGTTATTGAGTAATTTTAAAGCATCATTTGGACCCATCTGTGGGACGACAAATGGTCTTATTTTGTTTTTACACATATAGTGTTGTGTGTATTTGTCAAACTCAACCTTTCAACCCTGTTATTATAAGAAAAAAAAAATGATCAAACAAAAGTTTTCTTAAATTTAAAGAAAATATATGGTTAACAATAACTACATACAGTATCAATATTTGTTACCAAACCATCTAGCCACAATTAAATGATAGCTTAATTGATATTAAATATGCAACCCTGTTACCCACTCTTTCTTACTTACTTAATTACCTACTTAAGCACATTTTCTAAAATCTATACATTTTATAAATGATAGTTATTTTTGTATATTTCTAGAAAATTTTTTTGGCTAGTTTCAGCCCGACGCAGTTCTCATTTTCCCGTCCTGTGCCGTGTTGTTTAAATAGCAAATGCATTTGCGCCCATTTGTGCGCCCATGGGCGTGCCGCTTTAAAAAAGAGGTGTGTTCAGGCTCATTATTGGCACGTTGCTATTTTGAGGAACTGAAAATAGACTAGACCAATATATATATATATATATATATATATATATATATATTGTTAGTAGAAAATGTGCCTCTGAGCGGGTCCACAAGGCGTGTTCACACTTATTACACACATGCCACATATTAAAATTTAAAGGATTACAGTGTAAAATAATATTATTGTGTAGGCTACATAAACGTAAAAATGTCATACATGTCATAATGGATAGTTATTGCGTGTATCAGAATTAGCCTACCTATTTTCTCGCGCATGATCAGATCCGTTTGCTCTCTGGATACACATTCAGTCTCTGCGCCTTAAAATTCCGTTGTTTAAATAGCGAATTCGCCATGGCGAGAGCGCAACTCGCTCTTAAAGTGAATGGGAGATGAGACTCTGATTGGTTTATTGCACGTTATGCCCAAAAAGACACCCGTTACTTATTAAGAGAATAGGGATAACCCTTTTTGATCACTCGCCGGGAGTGCCGACCGTTTTTTCCTGTCGTCAAAATCTACCTTTCAACCCTGTTATTATAAAATAAAAAATAAAAAAGATCAAAGAGATGTTTTAACTTAAAGAAAATAACGAGGGGTGAGAACCAGAAAGGCGAAAGTGACATTTCACCAATGGTTGATCTGACTTTGTGTACTGATTTCAATTGTTTATAATAAAAATGTGTACACTCACGGATTACAGTACTTTTGCCAGTAGAAAGAGCTAATTAAAAGCTTGCATTTGATTGTTACGTGTAGTGGTCCTTTAAGGAGTGCGAGGAGGCGACGGTTACAAATATGTTTCTTTAATGAAGATTAGTAGAATACAGGAACTTAATAACATCAACACATTACCACATAACGTTACGTTAACCTTATCTAACATTAATCACGGACAACCAAAGAGGGAGAACTCAGGACTTTTAAAGGAACCGGAACAAAAGAGCAAACAACATAATCAAACTCAGGTGGGGACAATGAAACGATAATTAACTAATGAAGGCAGGAACCAAACCAAATAAGGAAAACGATGACTAAGACAGGTAGACATGTAATATCGATATATATAATGTCACCAAAAAATGTCACTTACGCCCTTCTGGTTCTCACCCCTCGATACATGGTTACCAGTAACTACAAATCAGTGTTTGATACCAAACCATCTAGCCACAATTAAATGATAGCTTAATTTAGGCTAAATATGCAACCCTGTTACTATTTCTTTCTTTCTTTCTTTCTTTCTTTCTTTCTTTCTTTCTTTCTTTCTTTCTTTCTTTCTTTCTTTCTTTCTTTCTTTCTTTCTTTCTAATTACTTACCTACTTACTACTACAATAATAAAATTAAACAAAATAGGATTTTAAATTGTATTTAGTCAGGTCCTAAATTAAAGTAACATGGTTAACAATGCGAAGCTTAATTTAGGCTAAATATGCAACACTTTTACCCATTCTGGAATATTTCCCACACATTTTTAGACCTTAAAATAGATTATTTTTATGTTTATTTATTTTTGCTTATTTATTTCTAGAAAATAACAAAATCACTCAACTTTGTGTTTTGAACTGTTTTAGACAAGTCCTACATTAAAGTAACAGGGTTGAAAAAAATTCAAACATCATATAAAACAAGTGGAAAATAAAACTGTTCATATATAAATTAGTTTGACCTCCTGTGGAGATAAACAACCTTTTCTGAAGGTGAAGAACCTTCTTTCAGTGACCCATTATTTTAATTTTTGTTTTTTTTAAGAAAAGACAAAGTTTCAAGCCCTATTTTGTATCCTTTTGTGTAAAGCAGCCCTTATTTTTTTGTCCTCATCTTCCTTAGAAAGGGGTTTGGGTCGAGAGCACGAGTGAATGAAGCTCGTGTCTTTCTCCAGATGTGGCCTCATCCACAGTTTCTGTCACATAATAAATATTCTGTCAGTCAGGAATTAGCTGGAGGCTTTAGAAAAACCTGAGAATTCTTCCCAGTCAGTTCTCTGATTCAACACGAAAAACAGAACACATAGCATTTCAGTGGCCTGACCCCCCTAATTAAGGCTCAAACCCCCCCCCCCCCAACACAAGTAGAAACACAAAAGCTTGAGTGCATTTACCATTAGAGATGTGGCCTGTTGGGTAGCACACTTGTTCTGACACGTTGTCCAGTGGCGCTTATACAACCTGAGTTCGAGTCTGACTCGGGTCATTTCCCGACCCCCTCCCTTCCCTCTTCCATTTCCTGGTACCTCCATGGTTGTCCTGTCTATAAACTGGTGTCAAATTACCCAGATTGTTCATGTTTCAACACTGTTTCCAAACAATCTTTCAGTAGCTACTAAATGCAACAGTTACAAGTTAGTCAGAGTGCATATTTTCACTTGCCACCAAATAAACGCAAACGTCCTTGGCTAAGTGCACCTTGTGAAGTTATAAACGTACAGTATATGCCTGGAAGCATGTGGGAATGAATCCCTCTTTAAATAAATCGTGAGATGATTAGCTGTAACAGCCTTGAAAGTGGGGGGTGTGACACCATTGAGGTTTTCATTGGCGAATTGGCCATGCTAATGTTTGCTGACTGGATTTGCCGCCAAAAAGCCCAGAAACTCCTCCACATCATGGCCTGACTGTGTGGTCTCCCCAGTATACCCTGTTTCAGGGTTTTCCTATGACTGAAAGCACCATATTACTCTCTTGCCAGACCTTTAAATGGAACTATGGCCTTTAAGATGGTCGTGGCGGTGTGATTTTGGTCCGTCCCAGCATATGTTAGGTTTTATATTTCAGAATCACACTGCTATCATCTCAAACCTCAGTATGATTCCGATTCCCATTCCAAGCTCGAATGAAACTGCATTAATATTTTTTGCCCTACAGTGCGTCTGGCTTGCTAACTGGAAGGCCAAACAAAATAAAAAGTAATTGCATATTCTGAAAATGAGAGCTATAATGCTGTAGTAGAACAACTTTTTATGTTGTTGTTTTTCTTGGCGATATAGTTCACTTTTTGATTTAAGTTTTAATAGTAATAAATTGTGGTGATAGTAAGTACCAGTGTGTTTGGCTCAGACCCACGTTCCCAAAGCCTCTTAGTGGAGAAGCTAAAATAAGTCATGGTTTGTTAAGGCTGCGGAGGCTGCCATTATGTGGTTTGATAGATCCTGTTAGCGCTAAATTTATGCACAAATGAAGTACCTCATCAGAATCTGTGGCCGTAAGACAACAGCACACTCCAAACGTGGCCAGACGACACTTTTTCATTTGTTATTTACAATCTGGCACAGGTTCAGGATCCGTAGAGGAGCCAAAGAGCACATCGAATGACACATAGGCCTAGAGATATAAAAAAAGAGCAAGGCTAATGTTAACTTTGCAAGTGTTTTATTGTCAACAGTGAAGACTCCAAATTGCAAAGCATAAACAATGCTATGGAATGCTAGCAATAGTTTTTCAGGTGCATGACTATCA
Source organism: Acrossocheilus fasciatus (assembly GCA_036784905.1). Classification (NCBI taxonomy): domain Eukaryota; kingdom Metazoa; phylum Chordata; class Actinopteri; order Cypriniformes; family Cyprinidae; genus Acrossocheilus; species Acrossocheilus fasciatus. The sequence goes on from CM071961.1 coordinate 4,386,423, forward strand.
ACAAATATGATAATTCGCTTTCTTCACATCTCTGACAATTGGGTGGTAGCCTCATATGACCTAGGAACTCACATTTATTGCATTTTATTAGTTTAAAACAGTTTGTTTGATGTTGTTAACTAATGCTGAAACTTAATAAATTATATAATTTATAAACATAATAAATAAAATAAAAATAAAATATGAATATTATATGAAAACTAGAAAATAGAAATAAAGAATATATATATATATATATATATTAGGGTTGTCAACATTAACGCGTCAACGCATGCGATTAATCAAATTTTTTTAATGCGTTAATATTTTTTTAACACAAATTAATCGTTTGATAAGGTTTGACCCCAACTTCTTCCCGTCATGGCAGTGCAGAAGGTTATCTATCATTGTGTGATGAGGGTACAGCGAACCAGTGTTGCCAGGGCAGCGGCACAAGTGGGCTATTTTGAAAATACAGTCGCAGGAAAAATTACAGAGCCGTGGGTTGCGGTTTTTTGGGCTACTTTTATAATGTACCGCGGCCACCCAAAGTGTATATAGACAAATAAAAATAAAAAATAGATCCTTTTACTAATGTGTATTATACTTGGAATGTATACCTGGCAACTTAAGAACGGAGAGGCGGTTGTAACATCACAAACAACGTGAGTTTCAGCCAGAGCATACATGTTAAGGCTTTCACACAGCAGAAATAAACATGACAACAGCCACTATAGATTATATTAGATAATAAACACACGATTACAATAGGATATTCGTATGTGAATTTCTTGAGTTGAATGTGTACATCTGAAATGTTAATTTGTGCAGCGCTATAAATGGCATATTTTAACAACAGTAAACGACCAAATTCCACATGTGATCACAAAAGGAAGTTATTACAAACACTCGATGATGGTTTGAAGTGAGTTCTGAGTAAAAGTGTACTATTAATCTCATAAATTGTCTTATGTAGCATGATGCTAATATTAGCTCTAATGCACCTGCAGAACAGGTCCAATTCTTTTTTATAATGCATTTTGTCATAATACTTCATGTAAGGTCGCAAGAAAATGTTTTGTTGTATTTATTTAGAAACACTTTTTGGTAATAGTTGGGTAAATGTATTCTGGGATTGAAGCGATGTGGCTTGGTAAACATTTTATTGCCAGTTTAAAGGCTGATAATGGCTGAATAAAAACAAAAGAATAATGATAAAAGAATAATAAGGATTATGTCTCATACCTGGCGGAAGTGTGAAAGTTTCTGTTTCCTTAAACTAGTTTGTCATGCATTTCTTTTTCAACACATTTACAGGTAAATCCTAATATTTTAAACTTACTAAACTTTTAAAAATGTTTTCAGCTAGGTCTGTTGGTTGGTTTTATAGGGGTTTTGGCCACTTTTTAGCTGGTCAGTCTAGGAGACCAGTTTAAATCAGTTAAGACCAGCAAACTTTCAGTGGTTTAAGGAGGCTTTCTCAACAGATTTAGCATCAGCTGTGTAGATCTCTGTTTGCATGACATCACACACTTGTATCTCCGTGAGATCAGAGTTCTAGATTTTCCGCACAAGTTTCCAAGTTGGAAGTCCAACTCCAGTGTCACTCTATTGTACTTTTTCAAGCAGGAACTTGGAAATTTTGACTTTAAGCATAGCCGGCAAAACCACAATTTACTACTTATTTAGTAGCTTGAGACAGGAGAGAAGGAGACATTCTTATTCTAGAGAGTAATTTTTGAACACAATAATGTATATTCATTTTCAATATTTTATTTCATTTTCCTGGAATAGAAAGACTGTCAATTTTCATCTTCAAATTATTATAATTTTTTTCTTACATTTTAGGAGTGCACTAGATGACCTGAAAGCTAACAAACTCTAACTAAACGCTCCTGTTTAAACAACTATGGTGAAAGCTCTGAGGTGAAGTTATTCCTGCAGTAAGAGGAGCAGCTCAACAGCTGGAAACAGAATGGAAAAGATGTTGTTTGAATTGACTGTGTTGTTATTGAACAATTGCCACTAATTTGCCATCTGGTTTGAGCCCCATTGTGGTGAGTTTAAAAGAACATTAAGCAGGCTTTTCAGGGATGGGCTGACGTGAGTGTGTGCTACGGTTACGGTGTCTGTGTCTGTGTGTGTGTGTGTGTGTGTGTGTGTGTGTGTGTGTGTGTGTGTGTGTGTGTGTGTGAGAGAGAGAGAGAGTGAGGAGGTTTCAGGACACAGAGGTCACAACCACAGCAGCACCTTAATAGCCGGCCATGAGAGGTGCAGTATTCAGTGTCAAATGAGATGTTCTCCTCTTGTTGTTAGTGAAAGACTGAGTCTGCACCTGCCTGTCAGAGTGTGTTCCTCAAGTAGTGGTCACTTTAAAGAAGTCTTCATTGTGTAAAGTGGAAAAATATTGCTCTTCAAGTTGTTTAATGCAGTTCATTTTTGAGGAGTTTAAATTGTGTGAATTTAATGTTTTCATTACGTTTTGATATAAAACCACCAGTGTTGGGATTAAAGCATTACAAGTAATGCAAGTTACACAATCAGATTGCTTTTCAAGTAACTAGTAAAGTGACACATTACTTTTAAATTTGAAAGGGCCTTTACAGTTGCCAAAAATATAACTTTTTTTTTTTTTTTTTGTTATTAAAATTAAATAAGCAAGCCCAGCCCAGCCCAGGTGAAAAAAAAAACACAATGCATTCCTATCCATAAAAATTAACTAAGTAACACAATTATTTACTTTTTTGGAGTAACAAATATTGTAATGCATTACTTTTAAATGTAAAATTTGAACACTAAAAACCACTATGCGCATGTTTGTGCTTTCTTTATCCTTGATTTCTTTTTCTTATTTACCTAAATAATTTATTAATTAATCATTATTTATTTGGTGATGTATGTTTAATTATTGAGTGATTTATGACATATTGGTAAAACAAGATATTCAGTGAGGAAAAAAAAATGGTAATGAGAATCAGAAATAAACTTAATCATATTCATCCATCCAACCATCCATCCATCCATTCCTATATGTAAATCAGGACATACAGGATATTCAGTGAGAAAAAATAAATAAATAAAAAATCTTATTCACAATCAGAAATTAATTAAATCATTCATTCATTCATTACATATACATAAAAGAGTGTGGTAATCGGAATCAGAAATTAATTAAATCTTTATTTTTTTATTTGTTTGTTTGTTTGTTATGATCAAATTTAAAAGTAACTCATAATAACAGACACAAATAAAATAACAAAAACCTTTATACATCACTAAATATCTATTTTTGAAATTCATGTATTTGTTAACTTTCTCTCAGAAGTTTGTTTTTCTATTCATGAGAAATTAAAAATGGCAACAACTATGGCTATCAGTGACAAACATGAGATGGTACTGTATAAATGAATGTGAATAGTGTAACTCAGTTCAAGCGGTCTTGGGAGAGAAATGTTTGAGTCCATATGGAATTTTTTTTTGATTGCAGACTCGTGTATGGCAATCTGAGCATTATTTGAGACAGTTAAATTCTTTTTCCAGGATGTTTCAGTAAATGACCCAATTTTCTGGTCTCTCTTTCTTTCTTTATATTTCTTTCTTTATTTTTTGCTGCCTAGGAGAAACAATTGAGACTTAAGACTTAACTTCTCTTTCTTATTAGTGTGTGTTTGTGTGTGTGTATTGTTGTTGTGTCCAGTTTCACTGAGCTGATGACTAACTGAATTTCAGCACACTAATCAATAAACCCCTTTCACCGGCACACACACGTCCATCTCAGAGACAGGGAGAGAGATCCCTGAGGTATTAGGCAGGTAATGCATTATTGAAGAGTGCATCTTGCCAAGCAGACTGTCCTAAAATAGTGTACTACACTGCAGTCAAGCACACAAAAACACTGACCACAGCTAGATTTTCCTGATTCTCAGCTACTTTCTAAACCAAGGTAAAACCTCCGGCTCTCTCTGACAGAGCCCGGAGATGCTCTGCTGTTGCTCTGTTCATCCAGAGAGTCAATAACAATGTAACACTGTGTTTATTTTAAAAAACATTAATAACGCATGGAATTATAGGTTTGTTTCAGAATTGTTTATGGCGAACGCTAAGTCAAAAATCAATCCTACATATGAAGTGGAGCTCGATGGTAAATATAAAAGATAAATATATCAATGTTTTATTCAGCAAGGACAAGACCATGAGGAATTAAAGTTGTGTGAAAGACATTATTTTTGAGAAGTAAAATACTGTATAATCTTTTCAAGGTGTTTTAGGTCTTTTAGATGATACAACTTAAATATCTATATTTAAGTTTATATATACTGCATACACACATGCATACACACACACACACACACACACACACACACACACACACATATATATATATATATATATATATATATATACACAGTGGGTATGGAAAGTATTCAGACCCCCTTAAATTTTTCACTCTTTGTTATATTGCAACCAGTTGCTAAAATCATTTAAGTTCATTTTTTTCCTCATTAATGTACACACAGCACCCCATATTGACAGAAAAACACAGAATTGTTGACATTTTTGCAGATTTATTAAAAAAGAAAAACTGAAAAAAAAATATATATACTTTCCGTGCCCACTGTATATATACAAAAAAATGGGACTGTTGCCTTAGCAACTAACTAAAATAAAATGAGTAAATAAATAAAACTAAATATATAAAGTTAAACTAATTAAATAAAGATAAGCAAAATAAGCAAATTACTTAATAAAGTAAAAATAAATTAAAGCTAAAATATGAAAAAATAAATAAACAAAAACATAACAAATTCACTAAAATTAAAATGCAAACTGAAAATTTAACAGTAAAAACTAATCAAATTACTTTCCAAATCCCGTATGAACAATACAAGCGCACAAGCACATTCCGCTATTATTTATTCATTTAAACAATATAAAACTGCATCAATTATGCTGACAAAGTATTTTAAAGGTTACATAAAAAAAAAAAAACATACATTTTGACATTAGACATTACATTTTGATGTTAAATCCACTGTTCTTTTATATAGAATTGTTCTATAGTCTATACAGTATTTGATGCAATTAGAAGTAACTAATTAAATAACAGAATAAATAAATAAATAAATAAGAGTAATCCCTTACTTTAACTTTTCAAGGTAAAAGTAATTAATTACGCTAATGCTTTACACTCAACACTGTTTATACAGTGTTGCTCCTGCAAAATTGTGCAAAATACAGTACATCATTTAATTGCTTTTTTAAATAATTTGCTGTTCTGGTAAATAGTTAATGTAGATAAAACAATAATTAATAGCTCATGGTTTGTAAAAATGCAGCCCTCTCCAAACATGGGAATGCATCTCCAAGAATAAATAATTGATGTGAGCAGTTACAAAGCACGTGTCTAATGCAAGACTTCATTAAATAATCAGGAAGGTTATCTGATGTGCTAAATCTTTTACTTGCAGCTCATTAATTCACAGTTTCTTGCTAAATGAAGCAGTGGCTGAAGAAAAAAATAAAATAAATCAACAGTGTCTAGAAATTTAAAATGGCTCTACCTTAAAAAAAAAAAATAATAATAATTATTATTGGTCTTGTGGGAATGTGTGGCAAATTTCAAAGGAGGAAGTAAAGCATACAGGTTATGCAGAAAAATGATTTATTCCGTTAATACCACACATGTATATACATTTTTCTCTGTTACAATTAATAATCTTGCTTCTCCTCACGGCTATCAAACAGACTTCAACGACTGGATTGAATTCAGCGCTTTCTCTCTGTATGTCACATCACGTCAAGATTGGCTCTCACATACGTTTGAGAGCGTCGCATTGTTGTCACATTGAATATTTATAGCACGGTTTTGAAAAAAGACAAGAAAAAAGCCTTGATGAACATCTTCTAAATAATACAAACATGTAGAAATGTCAGCGTGATTTGTTAGCTTAGCGTGAGAGCAGTCGGCTCTGACAGCATGGCAATCTACATGTCAATTTCTCTTAATTGGCCGACCTGAGTTTGATGCCACTTTTGACAGCCGTTGGCGGCGAGGCCCTAGATCTGCAGTATGACATTCCGCCGTTGTTAGGCGATGTTACATCTGTTTTCTGCAAAAAGCCCTTCTTGTTGATTTTTTAAGGATCCTGATCCATAATAAGGGGATTTGGAGTCGGATTGTCGGAGGTGCGTGGGGTGGCGTCAACCGAGGAAATTTGTGTTTCTCTTGCAATTTTTGGTGCCTAAAAAGTGGCACCCTGGAGAAAGAGGGCGAAAAAATCAAAACACACACATATCAAGACTTTTTGGTCTAATTAGGATAGAGGCATGTTATTTGCTGCGAGGCATGCGCCGACTGTATTTAAATGCAGCCTCCTCCTGTAATTACACTGCCAAAGGGCTTATTCTTTCAGCTCGCCTTACATGCCTTTATGAAAACAGCTTACATAGACAGTAAGACGGCCTTAATTGTATTCGGTGGCAATCAAAAGCAATGAAATATGATAAGACCATTTCTGTTTGCAGGCGTCTTTGCAAATGCTTTTTTCGAAAGGTTAGAGGTCTGAAATCTGCTATGAATAGAAACTTTGATAGCCAGGAAACCACTAACATGCAATGGCCTGAATAAACTTCCTTATAATAATAAATCTGATTGTTAACAGAACATCACTGAAATATGTTTCACATGTAAAAAGGAATTGAGTTATTGTGTGAAAATTAAAACTTCCCACCACATTGTACGTTGCTGAGTGGTTGTTAGGTGGTTCTGGCTGGTTGCTAGGTGGTGTCTTACTAGTTCAAAGGTGAAAGTTCTATGAAAGAGTCCACAAAGGTTATATTTCTTTATTTTTTAATCTAGTTTAAAACACATTCAAAATTTGTAAAAATGTACTTTTTCTTTTCATGTTGGTTTCATATGTTTCTGATAAACTTTTATACAATTTTTAAGACAAGTTTACACTGAATGTGAAAAAAAAGTGTAACCAAGTAAAAAGGGCTTAAACTTAAAAACTTGGTTTCATCACACTTTGAAAACATTCGTTTGGAAGCAAGTTTCTGCCACAGGGATACAAAGTAAAGTAAAATAATAGTAAAAGCAATTGCAACTTTTTATATCAGAATTCTTTTTTTCTCAATTTACATCTCAGCATTTTGACTTGCATTTGAGTTGTCAGATAAAAAATGTTGAATTGTGAGATAAAACATCACAAGTACCTTTTTAATGTTTGCTAACAAAACAAACAATAAAGTCAGTATTGTGAGATACTCAGAATTCTGAGTTTATTTATCACAAACTTTGTTTCTCAGAATTGGAAGGTAGAAACAATTCTGAGAAACAGTTTGAGTTGTGAGATATAAACTCAGAACTGTAAAAAAAAAAGAGTCAGAATTATGAATTAGTCAAAATTATGAATAAGCATTATTATTATTATCATTATTTTAAAATATATTTTCATTCTGTGGCAGATACAGGCTTCTATACATCTGTGTGTTTCTTAATCATAAATCATCATCATCATCATCATCATAAATTAATATGTATTTAGTATATAAAAATATATTCATTTTCAAATAAAAATAAAAATAAATAAACTACTTAAAGTATTCTTTGTGTAGGTTTTCAGTTTCAAGACCGTTATAAAAACTATAATATAATATATAAATTATTATATTTTTATGAATATACTGTATATTTCTTTAAAAAAGATGCATGTGTACCTTAGTTTATTACTTATTACAGAAACACCCTAAATCCCCGTTATTGCTATTATTTGGATTGCATTGCTATATAAACCTGGCAGTGAAACACAGTTCTGCCACAGTTTCCAGGATCATGTGCTGTAGCACTGGAGAAATAATAACAAAAACAATGACTTCTACAAAAGCAACAATGGCAATATTATTCAAACACAGCTATGAATTCCATAGTGAAAAAAAGAGAAAGAAAACATACTAAAACAACTGTCTGGCCTTTTGTCACATTGACATTGGTAAAATGAGTTCGCTGTTCTTGCTCATGTCTGTGGTTTGGCCCGGGTCCTGCGCAGACAGTCCACCGCACCCTGTTGGGCCGTATCCAGGGAGACGGTGAGGCCGAGCGTGCAGGACAGGAAATGGTTGGAACAGGAGTGTGTTCATTCCGGCTCCACACCCTCCCTGACTGCATACGACTGCACGATACACACAACAGACGCAGACGCTGATGACCACACACCCAACTGCTGCTATTACTCACTACAGACGCACTGACACAAATGAGACATGACCATCTACTGAATCTCAATGACAACAGTTCAATCCACTTACACAGAAGAGGAAAATCTTTTATGTATACAGTAATCCTACATGCATACAGATAACTTACATTTGAGACTATCATATGGCTTTAGATGACTCAAAATATAACTTTCATGGTGTTTTTTTTTAATGACAGCCACTAGAGTCGCCCTCTCAAAAAATCCTGACGTCATCATTTACGATCCATTTTACTGTGTAATATGACATACGGTAAAATTAAAGATTATTGGAGTATATTTTACAAGAAAATACCGTTTCAGTTTTTCTACTTTAAAATTTCAAATTTAACACAATATAGTACTTGCCACTCCTTTGCAGTTGTTTGAGAAATTTACTAGACTTTTTTAAATGTGAAAATCGGTTGTTTTTAACTGTATGTATGTATGTATGTATGTATGCATGTATGCATTTATTATTATTATTATTATTACAACCCAAATTCCAGAAATGTTGGGACATTTTTTAAATTTGAATAAAATGAAAATTAAAAGACTTTCAAATCACATGAGCCAATATTTTATTCACAATAGAACATAGAGAACATACATATTTAAACGGATACATTTTACACATTTATCTACTAAATGATGCCTGCTACAGATCTCAAAAAAGTTGGCACAGGGGCAAAAAAGGGCTGAAAAAGCAAAATATTTTGAAAATATTCAGCTGGGAGAACATCTAGCAACTAATTAAGTTAATTGACATCAGGTCTGTAACATGATTAGTTATAAAAGGGATGTCTTAGAGAGGCAGAGTCTCTCAGAAGTAAAGATGGGCACAGGCTCTCCAATATGTGAAAGACTGTGGAATACTTTAAAAACAACGTTCCTCAACGTCAAATTGCAAAAGCTTTGCAAATCTCATCATCTATAGTGCATAACATCATCAAAAGGTTCAGAGAAACTGGAGAAATGTCTGTGCGTAAGGGACAAGGCCGAAGACCTTTGTTGGATGCCAGTGGTCTTCGGGCCCTAAGACGACACTGCATCACTCATTGGCATAATTCTGTCATTAACATTACTAAATGGGCCCAGGAATACTTCCAGAAACCACTGTGGGTAAACACAATCCGCCGTGCCATCTACAGATGCCAACTAAAGCTCTATCATGCAAAAAGGAAGCCATTTGTGAACATGGTCCAGAAGCGCTGTTGTGTCCTGTGGGCCAAGGCTCATTTAACATGAACTGTTTCAAAGTGGAAAAGTGCTCTATGGTCAGACGAGTCCAAATTTGACATTCTTGTTGGAAATCATGGGCACCGTGTCCTCTGGGCTAAAGAGGAGGGGAGACATTCCACCGTGTTATCAGCATTCAGTTCAAAAGCCAGCATCTTTGATGGTATGGGGGTGCATAAGTGCATACGGTATGTGCAGCTTGCATGTTTTGGAAGGCATTATGAATGCTGAAAGGTATATAAAGGTTTTTAGAGCAACATATGCTCCCCTCCAGATGACGTCTATTTCAGGGAAGGCCTTGTGTATTTCAGCAGGACAAAAACCATATACTGCAGCTATTACAACAGCATAGCTTCGTAGTAGAAGAGTCCGGGTGCTGAATTAGCCTGCCTCAGACCATATCTTTCACCTATAGGGAAAATTTGGCACATCATTAAACTAAAAATACATCAAAGATGACTACAAACTCTTCAGCAATTGGAAACCTATATCAGGCAAGAATGGACCAAATTCCAACACCAAAACTCCAGAAACTCATAACCTCGATGCCCAAACGTCTATGTTCTATGTTATCTATATTCTATTGTGAAAAAAATAAAAAAAATAAAATAAAATTGTTCATGTGATTTGAAATTCAATTTATTCAAATGATAAAACATCCCAACATTCCCGGAATTTGGGTTGTATTTGCACTGCAGGATATACAGGATAATCACTGAGAAAATAATAAAAAAATAAAAATAAAACCTCTTTACCCATTAGAAATTAACTGATTGTAAAAACTCCTGGAGTTTCTTTCTTTCTTTCTTTCTTTCTTTCTTTCTTTCTTTCTTTCTTTCTTTCTTTCTTTCTTTCTTTAAATGTTTTACATAGTTGACTTTTTTTGTCTATAAAGAAATACAGGTACCTAATTATTTTTATTTTCATAATGATAATGATATTATTTTAATGTGTTTTAATAAGTTGTAATGTATTGTGCAATGTAATAAATGAATCAAATTATATTAATATTTGTTATGATAATGCTTTTAAAATGGATGTATTCTTCCTCCCGCATAGACACACATTGTAGTAAAATATGAAATATAAAATGTAGAACCATTATCAACTTATTTTTGTTGACTGTATGTGTCAAGTCAACATTTGAGTGCATGATTAATTAACAGGTTTTTGTAACTGTATTTTACAAACAAACAATAAATAAATAAGGGAAAAGTATTTCAGGGGAAAAGTAAATGACAGCCATCAATCAATTAATCCATCAATCAATCAATCAATCAATCATGTATGTATATGCATGATTACAGATGTGGTGCATGTCACATCTTACACAAGAAAAGGAACAACAAAAAAAAAAAAAAATCCCAAACTATTGGCCTTAAAATTAATAACAGCAATGTGCCAAACACATAGTAAAATATAAGCTTCAAACACATTTAAATACTTAAATGGGTTTTGTTGATGTTAATAGATCATTTCCCCTCCTGACTGACTCTTTGAATCTCAAAATGTGCTCTTATGCAAACTCACACACATAGAAATGCAAATGTTTATTCTTTATTTCAACAAACAGCATAGATGAAGGGCTTGTGGTTGTTTTTACATTGATTTGCACATATGAAATCATGTTAACTTTTTTTAAACACTTGCTATTCTACTGCGTTCTTTTGCTCTCTCGCAATCGAACTGGCTGTTGCTAATCACACGTCATCAAAACACTGCCCATTCTTTTTCAAAAAGAGAACCAGAATCGTCAAGAGGAACAGGAACTCAAATTATAGTTAAATTCCTTGATAGTTTTGTGTAACACGAGGATGAGAAACTAATGTCATAATTTTAACTTGGGTGAATGACTCCTTTAAAGGTCCTCAGGCATATCAACAATTACAAGCGCTTTATCATCATTTTTCAGACCTCTGAGTCATCAGATGTAAGATCAGTACTTCAATCTTGACTCCATCCTGGTGGTCTGGGCGGTTTACACCGAGCGGCTCCAGTCAGTCAGTCTGTCTCCTGAGAATGACTGTAATCCACTCCAAACACAAATAAACCTGGATTACTACCAAAAGCAGGCTTGTGCACCATCCTTTGCACCTAAAACCAATACTGCCATGCGATTTGCTGCGCTCAACTTTGACTCCTCTTGATTTGTGCACAATGCAGGTTAGATCGAATTTGTTTACGCACCATTTCCATTCAAAGGGCCCAGAGAAAGGAGGTGTGAGAAGGGTCGGCCGGCATTGAGGATCAGCCTCCATTTGCTGATTAAGATGCCATGACTGAGGTAAACGAATTTCGAAAACAAGTTTCTAAACGAATGTTGCTCCAGTAGATGAGACACAATAGAGGAAGAAGTGTAGCGCACAAGGCTAACATCTTTAGCTTAACTGCTGTGTGAGTTGTAGTGAAGTTTAACAGTCTGTCCTATAGCTAGGCGCTAAACAGTTTTTTTCAGGTAAGTTTTCTGTCATGAGGAAAAGTCACATGGTGACAAATCACAACCATCAGAACTGTTACAAAAGCGGTCACTGGGGCAGAACCTTTTGAGGTACTAATATACACCCTTTAGGGGTAAATAAGGTACCAAAGTGTACTTTTTGAAAAGGTACCACCCCAGTGACAACTTTTGTACTTTTTTTTGTGTTTTGATAATGCACCAATTATGCTGCATTCACATGCTATTAGAATTATCATAAATACAAGTTTCCAGTTGAAAAGTGGGCATGAACGGCCTTTCAAGTTGTGTTTACAATTTTGAAACTCAGGATTACTCAGGACGTTTACACAACATGGAACATTTTTTATGCATTTTGGCCATTCGTTTACTGTACAAGACAACATCATTTTGGAGCCTGAAAACACAAACATTTGAAAATGTAAAAAACACCTGCATACTGCTGTTGCCTCTGTGCAAACTATGAAAATGCAAATTTGCTAAAACTGTGACATCATGCATATCAGGTGTTCATTCTATAAACATGCACAAGTTTCTTTACAAAGTGATCAGTTCCTCTGAATTTTCCATTTATGAAAAAAAAAAAAATAATAAAATCTATATATATATATATATCTATATATATATATATATATATATATATATATATATATATATATATATATATATATATATATATATATATATATATATATATAACTTTGTGCACAAAAATTTGAAGCAGCACAACTGTTTTCAGCACTGATGATACACTATTAAAATATTTATTTAGCTGCAAATCAGCATATTAGAATGATTTCTGAAGGATTATGTGACACTAAAGACTGGAGTAATGATGCTGAAAATGCAGCTTTTCTTCACAGGAATGAATCCCACTATAAATATACTCAGAAAGGAAACAGCTATTTTAAATTGTAAATCTATTTCACAATATCACTGTTTTATTTCTGATCAAATAAATACATCCTTGGTGAGCAGAAGAGACCTCAAACTTCTGAACAGTAGTTTACAGTGTGCATTTGTTGTTAGCAGGCATTTGGTTAGATCCTGACATGAACTGATAGATATGTGAACTCTGCAACCCTTCAGCTTAATCAAACATCAGGGAGTTGAAACCTTTCCCCCAACATGCTAATTGGTGTCCTTCGGTCTTCCTTCCACCTCCTCTTCTTTCCTTCCACCATACGGCCACCAAACGGCACATTCCACCTGCCAATCATCTGCAGCGGTCACAGAGCGGCCTATAGGCTGAATGCAAGAGGGAGGCGGCTTAAACAGCACTGACTGTGAGCAGTTGTCCTGGCCTCTCACCCTTTGACTTTACTTCTCTTCTACTCATTCTGATTCTCCAAGCCAACCGATGTGCTCAGAGAGACGTGAGCTGAGGCAACAGCTAGGAAATCAGAATATGAGAATGTGAAAATGCTTTACGAGAAAGCGTAAAATAGGCTTTCACAGGTACTTGTGCAGGAGAGGTTCATGTCTACTTATCTAGATCTGTCTTTTTAAGACCATTAGGATTTTTTTTAGACCATTGTGTCATTTCAATGACAATTGACTCCCCCCCCCACACACCCACACACCCACCCACACACACACACACACACACACACACACACACACACACAATCCTTATAATGTGTTCAGTTTTCAATTTTTTTTTCTTTTCCTTTCTTTGTTCTTCATATTTCTTCAAAAGTATGTTTTCTTATTTTTCAGTATTTTTGTAATACTATTTGATAGTAGTCAAGTAAAGCTTGATAGTTAAGATAGATATCTAAGCGAGGGAAGTGAGTGAGCGTGCAAGGGAACACGTGGAAAGAGTACAAAACGTTTAGCTGTGTAAGTTTTTTGCTCAGGAGGGGCAGCAGATGCTTCAGATGTCTGGAGCTGGGGGCTTCACGCTGTGCAGGAGGCCTTTAGAACTTGTCATCACATCAGGAGGTGTCTGTAGGAGGGCAGTCATACCCTTCACACACACACACACACACACACACACACACACACACACACACACACACACACACACACTCTACCCGTTCGCTACTGCTGCCTTCACAGGCAGATCACAGCAGAGGTAAGTTAACATGTGCGTGCACAGAGATGGGCACAAAAACACCAAAATGCATTTAAAATAAAAATACAAAATACTGTGTGGAAAAATGTATTTAAATACAAATACATACTTTATCGCTCTGACGTCTCAATAACTCCTGCCCACTAAAAGCTCCACAAATATATTTGCATACCACGACAATATATAAATGATATAGAGAAAGTTCAATCGATTTACACTTTATATCATCACCAACATATTGTCATATCGCTATAGCAAGCAGTAATGCTCATAGTTTAATGAACACATTTGACGAACTAGTTGATAAAATCAAAATCTGACCACAAATAAACTACTACTATAATTTTTATACCCAAGTTTCTGAGTTGTGCAGGTCATAAACTTTAAACATGGTGGAGGGGAAAACAGTTGCTGCTGGGACAGGTATGTTTTTTTTTTTTCCCACAAAAGCAAGATCACCTTGTTTTAATGTTAAAGGGATACTTCACCCCAAAATGAGTAAATGATGACAAAATTTTCATTTTTGGGTGAACTATCCCTTTAAAGTCATGCACATAGTAGTGCAATAACCATTTCAAGCATTTTGTATGTTTTATACACAGCAAAACAGCATGCATTTGACTGAAAATACAGAATCGTCAACAACAAGATAGCACTGTGAATGTTTATATAGTTGTCAACAAATGGGATGCTACATTTTATTCAAAATTAAATATTTTAAATATCTACAATTTTGGCTTCAATAAGATTTTCCCAGAAAACCTGGCATCCTCCACGATTCCTATTCAGTCCAACAGCAACGCACTTGAATGCGACATGCTTGTAACCAGGACTTCTGAAATTGGAAGTAGGAAATTTTGATAGCACACAAAGGCAGTATTATTCCCTATTTCCTTACAGGAATCCAGAAAATGTCATTATCCAATTCTAGATGGCGTCATACAGCTGCAAATCAGCAGTCTAATAAAGAGGTTGATTGGCAAAAAGTATTTTATGTATTTTGAAAATACAAAAATACTAAGAGTAAATGTATTTAAATACAAAATACAAAATTGTATTTTGTATTTCAAATACGTGTTTTAAATACATGTATTTGAAATAATGCCAATCCCTGTCCGTGAACACGCACAAAACCCTAGAAATGAAAAATCAGAAATGAGATCTTTTTAATATCAACTGTGTCTTAGACAGCAGTGAGTTTCTTAAATTTCTCCTACTACACAGACGCCAATAATCTCACTTGTGTCTCCTGTAGAGATCTCAAACACTAACAAGGTATGAAAACAACATGAATTAAAACATTACATTCTCAAAATACTGAATCTGAGAGCATAGTGTCTCTTCCAGTGGCTATAACAGAACTTTCTCATATATTGCCACCAAACAGAGAAGCACAAGGCCTTCACCTGCTGTGGAGTGAGGGCACTAGATTGATTAGACTGGAAGATGAGTCCCAGATAGATGACCTCAGAGGAAGTGACCCGTAATTAAGCCGTTTGTCACTCATTAGCCCTGCTCTAACTGGAGCAAATTCCTACATGTCCCTGAGTGAACCCTAAACAAAGCGACTCCAGCTGCAGGGCCACTTTTAGCATGGAGCACTTCAGAAAATCATATCCAGAAGTGTTATTCCAAGAGCTCATGTCCATTCATTAAAGGCGATCTTCATCAAGTCAATTGGACACTTATGTAGTTGTACATGAATTTGTTCTTACGTTTCCTCAAAATGAACTATTCTCTGTATGATAATGTGTATCAACTTTGTCAGAGTTCTTTTATTTATTTATTTATTTATTTATGTTTTATTATTATTCATTTATCTACAGTGAAACACAAAATCAGAAGAAAAAAAAAAAAAAAAATATATATATATATATATATATATATATATATATATATATGAGACATAGAATGAAACAAATAAAATACATCCAAATGAGACATGAAATAAGACAAAATGAGAAATAAAAATCGGTAATGGAAAACTTAAAAAATAATACATAAAATATGTAAAAATGAAAGAAAATATAACAAAATGAGAAATTATTACATGAAAATGACACACAAACTATCTAAAAATGAGACACATAATGAGAAAAAAGGGACAAATAAAATACATAAAAAATGACATTTAAAATGAGAAATAAAATGCATCCAAATGAGACATGAAATAAGTCAAAATGAGAAATAAAATATTTAAAAGATGAGACATGAAATGAGACAAAACTTAGACAAATTAGAAATGAAGTACATTAAAACTGAGAAATAAAATGAGACAAAATGACAAATAAAACACAAAGAAAAAAAACAATCTAACAATGAGACAAATTGGGACAAAATGAGAAATTAAATACATAAAATGAGACATAAAAATAAGATATAAAATGACAAATACATAAAAATGACAAAATTAGAAATGGAAATAGAAATAAGATATATAAAGATGTAAAAAGAAACAGAGATACAAATTAGACAAAAGAGAAATAAAATAAATATAATGAGACAGTTGTTGACATATGCCAATAATATAGAGCTATGCAATTAATGAGGATGCAAAGCAGATTTGTTTTTAGACAACCACAATACTTTTAGTAAAAGTCTCATTTTCCTCTCAGTTTAATCTCATCTAGATTTAACCAACCCCACACAAGTGTTTAAAGATAATTTGGTTATTCCTTAGTTCGCCAGTGGTTATTATAGGTCTCATAAGTCATGAATGACTAGTATATGTGTGTGTGTGAAGCCCCCTGAGGTCAGAGGGTGGGACAGGCTCTATCTGATTGATAGCCGCATGGCCTGGTGTGGAAGGTCACAGGGGTGACACAGTCTTGACTGGGAAAATTTATACTGCCACAGACTCGAGGTCAGGGTTTAAACATTGTTGTGCACTCTGGGTAATTTCCATAGCGTTGTGAGAAAGGAAAGGCCTCGTCTGTATGAGCGTGTATATGTCTCCACAAAACCTGCTTTAGGGTCTTGTGAAAAATGCACTGGGATGGAAATAGAAGCGTCATTTGTTTTGCTATTTGCTTTTATGGTGTTTGATTTGACATACTAATTGCCACATGGTGGAACAAAATATCATGAGGCTCCAGGACTGAACGTGCTATTGAACCAAAACAAGCTATGTTTAGAAACTCAGGCAAACATCCTGGGTCTTCACATATGAAAACGAAAAAAGGAAACAGAAAGAAAATACTCCAGAATTCAAGCTGATGTGAAAATGAGTTTTGCAAAAACTGTAAAATAATGTATGGGATATACTTCACCACAATATCAAGAAACAAACTAATTTAAATCACTTCGCCATTTCTCATTATTGTAATGAGACAACAGTGGCTAAATAATGCAAAAACAATATGGCTTCTAAAACTTAAGTCACTTAATATTAACTTCAGTCACACTATTAACAAACCATTAACTACAACTTTTGCCTCAATAAACTCCTGTTGCTTATTAATAGATAGGTAGTTGTTAAGTTTAGGGGTCCCACTTTATATTAGGTGGCCTTAACTACTATGTACTTTCATTTAAATTAATCACTTGGTAAAATGCATTTATTGTGTACATACATGTTTTTACATTCTACTTATATTTTTTTAAAAATACCTATATGTAATTACATCTGTAATTAATTTCTGTAATTACATTTATAATTACCCATCCCTTACACCTTAACCCATCCTTAAACCTACCCATACCACCAAACCTGTCCCTAACCTTACCCGTATCCCACCTCAATAGCATCATGAAGAAATATAGAGCTGAGCATCATCAGCATAACAGTGAAAGCTAACACCGTGTTTCCTGATGATATTTCCTAAGGGCAACATGTAAAGCTGGAAAAGTAACGGCCCTAGTACTGAGCCTGGAGGTACTCCATACTGCACTTGTATGATCTGAACCATGCTAATGCACTTCCACTAATGCCAACAAAGTTTCCTAATCTATTCAAAAGAATGTTGTGGTTGATAGTGTCGAATGCAGCGTTAAGATCCAGTGGTACTTATAGAGAGATACAACCATGACAAGAGCAGGTCATTTTTTAACTCTAATGAGAGCAGTCTCAGTGCTAGGAAACTGTCTGAATCCTGACTGGAAATACTCACAGATACCATTTTTCTCTAAGAAGGAATATAATTGTGAGTATACTACCTTTTCTAGTGTCTTTGACAGAAAAGGGAGATTCGAGATTGGTCTGTAATTAACTAGATCTTTGGGGTCAAGTTGTGTTTTTTTTAATGAGAGGCTTAATAACAGCCAATTTGAAGGTTTTGGGAAAATATCCTCATGACAATGACGAATTAATAAAAGCCAAAAATGATCTTTGACTTCTGGAAGCACCTCTTTTAGTAGTTTAGATGGAATAGGGTCTAACATACATGTTGTTGGTTTAGATGTTGGTTTAGAAGTTTATACAATTCTTCCTCTCCTATAATAGAGAATGAGTGGAATTGTTCCTCAAGGGATCTATAGTGCACTATCTGATGCGATACTGTAGCTGGCAGCTGTATGGTTACAATTTTATCTCTAATAGTATCTTGGAAGTAAAATAGTTCAGAAAGTCATTACTGATGTGCTGGTGGGAAATGTCAACACCTGCTGATACTTTATTTTTTGTTAATTTAGCCACTGTATTGAATAAATACCTGGGGTTATGTTTGTTTTCTTCTAAAAGAGATGAAAAGTAATCAGATCTAGCAGTTTTTAATGCATTTCTGTAGGATAGGGTACTTTCCTGTCAAGCAATACAAAATACCTAGTTTAGTTGTGCTCCAGCTGCGCTCCATTTTCCGGGCTGCTCTCTTTAGGGCGCGAGTTTGCTCATACCACTGTGTTGGAGTCTTTTCCTTAATCTTCCTTAAGCGTAAAGGAGCATAATTTCAATATCATTAACATCAGTTCCATGTGGCAATATTAAATCTAGAGTATGATTTCGACAATGAGTAGGTCCTGACACGTGTTGTCTAACCCCAATAGAGTTCAGAATGTCTATGAATGCTGATCCTAATGCATCTTTTTTCATTATCAACGTGGATATTAAAATCACCTGTGATTAAGACTTTATCTGCAGCCAGCACTAACTCTGATTGAAAATAAGCAAATTCTTTAATAAAGTCTGTATGGTGCCCTGGTGTCCTGTATACAGTAGTCAATACAAACATCACAGGGGATTTATCATTAACACTTGTTTCTCTAGATAATGCTATATGAAGCACTGTCACTTCAAAGGAGTTATACTTAAAGCCTGCCCTCTGAGAAATACTGAGAATATTGCTATAAATTGTAGCAACACCTCCCCCTTTGCCTTTTGGACGTGGTTCATTTTTATAACAGTAATCTTGGGGGGTAGACTTGTTTAAAATAATGTATTCATCTGGTTTTAGCCAGGTTTCTGTCAAACAGAGCACATCTAGGTTATAGTTATACATATTATAGTGTCTGACATTGTATTTGCAAGTTCACACACCTCTTTAACATTATTTTTAAGTGATCTCCAACTGGCGAAGTCGAATATCATTTGCGCCGATGTGAGTAACAATCTTACTGAATTTACATTTAGCATTAGCCACTTTTGATGTTTGATGTTTTGATCGGAACAGAAGACCGGTGTTTTGACCCGTGACTAGGCCACCTTACAGTCCCAGTTGACCTGCTGCACGGGCTCTACCAGAACCGAACAATGTACTGGACTCCCTGACCCTGAGCTAGTCGCATCCAAAGCAGTATCTACAGCCCTCACATTCTTACTATCCTCAACTAAAGTTTGGATACATGTCTCTAGTTCTAAAATCTTCTCTGTCAGCCTAACTATTTCCCTGCATTTATCACATGTGAATCCCTCGTCACTGACAGAGAGAGATAAACTGTACATGTGGAAAACAGTGCAAACAATAATAGCAGGAGAAGAAGCCATAACTCACTATGATTGATGACTGATTCTAATTTTCCACTGTTGTTTGATGAACTCGTGAAAAACGGAGCGAGAGAGAAATGCAAACGGAGCGAGAAAAGAGAAAACAATAATAGGTGCGAATAGAAACGTGACTATTTAATAGTGAGAGTTAGTCCCTACACTTAAGTGTTACCTTAACTTCTTGTGTACTGAACTGTTATAAATCAACATCATATTTGCAATTGTGCTGATATTCAGGAAAAACATTATTCAGATCTTGCTTGTGTGATATTGCAAGAATACATTCAAGGGCATTTCCCCCAGATCTTGAATTTTTATATTAATTTTGGAATTTTTAATATTTTTAATATTTGGAATTTTTGTTTAGCTGTTTTCTAAACGGTAACAAACAGTAACATTTTTTCGGTAACAATTTATTTTAAGGTGTCATAATACAGAGTAATTACCTTTAGTACTTAGTAGTAGCCGTTGTACTTACCATGTAACTAAGTTATGGAACAGCCTGTACTTACAGTTTGTAATTATGTAGATGTAATAAGCAGCTACTGTTATACATATGTAACTGACCGAGTCTGTTACACAGCTACTTGTACACTTAAGTGCAATCTTGATACAATTTATTTTAAGTAGCTTATGCCTGTGTAATATTCTGTAATTGTAATGTAGTTAGAAAGGTATTACATGTATTGTAGCTGTGTGCTGGTGGGTTAAATCACACTAAGGTGCAGCTGGATAAGGAGTACAGTACAGATACACATGAAGTACACTAAAGTACAATCTTGATACACTTTATTTTACGTAGCTTATGTCTGTGTACTTACATTTATAATTACAATGTTTAAGTCTGCAACACATATGTAGCAATCTTTTGGTTAATAAGTAGCTGTGTAACAGACTCAGCCTGTTACATATGTGTAACAGTAGCTGCCTATTACATCTACATAATTACAAACTGTAAGTACAGGCTGTTCCATAACTTAGTTACATGGTAAGTATTTTTTGTTTCAAGTAAATACAACGGCTACTACTAAGTACTTAATTAGATAATTACTCTGTATTATGGACACTTTAAAATAAAGTGTTACCCATTTTTCTTAAGCGATAAGCTCAAACGTAGCAGTGTATTACACTGATCACAATTATCATTGTATAATGATCAAATATACTCTATCCTTAAAATGTAGCATTGGTAAGTAGCTTGTAGTCTGGGAAGGTTCAGAAGGTTCTAATAAAAATATTTATTTTATTTGTTTATTTTATTTTTTATATAGTACAGTAATGAGAAATTGTGTGGAAATAAAAAAAATATTTATCATCAAAACAATTTAAAAAAAATATTAATGGTCATAAAATACCTTCCTTTCTGTAAAATATAACTTGTTTCTATTGATTTTGAGGGCAATAGCCGAAGAGTTCTTGGTGACATTCACCCAACAACACTGATGGAAGGAGACAGTATGAAGAGGCAGACAGCAAATCAGGTTCACCGTGGCAAGAGGAGCGATTGCCTCCTTCACTCTCTCTCCCCTGACCTCCAGTTTCTCCTCTGTCCAGATCTCCGTTCTTTCATCCCTGTATCCCGGCTCAGTGTCTCCCTGATCCCTGCAGCAGTGGATGTCTTACAGCAGCTGACAGACAGACAGGATGAGAGCTGACAAGCTGAAATAATTACACACGCCTGTCTGTCTGCGAGAAACACCTCAGCTCTGCCTTCAATTAAACAGACAGCCGGCGATTGGAGTTGATCACGGATTGCGGCCCAGTCATCCACCACAGGCTGTGCAAAATGAGACTAACTAGCTGCCTATCTGACCGATTAGAGGTGGAATGTCTCGATAAAGGAATAACAAGATTTTTAAACTCTCTGAAGAAAATGTGAGTGGTTGTCTGTGGAACAACTCTCTATTATGATGCTAAAATTTGATATGAGTTGATAAAGAGTTTAGAGTGTTTTTTAGTGCATTGATACCCAGTTGCTAAAGTGTTCTGTGTGGTTCCTTAAAAGAATAGTTTCAGCTAAATTAAAATTAGCTTAAAAATGTATTCACCCCTAGGCCATCCAAGATGTAGATGAGTTTGTTTCTTCATCAGAAAAGATTTGGAGAAATGTAGCATTACATCACTTGCTCATCATGGATCCTCAGCAGTGAATGGGTGCCATCAGAATTAGAGTACAAACAGCTGATAAAAACATTGCAATAATCCTTCCCCTGTTGTCCTCCCACATCACAGTGTCAGGATTACGGACCTGTCTGTGTTGTGTTTTTGCTCCTCATGTGCTCCATGACCCAGTTTCTGTTTCCCATTGATTGTGTTTATTTGATTCCAGGTGTGTCTCGTTCTTCCCTGATTGTCATGTGTTTATAAGCCCTAGTCTGTTCAGTTAGTATTTGTCAGGTCTACTTCATCTCTACATGTGTCTGCTCCTCCTTCCTGTACCGGATTACCCTTGTGCTTTGATGATTAAAAGACTATTGATTGTACTTCTTGTCTTCGTCGCTCCTCCGACAGTGTAACGTGACAGAAGACCTGACCGAAACAGTTACCTCTGTGTGTCTACCCTCCGTTTTTGTTTCCCGTTTTCTCTAAGTGTTTTTGTTTCCATTGTGTGTTCCATGGATCCCCTCTCCCGTCCGGAATACCTCCTCCTCCTGCTGGAGCAGGCGGAGAGATTGCTCGAGGGCCATACTAGACTGTTCCTGGTGCTCGCTGCTCTAACCAGCTACCCAGACGACGCGCTCTGTGCGTTCTACGACGGCAGTTTTAACATCTTGTGCAGAGCGCTGTCGTCCGAAGATGGTCCTCGAGCAAATTTCGCCGCCTTTGTGGAGTGGACACTGGTGAGAAACAGATCTCCGTTCCCTGCCTGTTCCCAGGAGAATCTCGCCAGTTCCACTCCCGACCCAGTGCCCAGCCCACTGTCTCCCCACTGCGCGGAGCGCATGCCCAAGCCCACTGCTGACGGACAGCCAGAACCCACCGCAACCAACGAGCCATCGCCGCACGGAGCGACCGTGCTGAGGATCGCCGCGGAGCCAGAGCCGCTGATGACGTCAGTCAAAATGTGTGAGCCGGCAACAACGCCCGCCCCAAGGGAGAATGCCGTGCATATTTGTGATCTGTGCAGATTTCTCTCCTGATTCAGACAAGACAACTTATTTATTTATTTGGGAAAGCACTATTATGGATAAATGACTCATATTTTAGTCAGAACAAAAGTTTGAAGTTAAAAATAAAAAAAAAAAAAAAAATCTTAATAATGGATTTATTTCTTACAAACACAACTGTTTAGACTCTTATTCTGACGGCACCCATTCACTCCAGAGGATCCATTGGTGGGTAAATGTTGTAATGCTAAATTTCTCCAAATCTGTTCCAGTTAATTTTTTTTTTTGACATCTCATTGACATCTTGGATGGCCTGAGGTTGAATACATTTTCAGCAAACTTTCATTTTTGGCTGAACTATTCCAAGTCAAAAGTCAAGCCATTCTACATTTTTATGGTATTCTGGTTCCTAAACATACCATGTCTTCCTTATTTCACTTATTTTATGACAACAAGTTGTCTACTTGCTTGGAAAAGTAATAGCACACCTGTCCGAGGTTAAAACGTTTGAGGTGATTAAAAGGATGGATGGCGTTCCCACCACACCTCCGGTTAATAAGACTACAATATTACAAGACCTATGTTTTAAACTTGGATTTGAGCTCATCATTGACAGAGTCTGTCAACGTCTGTCTCTCATGTAAGCGGACTTGACTGTTAAAGGGAACGATGAGTTTGAGGAATGCTGTCTCCTAAATGAGCGAGGTTAATTGTGACGCTGACCCCTTCATTCCAGCAATAGCTCGGACGTGTTCCATGCTGGGCACATTGCTGAGGTCACACATGAGCGGGCAGGGAATGAAACGTCGCTTATTTACATATAGAGTGATGGCTGTGCGCTTTATCACCTCTCAGCGATTAAATATTAACCGTGTTAGAGAATGCTGCAAAGCCACGCTCAGGAATCACAGCTGACTTTTGGACTGCTGTTATAAAGGTTCACTGAAGTATGTCGTAGCAAATGTAATTTGAACACACCTCTAACCAAACATATTAAATCTGGTGCATTAACTCACCTCACACTGTTTGTGTTAAAGAAATAAATGATGTCTCAAATCATGTGGCTCGTTGAGGACTTTCCAAGCAATGAAGAGCATTTTCTGAACTATTGTTTTGTCATATAGTTGCTTACATGTTTTTATAATTCATTATGTCCCAAGGGTTGACTCTATCTATCTATCTATCTATCTATCTATCTATCTATCTATCTATCTATCTATCTATCTATCTATCTATCTATCTATCTATCTATCTATCTATCTATCTATCTATCTATCTATCTATCTATCTATCTATCTATCTATCTATCTATCATTTATTAATTTAATGTTTGTGAGTCCTTGTTACAGTGTAATTATGCATTTAAGTACTGAGTAATATTAATTAACTACATATACTTACTATGGTTAGGGTTAGGATTAGGGTTTGGGTTATGGTTATTTGCATGCAATTATGCATAATTTATTGTTATTATAATAGTAAGTTCATGTAACGTGTAACAAGGACACCTTAAAATAAAGTTGATTTATTTATTTGTTTGTTTGTTTATTTAAAGATTAAATTGTTGCTGTCATGATTTATTTATGTTCCTTTT
The DNA here is from genome assembly GCA_036784905.1 of Acrossocheilus fasciatus. Classification (NCBI taxonomy): domain Eukaryota; kingdom Metazoa; phylum Chordata; class Actinopteri; order Cypriniformes; family Cyprinidae; genus Acrossocheilus; species Acrossocheilus fasciatus. The sequence continues at coordinate 4,411,025 of CM071961.1, forward strand.
CAAATCCTTTTAATGCATAGTTATTATTATTATTATTATTATTATTGTAAATAATAATATTGTAATAATAATAATAATAATAATAATAACGTTTTATTTTTTGTTTTTTTAGAGTTGAATTCTTAAACTATGAAAATGCATAATTATATATATTTATTATTATTATTATTATTTTCCCCAAATATTTCAACTTTCACAGCAAATATTTCAACAGAATATTTTTTATTTTCATTCAACCTGTATATATATATATATATATATATATATATATATATATATATATATATATATATATATTAAGATGTAAATATATTTAGTGTGTATTTAGGACACTAGCTATAACACTAGAAATGTGCATTAGCAAGACAAAGCCAGTCATTTTGTTAAATAAATAAATTAATAAAAAAAAAACTAACTAACTAATTAAACAAGCAAGCAAACAAACAAATATTTTCCACCACATTTAACACCATATGTCAGCAAACTTTCCTGCATATATGTATATATTATATCTAGGAATTTAATATTGATAGGTAGCTTTATAAGCCAAATGTTCATTGATTTTTTTTTTTTTTACATTAAATTAAAATTAAATTAAAAAAGTCAGTTTATGACTAGACTCTGTAGAGTGTATTATTAGTAGGCATTATTGTAGGCTATAAATAAATAACACAGTCAGATTTCCATAAATCACGTGTTTTCAATATTCTACTGACTCCATTCATAAATAATCTTTTATCTATATTATTTATTGAACTTTATGTAAAAATATTTCAGTACAAGTATAGCTTATAAATTACCTATGATCTTCTAGAATCTGTGGTTTTCGGCTATCACATTACGCAGTATGGAGACAAGCCACGCCCACTCATGTGTACAGCAGAATGATTGGCGGTTGATTCCTGAAACATGGTATTGTTTGTTTGTTTGCCTTGTTTACCATGGCCACTAATTAAGTCATGATTCGACATGTTTCCCCCATGCTAATTACAGGCATGAGGCTGTTCGTTAGGACGTCCCAGTTCAGTGA